>JAODUD010000046.1:8306519-8324772 GCA_026784285.1 Stomatorhinus walkeri | reverse complement strand
CAGACCCCCCCCCCCCCCCCCCACATCGGGGCCCCTGCAGACATGGAAGCTAGGAGGAAGGTTGCGGAATGTACTGTATGGTAGGAGTCCACATCACTAGTTTCAAAAACAATCACACATGGGGCAGTGTGTATCTGTGTGAGTTTCTGAGACGGCTTGGGTATCCCAGTGACGCTCATGTGCACGCTATGAAACAGCGTAAAGATGCGGCCCCCTGGTGGAGTTTGACCTTGTGGGAGGGAGCTGGCTTTGATAGCGTTTCAGGCCTCGCTGTCTTCGCTCTGACTCTCGCTCTGACTCTGATGGCTTTTTATTAATCAGCAAAAATAGATGAAGAGAAATAGGCATGGTGCCCTGCTATGGTCTGTGTCTGCCCCGATGAAACGAAATATAACGCAATCCACAATTGCTGAGGGCTCCCTAACTTGCAGTGCACTCTGCCGTTCCGGGGCGTGTTAAAAATCACTGTCAGCATTGGACTCAACACAGAAGAGCTGGACCCTGAGCCTGGAGGTCTGGAGGGAAACTGGATCTGAACATACACAGTGAGGGGAGAATCGTAGTCCGGACCGGGGTGTGAACCCTAATGCAGCCTGCAGCGCCACCAAGGGGCCTGGACTCACGACAGAGTCCCAACAAGCATAGATAGACAGCCTAAATATGGATAGATAGATAGATGGATGGATGGATGTATGGATGGATGGTGCGCACACCATTCTGATGTCCTTCTGGAAACTTCCACGAAGCAGAGGGGCAGCTGGGAAGGCAGTGGCCAGCATGGACTCTCTGTCAACCATCTGTAAAAACTTGGTCCTTGGACAAGCGACTCGGGCTTTACACATGGGACGAAAAGTGTCCAAACAGTTCCCAGAATCGCCCCCAGCCCCCCCAGGATCCGGTTTATATCAGATTTTGTTCTCAGCTTGACAGGACTCCTCTCTGGAGCCCTCTGTGTGCAGTGAACCCTCTCCAGGGAGCCACAGAAACTCTGAGAGGTCACCTCTCCACTGCCTGCTCGTACGCTGCAGTCCCTCCCCCTTTGCTGACTCCACACACACGGACACACACACACACAGAGGGACAAGCGTCTACCCACGCGCACACATTTACAGACACACGTAGAGGCATAGCACAAGCACAGATGCTGGCTCAGGAACAGAAGGACACGCGCACACACACACACACACACACACACACACACACTCACACGCAGGCTCTGTCCCCCTCCGGGACGATATACTGAACTCTGGCCCACTTGTCCCTTTCAGAGTCCAAGCCGGGAGCTTCAATGGGAATTTGATTCATTTCGCTAGATGCTGAGAGCGCGGATGCTGGCCCGCTGCCACAGGGAGAGCCCTTGACCTAGAAAAGGGAGCCGGTTCTGGTGGCAGACTGCACAGCCCTCAGCGGCTCTGCGCTGCTGCCACGCCCCTCCCATACTCGCACCCCTTATCCTCACTCCACCACAAAAGGTGAACTTAAATTAACAGTGGAAGGTGCCGGTGCGGACGGGCATGGGGATTTAGCTGCAGTAAGTCCCTCATCAGTCGCAGCCACGAACAGAAAGCGGCGGCGCGATGTATGACGGTACCCGGTACGCGAGTTCCGCTCTCCCTGCATTGTGAACGGGAGAAAATGGGGGCTTCATTTGCTCTCCCTGGAGGATGATGCTCAAAGAGAAAGAGACACAGAAAAATCACTCACACGTCCAAGCGTGTCATTGTGTGCTGTTTTATTTTATTTATATTATTTTATTTATCCCTCCGTGATTTATTACTCAGCTGTTCTTGTGCCGACTGCCAAAGCTCCATTGAATCCCAAGTTCCTTTCATGTGCGTGAAATGACAACAGAGTGACTTGATGATAAACCTTTATAATCTGAATGGCCAGATCCATGATGGTCAGACATTTAAACCTTCAGAGACAGACAGAGAGAGAAAGTGTGGAATCGGCCTGTGGTTATAAAATATATGGCAATGCACCATCAGGTTTAGTCTTTAGTTTCATGAGTGTTTTTCACTGATTGAAGTTCATGATGGATGCATGCTGCCTTTATTCATGCTTAGGAAGACTGCAGCTAGCAGATTGCATTAGAGACCCTTCATTAATCCCCATTTCTCTCTTATTTTTACTGTATCTTGTTCACTATGAGACACACAGAGAGGTGAGAACAAGCCTGGGTGGGGTTACAGCACAGGGTTAGCCAGCATGCACCACCCTTAGAGCTGGGGGTTAAGAGCCTTGCTCAAGTGAACACACACAGGTGACTATCCTGCTGAAGCCAGGTTTGAACCAGTGACCTGCTTATGGCTCCAGAGGCTAACCTCAACCAGCTCTCCCTGCTGTGTGTCATTTCAATCATAAAGTGATTTGATTTGTCATTTTGAAAAAGCTGATTCAGATTTTATGGCTTCCCCTCCCCCTGACACAAGGCGTATTTTAAAAAAAAATCTTATCTGGCTTCTTGAAGACAAGAATCAGAAGTGAGTAGCTGTTACTCTCCTGGGAGGATGGCACTGTGCTATTCACTGGATGGTGAATTTGTGGGGGACTGTGGTTCTTGGCATAGCAGGGAGTTGTGAGAGATTTATCTGTAGTACTGTAAGAAAGTATAACAAGAGGTTTTTCTTGCATGGATTTAAAGGTACAGTCGTTAGATAAGGAAGACCCTGTGAAAGGATCAGGGACAACCATCTGATATAGGGCATGTATGCAATTTTGCATGCTGTCTTTTAAAATAATTATGCTTCTTTATTCTTTTTCCTGAATCATTTCTTTGATTTGCCTTCTTATAATGTACGTTTCAATGTTAATTAAATCATCACAGCACAAGCCTGTATGCCATTGTTTCCCAAGCTGGTCCTCAGGGGGCCACAGTCAGTCCACGTTTTTGCACCCTCCCAACTCCCTGCCAGTCAGTCCACGTTTTTGCACCCTCCCAACTCTGGCAGGGAGTTGGGAGAGAACAAAAACGTGGACTGACCGCGGGTCCCAGAGGACCGGATTGGGAAACACTGCTCTAGGCAGTAAGATAGTAGAGAAACTAGAGAAGAAAGCAATTAACCCACATCTGAGGAGGGAGCGGCACACTCACATGCCTGCACCATGGGCTTCGCTCTGAAGGAACTGAGCAAGCGGGAATCTACCCGGCCATTAACAACGCCGGTGGAAAAGAAAGGCTTAAGTAGGGCATCTGGCTGTTGGAGGTGTTCAGCTTCGAGGAAAGTATTGATTTTGGCACATATTAAAAGAGGGGAGGATTCACAGTTGGGTTGTCGGGCTACTGTATTGACATAGACTTCAACAAACAGCAGATCGAAGGTTTCAGGATTAGACCTTTCAATGGGGGTGACAGTACCTCTGCTCTTTTCTGTTAAAAACTTCAGGCTATTTGTCAAATGTACACAATGATTATAAAATAATATTTATGACAATATGCATCCATCTTCCATACCATTAGGGAGGGCAATGAACCTGGAGCCTTTCCCCAGAACGCTCAGGGGATCGACACAGGAGAGAGTAGGAATGGACACCAGTCCATCATAGGGCACAAACAGAATTGTATATACTATGGGCAATTTAGAGACGCCATTTTTGGACCATAAGAACATGCATGTTAGTATGAGGTCACATTGCCCTATGGGGGACTGGCATCCTGTCCAGGGTGGACACAGGCCTTGTGTGCCTTGTGAGGCTTCAAGCCTCCCGTTCAGGGTGAGTGGATGATGGATGGTTCTTGTGTTGGGCTGCCAGATGATAACAGTATTTCATGGCTTCATTGCTGTAACATAGCCCACACTTTGTGGGGTCTATTTCATGCTGCGTCACTCACAAACTGAGCCACATTCATATTGGCAACACCCACAGGCTTATTATTCATATTACAGGGCTGGGTAATCACCCCCCCCCCCCCATGTTTATCCTGTTGGGTTCTTCGCCTACTGAGGACTAAACTTCTCAATGATCCCAGTAGGTGCCTCAAGATTACCACTAATCTGCCCCGAATTGAATGAGTTGATTAAATTGGGTCTTCTTAGTACAAAGATTATGAACTTGATGCATCTGATCTGGATAACTTATTTCCCTGTTGCCACGACAGATGGGAATTATGGGCTGGTCTTTCAAATGATGAATTTTGCTTTTGTAGAATTTGCAGACATCCTCACTTGATGTTCGGTTGACATGCATCTAGCTGTGGATTTCATTGCTTGACAGACAATAAAATACCCGAGTAAAACAAGAACAAAATAAGAAATGCAATACGATTAATGAGCATCGCCATAATGTCAGACTTCTGTTTATTTCAATACTGGATATAAAAGGCACTTTATCAAAAAAGTAAAACAAAACCCTACTAATTCCCGTCTTTGACCGAGTGTGTCAGTTTTCCAACATAGCCCTCCAAAAATGTCCACTCTTTTTTTCTTCTCTGCAAAATTAGTATTCAACCGAGGACAGGCAGAAAAAATAGCAAAATAAACAGCCCGACAAACGGGAGGATGAATGATATTCCCACTTGCTAATGTTTTCGCTATGATAGAACATATTTATAGAGAATAACTGTGTTTGCACCTAATTGTCAGTGACACCTTCTGGAGCGATCACAGCTGTCGGTACTGTCCGTTCTGTAGGTGGGTGTTACCGTGGGGTGTTATGGGTATTATTTTCAGCAGCGTTACTCGGACGTAGGCTTTCTCTCACAACAGAAAACAGGTGTTTGCAGTACAAGAACATAAACACCTCCCGACTTTAAGTTTTTGTTTTTCTCCTGGTCTGTGAAGCTTCATAAATAAGTGAACCACCCATCCGTTTTTCAGTACTGTAGGCAGTACACGAGATGGACGGGACAGAAGTCAGGGGACGCCGTGGACAAGATATACATACCAAGTGAATTTCGAGGTGAGGTGAAGTTCTGTCTAAACATATTTCAGCAGTGATGAAGCTGGTACCTGGTGCAGCCAGCTAACCAGTAAACCATGAAGCTACAGTAACTAATCACCTCTCAAAAGGAATGTTTACTGGTGACTTGTTACATATCTCCTCTTCTGTACCTAATAATGATGTCTCCTGGTTATGCTTCTGTTCACGAGTTCACAAAAATGGAAAGTTAGTACATGGATATATTAGTGATTTTGTTTTATTGTTTTATTGAGCGATTCAATGTGGGATCGGCGCTGAACGCTCGCTGTTCTGTTGTAGCGATTCTCCAGTACTACCAGTAGGTGGTGTAGTGAGCACTTGAACAGGCGGCGCACTACAATATAAAACTCACGATTGATTTAGGCGTACAGAGACTTTAAAAGCACTCCTTGATGCTTTAATATTAATATTTCAGTCTTGGTTGATTATTATATGGCGTAAATGTAATATTATTTCAATCAGGTTTGATCTAGCTTGCTGTAACTTTAGTACAAAATAATTTTTAAATGTTGCATTTGAGCTCATATGGTACATTTAATACGCTTCTTAAGTAAGTAGATCCATTTTATAAGCTTTTTCAAATTGCGAATACATTACACTGGTGCCAGGGACACTACCCAGAGGTTTAAATGTCACACCCCCTTGCTTTTGCAGAAATGTTACAGAGTGTATTAAGCCTGATGCACATCTGTCGTCCAATTAGCGACAGCCCGAAGAGGTAATGATGCGAGGATGCGGAAATCTGTATGTTTTCCAGTCTCGCATAAAAACTACTATCACAGACTGTGGAACTCGCTACTTTCACCTGACATGTCACCGGCGTGGTCGGTCTCCAGATTTAACCAGTCGAAGAAGGTTTCTCGACTGCATCTCTTTTGCATCAGCGTCCACCGCTGCCTTCCGAACTTATGGGTCCCGCCGGTACCTCGCTGCCGCTAAGTCACATCTGACGGCTCGTGCAGCCCTGCCAGGCTGCCTTTCGCAGATGCCGAGCCAGAGGGGCAGTAGGGCCTGACAGGCATTTCCTGACTTCTCTCCGCTTCCTTTGCTTTTCCCAGCAGAGGCCCCAATCGTTGCAGTGCTAGATGCATTACTGCCTTTGAGTTCCACGGTGTTTTAATTGATTTTTTTTTGTAAACCGCAGTGGGTTTTAACACATCCTTTGAAATTCTTTCACAGCTACGGCGCACTTGGATCTGTTTGGAGGGGAAAAACTGGAGCACGAAAAAAAACGAGCGAACGTACGCCTCTCGTGTCGGGAAAAATGTCTGATGACAATTGTTTTCGTTTCCAGCCTGCCGAGGAACTTGTTTCACGGTCCTTATGGAGCGTTGCATGCGAGCTCGCCACAGATGCAGCCTCATACCAGTCACGTTAAACAAGACTTGGCTCGAGAAATGATTTGACGCTTTTTAAATTCACAGAGCAATTGGCCATTCACATACGGAGAGGCATGAGGGCGAAAGGGAATTTAAGTGGAGGGTGGATACGGATTCCGAATCCAGGGATTACCTTTAGTGAGTTATTTATGCATGAAGGATCATACTGTAGGTTTTCTGGACTGCGTAGATGCAAGATGCCCTCCATTAAAGACAATCAAGAATAAAAATTTTATTGTGGCAGCAAGCATGTGTTTAAACATGGTGGATTAAGGTGTCGTCAAAGGTTTTATTGTTTAATTTTGGGACTTGCACTATTACTTTTTCCTAGAGCAGAACTGGCACTATCGAAAAGTCCAGGTGCATGATGGGTACAATGAAGAATTGCAACATTTACACTTTGGCTAAGCAAATAACAGTTTATTGTTTACTCATTAGCCAGACTTTTCTAGAGAAACCTTATGAGTAAAGTATCAGAATCTATTTACAATATGTGCTTGTAGGCTTTCTAAAACTTCAGCTTGACCATGTTTCCACCAGCTATTTGGTTGAGTTTTGATTTCGTCACGTCAGTGAATCCGAAATATCAGTGCATATGGAAGAGTAAATCAACATGAACAAAGCGCCTTAATAAGAATGGCCATTGTTGTTCCCTTCTGTATCGGTACATTTGTTTATTCAGTTAAAGTGGAGGTGTACTCTATAACAGTGCAGGTACATTATAAAACAGTCGCCTATGTTCTGTTTTGTCTGCTGCCTTAACGCTTTAAAACATTCCCATTCTTCACAGTAATCTCATAAAACGGCAGTGTTACAGGGCTGTAATGCTAGGAAGTTGCATAAACTAACATTTTGATAGTTGAAAATGTTTTTGTATGTATTTGTGTTGCTTTAGAACAGTAGAAGATTACTTGAGTAGTCGCTCTTCGAAGGAGGGAGTCCACGTAGTAAATTGTATAGTAGTCCCCGGCTTGACGTATGCAATTCATATTCAAAAGACTCGAGTTTCGTTTCATCCTGGCTGCACTGCAGATGGTGACGTGACACAACACACACTCAGGTGACCGTCTCATGAATGATGCAGCTTGTGTGTGTGTGTGTGTGTGTGCGCGCGCGCATGTCTATGTGCTTTCCTGGTCCTTTGTTTTGTTGTTCCAGGGGAATTAAAGTTTCAGTTCTAGCCCTATCCGCGTATGCTTGAAAAAAAGATGAGGGAGTTATAAATAATAGTAGTAATGAAACAATCCAGAGTTTCTCCGGGTTAAGAGCTGGAATGCTCAGTATCTCGTAGAAGATAATGGTGCTGGACGCCTGCCAGTGGATTGTCGCTGTCTCCCCCCCCTTTTTTGCTTGCACAGAGCAGCAACCTCGGGCTATTGCAGAGGTGGATAACTGTTCCATATTTGGCTTACACATTCACACACGCACTCACGCACGCACGCATACACAGAAAGGAGGGGGCAGAGTGCAAGAGAGCTATTAGCTTAACTGCTGCAGACATCATTCTGATAGTACGGGGAGACGATCAGTACAGGAGAGAGTGGTGGTAACGAGGAAAAGGACTGCCTTCCCAGAGCATTGCACCGTACAGTAAGTCGTGTTATACCTAGTGTTATTTACTCTGTCCTTTCTGAAGCGCGGCCACTTTTCTCACCCAGCACAAGTAAGGATGATGGCTATAAGTGTGCAGGGATCACCGTAAATGTTCATTGCATTTAAATCATTGTTATTAGTAGTAGTTTTTAGAAAACAAAAAGGATCGCACGGCGATAGAAGCACGGATCTCGTTGCCGGACTGTCAAGCACCGTAGTACGGCTGCGTCGCTTCGCGGTCGTAAGGTTGTACTATGAACCGTAGTGCCAAAGTAGCGAGCGGCCGTTTCGGGGAATTAGAGCCGGCCGAGGAGCGCACACGGCCAGCCGTGGCGTACGGCGATCTCGCAGTAAAACTGCGCCACTTTACCTTCCCTCGGTTTCACATTGCACTACTGACAGCACTTTCTCGCAAGCCCGATTCCGTAGTACGGGGCTGCGCTCTACTATGGCTACTATCGTTACTATAAAATGGCTCACGTTGTGCTCGGGGCTGGACTCGTCCGCACTGTCGCAGTTTGAGTAGTATTTCACGCCATGGAGGAATGCCTGACAGTTCGCTAGAAGACATTTAACTTACTAGGTTTCACAAATATCCGAGCACACGGATTGCAAACAGTTTCTTTTATTGCGCGATGAATGCCTAAAATACGGACATTGCATTTGAAACAATCTAAAAACATATCTGATTCCCGGATCTTTATACCCAGCGTAAAAGGTGGATAGTTTTACGTTTGCAAATGAGTCGCACTATTACAATGAAGCTGAAGTATCCGATGACAGCTCCTCTGTACAGCTGGCGGTTGGACTCCAAGGTGTCACACAGCCCAGCTCCGGTTATATAATGGGCTATTGGGGATCCCGGTGCTTACAGATGTTTTTTTTTTTTTTACTTTGTTTACAGTCGAGAGATGTGATGCACGTTGAAACAAAGTACGGCCGATCTGTTGAACAGAGATGATTATATAAAAAGTTGTTAAAGACGCTCAATACTCGTTAACTCAAGGCGTTATACTCGCATGTAGTCGAATTTGTTTCTGGATTGAATAATTTATTTAAAAATGGACATACTCACAACACAATATTATAATTAAGTAGGCTATTCGCTACAGTCTTGGATGTTCTTTTACGTGTTGTCATAATGTTAGGCATGTTTTAGGTGCCATAAGATTTTGGGTTTTCAACTGCGGAATTTGAGTATAGCAGATTATAATGACATAATTAATACATGGTGTAGGTTGAGTGGTACAAACGCAGTTTTGTGCGGTGGTAACGGTTTCATTACAAGCTCAAGCTGTAGGGCTAGGTAGAAAAAAAATTAAGCACAAAACGGGACTAACGTCAGGTATTTGTGCTGGTGGCTATTTATAGCCTGTCATTACAATTAATGATTATTTATTAGGCTTGATCATTTGTTGGGAAACGCTGACAGTGTTGTCACATTGATTAACGGTTTAATTTGACCGGCCCTTGGATGAAACAAGAAATGAGTTATAAAAATATATTAATTGTCCCAATGTTTAGGCCTATTCTATAGTATCACTGGTAACAATGATTTCTGTTGTTTGTGTTGAGTGAATTTATAATTCTGCAATAATGAGTATTATAGTTCTTTAAAAAAACAAGTGATTAAGTGATCATTTAATTTAATAAGTGAATAAATTACTATATTGTCACATTGCCTTTACCAGACTTAGGATTTAATTATTTCACAATCCGGTTTGTTTGTTTTAACGTTGCTTTAGCTGTTCGATTAAGCCGTTGATAAATGTTTATCGCCCATGTTAAATAAATGATTTGCTATATAACGAGCTGCTGCTCCTGAAAGGAACGGAGGAAAACAAAAACAAGTGGCCCGGTTCCCGTACGTTAATGACCTTTTTATGTTTGCAGTGTAATATATAAGTAGCTAATGCATTTCCGTTGCCTTGGTATATCAGCCGTATTGCCGGGTCAGCCTGCGTCCGATTGCCTGCATAGACCTCGTCGAGGGCCGCCTTTGCCGGCCTGTCACATCTAAACTCGTCCTCGGTCCTTTTTGAACTATGAATGGAATAAACTTCCAAGATCCTCTGCGTCTTTTGATTGCTTAATAACGGGTGGGGGCGCATGGAAAGTTAGTCATGCTTTAATTATATTCAGAACTGACGCCGTAGTGCACAAATCGTCTTTAGCTTCGACGTGCTTCTGTGCAGACTGCTGGTTTGGGATGCTTGACAACGTTATCGAAATTCCATTTTTTATTGTGTGTATGTTTTTTTAATCCTCATACTGCATTTATTTGTTATTGGCCAGATTTGAGCCGTTACCCGTCACACCGCAAAACTTGATCAGCTTGTGTTGATAGCTATAGGCTGATCAGCATTTGCGTCGTCAGACTAAGGATGACCTATTAATTTATTAATTATTGTTTAGTGCTATCGCGCTAACTGGCAGCACATTGGTGCAAAGTGGATCATTTTCACAAGCAGTGGAGTCAGCTGGCACTCTTGCCTTTGTTTCCTATGTCTGACTTTCAGAAACAGCAAAAGCGTAGGGTGTCAGCTTGCCAGCTAGGCGGCTCGTCCTTTCTCGCTTGGTTGAGAGCGCAGTGGCGCACCCTCACCTGGAGGATGGAGCGCGTGCATTCCAGCTCCGTCACGGGAGACATTCTCCTACCCCGCCCACTGGGGGGGGGGGGGGGTTCGTCTCGTGCAGAGATGTGCTTGTGTGTGTGTATGTGTGTATTAATTCAAGTAGGTTTTGTTGTCATTTCAGCTATATACACATAATACAGTGTGTGTCTGTGCGTGTGTGTGTGTGTGTGTGTGTGTGTGTGTGAGAGAGAGAGAGGCTTCTGGGCAATTGAACTCAATGAATATTGTTCTTATGTTTTTAATTTTCTTTTCTCAAAGCAAGTTCCTTGTGGCCCAGGAAATTTACCCCAGTACATCGGATACACAGCCTGATCAGCAGGGTTGGTCGTTTTGTTCCGCTGCCTTTGATCGTTATATTATTCCAGAATGGCTTTACTTTTGGGCTTTATGGAGTTTTATTTAATGTCCTACCTGTCTGCCCATTATTAATGTCTCTGAGACAGATCAGAACCAGTACAATGAAAGGTGACCCAGGGGCGCTGGCCCAGGCCCTCAGGGCTCCACCAGTTTGCGTGCCAGTCGGGAGGGACACTGCGGCGCCCTGTTAAGCTGTTCCTCGATGGCAGGGCATATTTCTCATGAAACAAGCTGAAGGGCATCGCACTCCGTTCTGCGGTTTTGTGCATAACCGGGCCAGTAGAGCTGTGTTTCAGGTGCGTCAGAGGCCTCGACCAGCTCACCTTTGGCTCAGTGTCACTGCCCTGGGACCAGCTGAGCTGGGTCCTTAATTAGGTACCGAGAGCGGATCAGGCCACGTTGTCCGGTTGGGTGACTGGAGCACTGTTGTCCCAAACCACACAAACTCCACACTGAACTTTGTGAGTGGCTCACAGACGCGATTGTTGCCGTCTAACTGGTTTAAAAGGCGGGGCTTTGCTCTTTTAGTGGTGGGATGGGCCAATCGGAAGGCGCGCATCTCTGTATGTTTTGGCTGTGTCGGGGACCCAGGTGACCCCGCCCTGAAGCCCCCGATGCTGTGATTGGATCGATTTTCAGCCTCGCTTAACGTGACTGTCTCGGCTCAGTGTTTTTCCATTCAGAAAAAAAAGCACTACGGTGTTAGTAGACTGTGACCTGCCGCTGATTGGAATGGAAACCCTGCCATTCCCATCAGGCGGCGCTCCGCGTGAGTGAATTATTAAAACCGCCGTGAGGCATGTCACCCTTTGAAACACCAGGGCTTTTTTGTAATATAATCATGCCAGCAGCGTCCAAATCGTAAGACATGTGCTCTCACCCCCTCTTGCCAGCCCCGAGGGGGGTCTGGTTTCGTGTTAGGTGGCCTTCCAGGCAATGCCTGAATCGGGTATGAAAACACAAGCCGTGTTTACCTAGTACGCACAATGCCTGGGGATCGACACTCTGTAGCCGCAGGGTGGGAGGCCTTAACGGCCTGCGGTGGGTCCCTGGCTCATTTATAATCAGACCTTTTTGCCAGCGTCAGTGAGTAGGGAGGTGGAGGGTGTATCACAGCCCATTTCCAGGTCCTGTAAGGCTTCAGACTGGAGGAGGCAGGGTTAGATGAGATTTGCCCCAAACACACAGACAGAAAATCAAAGTGGACATCCAGGTATGGAAAGGGGTCACTGCTGAGGTCACACATCAGGATCTGGGCCTTAAAAAAAATGCCCTGGGGGTGCAGCCTTGGCACATGACCTTGCCACCCCCTCCCTCATATTCCACTCCTTTTCCCGTCACCTTAAGTTGCCCTGAGCAACATTCCTGTGATTCAGGGCCTGCGTACGCGCTGAGGTTAAACAGTGACACATGCTGGGGGTGACAGGTTCATGCTTGGGAGAAGGGGGGGAAAGGGCCGGTCTGCGACTGGACTAGCTGGGGGGGGGGGGGGGGGATGACATCAGCAGGCGTGCACGTCCTGCCTTTGGTGTAGTCCGGCACGGGCATCCACCTGCGTGCTCTGGGATGACAGGCGCGTGCAGGGAGAGGAATTCAATAACAGGAAAAAGCACGGACACAAACAGTCCCAAAATGGCAACGAAAAACCCACCCAGTCCATGTTATTCTTGGCGCATTAAACGGCCTCCATTATTCATCCCTGGCCGTTCCGTGAGCTGCACGCAGATGGGATTGGTGGGCGTCGGTGAGGGGCCACCTGGGCCATAAGTACCCTTATTATGCCGACGTATGGGTGCTGTTATTGGGTGTGGTGCTCCGCTTCCAGCTCGCCATCCAGGGGCACCCCAGAAGCCGAGTGGCACTCCAGTCCATTCACACGTGCCGGTGACAGGCGACCCATTTGCGTTGTCCCCCAGTCCCCCGGGAGGAGCGAAGGAGTATGTACTTTATGTAAGGCAGCTTGGTTTCTTGAGTGGGGGCATGTTTTATGTGGGTACAAACCAGGAATGTGAAAAGTTTTATTTTTTTTATTTTAGGTTTGGCCTGTGATGAGAAGGTCGTCGGTTTGACAGGGTCGACACAGTGATTTTATGGTTAGCTCTCTTCAGCAAGGCCTTTAACCTCAACTGCTGCAAACACCGTCTGACCCTACTTTAACAAAATGTATGCTATGTTGCATAAAAGCATCTGCTAAATAAAATGTAAATGTAAAAGTTTAGATGATTACTGACCTTCCAGAGGCCTGACCCAGGGGCCAGTGCTCTCTCTGGGCCATGTCCCTCTTCAGCCAGCCCGCCGTGTCCCACACTCCCTTCCTCTTGATCTGAGATCTAAGAAATATAACGCTTCCTGGTGGAAATTTCATTCATATGTCGACATAGAAGGAACTGGATGCCTGCTATAGGAAAAGTCCCCGCGGACGTCATCGCCAAACCAAATGAGCAGGTTCTGGCCTGTGGCCCTGTTGCAGTAGGAAGTCGTGCAAGCCAGCTCCCTGCTTTTACCTTACTGATCTAACTGATGCCCCCAGAACTGACAGCAGCTTTTCCTCCTATCAGGCCAAGAGCTTCACACGTCCCATTTTATGTGTGGGGTCTGGTTATGGGTGGTGTCTGTGCCTACATGTGTTATAGTTCGTTCAGCGCCTCCAGGTGGTGAGTCTGGGTCTGGCACCGTCTAGTCATCGCCGACATCTCTTACTTCTGGGATCTCCAGCATCATCTGATGGGGGAAGGTGTGTGCGTTTTGGGGCAGAGAGACTGGAGATGCCCAGACTGACTGCTGAGGTTGAGCTGTGGTTTGCCATGTGATCGGTGTGGTAGCTCGTGGGACAGTGTCCATGTTTAGTTATAGGCCTCCACACTGTATTCCAGTGCATGTTCCAACCAGACTATGGTGTTTGAAAGGACACTGATGAAGGCAGAGCTGGCGAGCGATATTTAGGCTTTGACCATGAAGACTCGTGACACTGCATCCTGATGGCCCCAGCACACATGCAGCGAGACCTGCCTACCCAGGGTCCTAGGCTTGGGGACCCCAGTTGGTATTTGCGGCCCTCAGGGTCATGGTGTGTGGGGAATGCCGAGAGCCTGATTTGCCCGGAGTATATGATAGTGTGTGCCTCTGTAATGCGCTACTGGGAAGGGCTTCAGGACACCCAGACCCATGTGGTTGGAAGGTGAATGGATGGATGGATTCAATTCAATTCAACTGACCCTGTGAATGGATGGACGGGTCAGTGGATTGAGCACAGCTCATACATGTCCTGGTCATTGAGACCTTAACTGTCCAACTGTGGTTACGTGTTTAACCCAGTACTGCATATGCCCCATTCTGGAACAGACCTGACCTGGTCTGACTCTATACTGAACATGGCCTGTGCCGTCCCAGGCCTGATCGGGTCTGGCTATGTGCTCAGCAGAGCCTGTGCCTTCCTGGGTCTGATTGGCTCTGGCTCTGTGGTGAGCACGGCATGTGCTGCCCCGGACCTGATCGGGTCTGATTCTGTGCTGAACACGGCCTGTGCTGCCCCAGATTTGATCGGCTCTGGCTCTGTGCTGAACTTGGGCCTGATCGGGACTGGTTCTGTGCTGAGCACGGCCTGTGCCATCCTTGGCCTGATTGGGGCTGGTTCTGTGCTGAGCACGACCTGTGCCATCCTGGGCGTGATCGGGATTGGTTCTGTGCTGAGCATGGCCTGTGCCATCCTGGGCCTGATCAGGACTGGCTCTGTGCTGAGCACGGCCTGTGCCATCCTGGGCCTGATCGGGGCTGGCTTTGTGCTGAGCACGGCCTGTGCCATCCTGGGCCTGATCAGGACTGGCTCTGTGCTGAGCACGACCTGTGCCATCCTGGGTTTGATCGGGACTGGCTCTGTGCTGAGGGTCTGTGCTATCCTGGGGTCTTCTCTGTGGTGACAGAGTGCTTTTGGGGAACTTACCACAACATTCTCCTGCCTCATGCTTATCAGTAGTGCTTTCTTATTTCTCTCTTGCTTAGCTGCAGATGTGACAGGCAGCATATAACTAGTGTCTTTCTAAAGTCAAAAAAGATGGATGCATTGGGGCAAGTACCTCTGGCCTTCTATTCCTGGTGTATAGGAGCATGTATCCAGAAGATGTTTTTAATAAGCTGTTCTGCAGAGTGAAAATATGTAAATATGTGCCCATTTCCATCACAGAGATGTATGTGTGTGTGTGTGAGAGAGAGAGAGAGAGCGCCCCCACCCTCTGATTTTCCCCATTGAACAGACAGGTCAGTAACTCTACCCCCACCCCACGTGCCTCTGCTGATTAACACTCCTCTCCCACAAATGCCCCATTTAAGGACTACTATTTCCACAGGACTGATCATTCAGTAATCCCCCCCCCCCCCCGAATATGCCGTTGCTGTGGCAAACAGATGCAGGGGCTACTCTCAGGCCGCACCCTGGGCTCTGATGCCCATTACCAGGGACTCTGGGTTTGGCTGAAGGCTGCCTCTGATTGGCTCAAGCCGTAAAGCACCGGAAGTCGGCTGAGGACCAAGCGGCACTGCCGGTCTCTTTCTGGGCCACGACGGCACCGACGCTGTTCATCTTTCCACCTTGTGCTGAACGGGAAGTAGATAACCTTTAATCCATGATTTAAAGATGGCAAATACTGGATAGCGTCAGCCTTTCACGTATTGCTGTGAGTAGCATGTGATTCCATTTGAAGTGCCATTGGCTGTTTATTGTGCTCACATGCCATTGGTCATTTTTCATGGCCTTGTGTGAAGGCCCACGTACCATTGGTCGCCTTTCGTGGCCCTGTGTGAAGGCCCACATGCCATTGGTCATTTTTCATGGCCTTGTGTGAAGGCCCACGTACCATTGGTCGCTTTTCGTGGCCCTGTGTGAAGGCCCATGTGCCTCTGGTTGTTTCTCATGGCCCTGTGTGAAGGTCCATGTGCCATTGGCTATCTTCGTGACATTAGTTAAAGGGCCAGGCACTTTTGATCATTTTTATTGGCCCGGTTAGGCGTGCCACTGGTTGTTTCTCGTGGCCTTGGTCAAATGGACTGGGGCATCGGCCATTTCTGGTGGCTTCAGTTGAAAAATGTAATCAAGAGGAGTGCAGATTATGGTTTTAATTCACTTTCGATGCCACTGGTTCTGGTCTGTTAGCAAACGGCCTGGGCTTCATTCCCATGAGTTTGTGCACATGCAGCTCTGGGGATCCATCAGTGTAGCACTTGGATTCCTCCACGCACAACGCAGAATGTCTCTAGCAGGGAAACCGTGACCTATGTGGGACAGCCATGACCTTTCAGCGGTCCTGAAAGCATTTACAGAATACCCAGTGTTTAATAACGATAAAAAAGAATAAAGCACAATTTAAAGCTTCTGGACAGTTCCACACACTGTACAGGACAGCTGACTGTTAGAATGTGGTTTTTAATAATAATTAACTGGGGGGAGGGGGGGTGTACGTGACCATTCACATGGTGAGATTGATGATCTCAGGCCTTAAGGTTCTGGGCGGACGGGGCTTCAGGAATCACCATGATCCATATGACCATTAAATGCGTAGGTTGATGTCCATGTCAGATTCCCAGAATGCATCTGGACCCTACAGCAGCCAGGTGTGCGTGGCTGTGGGGGCAGACGCTTGCTGGCTGGGTTTTCCCCTCTTATACTGCGGTAAATCGCATGCCTGACCTTGGTTTTGGAGCTGCCAGCTGTGGTGCACTAGTTCCCACGGTGACACAGCTCGTACCGCTGGCTGCAGGTGCCCCTGTAGCGAGAATCCGGAGTTGGACCTTGATATGGTGTGTTTGAGGTCTGTGCAGAGCCAGGCCAGGCCCTGGGTTGCCAGATCCCGCCAAAAGCTACTCCAGCTTGCAGTTTAGTGGGGAGTGCAGACACAAACAGTTCTGGGTTTCCCACGCCGGCATAAACACAGCTGCCGGCATCAGCAGGGGCCGACCCCTCCCCCGTCCCCCTATCCCGAGCCCGGGGGCCTGACGAGCCTCTGAGGTCTTATGGGAAAACGGGAAATGCCAGTCAGTGAACACTCCTCCCCAGCCCTGCGGAAGCCGTGTAGATTCCCTCCCGACAGACGCACATTCCTCAGGTTCCTGACGTTTGATCCCTGCCCTCCCTCCATGTCCGATTTAGGGGCGGGTGGACGATAGCGGCGAGCGGTGTCCCTGAAACTGGGGATTCTGGGAAAAGGGTCTTGGTTCGTCCTCTATGCCTGTAGCCGAGCAAACCATCTGCTCTGAGGCCTGAGGTGGCCTCGTCTATTCATTTATTCATCTTGTGCACCGTGGGGGGGGGGGGGGTGAGCTTTGCATGACCTGGAACCCGGGGCTTCCCTGAGGAATGTGTGGGTTGATGGGCGGGGGTGTAGGATTGTGGGGGGTGGGGATTGTGACGCCCCGCTCCTTTTGGAAGGGTGCCTAGCCTCTTGATTCATGCAGTTGACCAATCTGAATTGGCTCTAGCATTGTTCCTAGAAGGACTGGGGGGGCTGTTTGTCCATTGATTGTGGCTGTGACTGTCACATGCTTGTTTGAGGTGGACAGGAGCCACTTACTGTGCCCCCCAACTCTGGCAAGGGGAACAGTGGCAGGTTGGAGCGGCTCTCTCCTCTACCTGGGTAACTTGTCCCTCCGGTTCACACCCCCCGCTGTACGAGCGTCATGTTCAAACATATTTCACACTTGTAAGTCTGCAGTAGTACCCAGCTTCCTGTCTGATGGAGAAGTGAAACTGAGGCCTTGCTGACTCAGGGAACAGCCTGTGTGTGCGTGTGTGTGTGTGGGGGGGGGGTATTGCATAGATCACATCTGGGGACCAAAATGACCCCCAAGTGTGGTAAAATCTGAAACTTCCTTACTTTTGGGGACATTTTTCAACCCCAATTTTTTTGGAAATCTGTGAGTGCAATCTCGTATTTTGGTTGGCTACTTGTGAAGGTTAGGGCTGGGTTAAGGTCGTCAGAGCCGGGATTTGGATTATGCCCATAGAAATGAATGGACAGTCCCCACAAAGAAATGTATACATGTGTGTCTGGGTGAGTGTCTGTATAGGGTTCTGTGTGTGTCTGTGCAGTGCAGAGGGACAGGAAACACTCACAAACACTGCAGTTGTTTTGTGAAAAGTCACATTTGGCCGCCGGGTCGCCCGCCAGTGGCTCACTGTCGGGCTGCGACGTGCAGCCGTGTGCTGGTGACAGACCGTTATAATGTGTTAGTCAAACTGAAACCCGTGTGGGTGTGCCCCCCCCCCCCGCGTGCATGTACACCCAGAGTAAGTTTTCATCACCTCCTCTGTAAAATACCTGAGTGACTTCTGCTGGTTCGCCTACCCAGATAGCCATACGGGGGGGGGGGGGGGGGGGG
>JAODUD010000046.1:8271194-8281483 GCA_026784285.1 Stomatorhinus walkeri | reverse complement strand
CCAGCAGTGACTGTTAGCCAGACTGCTCACTAAACCGCCTCTTACCTGCCACCGGGGCGATTCCGGCCCCTTTTCAGCGCTGCCTCCCCCCTGGATTATGTCCCAGGGGTGAAAAAACGCAAGTCATTCAGCCCTTTCTGAGGGGCTCCCTCCTTATGGCTGCTATGTTTTGTGTGTGTGCCCATGCGAGCGCGCGTGCGTGTATGTATGTGTGTGTGTGTGTGTGTGTGTGTGTCCGTGGCCCTGTATTGTGTCCGCTTTCAGCTGGCAGCGCCGATGGGGACCCAGTCTTTTTGTGCAGGCACTGATAGCTCTGTGTTCCACAGCCGACCGTTTTGGTGACTGGCCCCGCCTCTTAAAGGCACAGAGACCTGATTCGGAGGGGATTAATCAGGGGGCTGGGAACTGAGAGCAGTAGGGGAGCCCCTGTAGGCCTGGTTAAAACTGGAGAATGCAATGCATCTTTGCAGACTGACGAAGGTAATGAGGGTGCTGCATGGACACACGTGGAGCGGTCTGTGATTGTGACAACGGCTTGGAGATTGACACGTGTTCCGGAGCATTTTTTTAAACCTGCATTTGATGGTACTGTGAGCTGGGGCAGACAGGACGGCGTCGGAATTGTGAGGCGTGGAAATGCAGCCCAGGTACCGATTTTCGTGGGTGAGCATTGTGGATTTGTGCTGCGATTCTGCTGCCTTCACATTCACGTGCATCCGGAGATGCTGGGTTAAAACTGCTCCAGAGTGCCATTCTCCGGTGAGGATTTACCGTACGCCAGATCCTGGAGATGAGACCCCATGGGTGGTCATTTGCTGTTAGTGATTAGTGATGTGGAGAGGGGGGTCAGTAATGTGCACTCCCAGCCTGGGGATGGTGGGGGTGATCAGTTTGCACCTGTGTGAATAACCCTAACGACTGGCAACACACACACAAATACAACCCCCGCCTGGGCTGTCACGGACACAGGAAGGTGACGGGAAGGTCCCCCAATGCAGAGCGTCACGTCATCCGGGTGAGAATCTCTCCCAGGCCGGGAGAAGCTGTCACCCCCAGCAGCCAGACACAGAGCATGTGTTCATTTGTGAGATGGGAGTGGCAAGTGGTCTGCGCCCCCCCCTCCCCATCAACACAGCCTCAATGTGTCTGTTCCTGCTGTGTGTGTCCCCTGCTCCCTCCCCCCCGAGAGTGAAAGGCTAGTTTCCCATGATGCTGTGGGTGTGTGTGTGTGTGCGTGTGTCACAGAGAGTGTTGTTTATGAGAGTGTGGAAAGTGGGGCAGGGCTGGAGTGGCTCAGGGATCTCTGAGAGGAGGGAGCTCCTGGCGTGTGTGTGTGTGTGTGTGTGTGTGTGTGTGAGAGAGAGAGAGAGAGAGAGAGGGGAGGGGGGTGCCTTTATCCTCCTGTCCAATCACCAGCTCTGTTGACTGACTGCCTCATTTCTCATTGGCCAGGAGTACCCCAGCTGTGAAGCATTACATGGTCCTCCTCCCCACGCTCTGTCCGTGGGGAGGGGGGGGCTTTAGGTGTCTGTCTTACGTGTCCCTGGCTGTGTGCAGACACTGCAGCCCTCAATCCTGAGAGATGCAGCTGAGGACGGCACTGACATCACTGTCGTGGCTCATGCTGCTTTTATTTTAGGGTGTGTTGGGGGTTTCGGCTGGGTTAGCTGGACTTTTCAGGTGGGGGGGGGGGGGTTGTATTATGTAATTATGGACAAAGAAAAGGCTCACTTGTCTAATTGTTGAGGGTTTAAATCTGAGCAGGTATCTGGCTGTTTGATAGCTGTGGTGAGGGGGGGGCACAGTCGCGGCGTCCTGTTTATACAGTGCATCTCTGCCACCTGCCTCCTGCTGGCCCCCCCCCGTCTGAGTCACCTGCATGTACAGTGTCAGTTCCTGTCCCCCTGTCGCTAAGGCTGACGGTGCTCTCCCCCACCAGGTGGCCCGCTGTTGGTTCTGGTTCTGCCGTGTCCCGCTGCGTGCTGGATCGGCGCCTCCTGTGTGCACGGCGTGTGTCACATGACGGCTGTAGGCCCAATGACGCATCTAGTCTCGCTGAAGCTGGCTCTGCTCTCATTCCCTCAGCAGGGGGTTGGCTCTCACGCTGTGAACACGGAGCGTGTGCAGATGGCGTGAGGGAAGGCTGCGTGTCGCTGTACGGGAGACAGACACGCCCCCCTCTGGGGACAATACCACCTCCCCCACGCCTGCCTGCCTTAACAACACTGTGCTTTCTCTGCATTCCTATATGGTACATTAACATCTTCCCTGGGATTAGATTCTACAGTTTGGTAATGTCCATTAATCGCTGCGCCCCCTGCTGGTGCCAGTGAGTTGCACCTATTGCATCCTCATCTTATATTTTCTCTTCACAGACCCGTGTGGCTGCCCTGGAGGCTTGCGCTCCCAGGGAAATGATCCCTCGTGAAGTCGGCAGATCACCTTCTGACAGCAGGCGCGATCTCCTGCGCCTCCCGCTGAGGACCGTGCCCATCTGTCGCTGAGAGAGTGGCACAGGAGCCCCCCTCCACCCCCCGCCCCCGCCCGTCCCAGCCTGTGGGTGGGTAACCCCCCACCTTGGGAAAAAAAAACCACACGGACAGTAAGACGGCAAGAGGAGCAGCAGCTTGGATCCTTCATTAAGGAAAGAGGGCAGGAGACCAGCATGAAGTCGAACCAGGAACGGAGCAACGAGTGCCTGCCCCCAAAGAAGCGGGAGATCCAGACCAGCAACCTGCTGATGCAGGAGAAGCCGGTGTTGGTCACCCCGGCCGTCGAGCTCCAGCGAGCAGAAAACCTGGCCTGGCTCGCCAGCGTGGCCAGTGGCCAAGAAGGGGGCAGGCAGCGCTCTGGTACCCCTGCCGAAGCTGACGGGCCCCAGAGCAAACCGCCCTGCATGTCATCCTCCCGCCAGTCCAGGGCTCCCACTCCGGGGCCAGCGGCGACCCCTCTCGCAGCCGCCTACCCACCCACCGTGTCGCAGCCCGGCGGGACCATCCAGTACGCCCAACTGCAGCCTGGTCTACACCTCATCGGACCTCCCTATGGCGCCCCCTATGCGGGCTACGTCCCCTCCCAGCTTGTCTCCCCCGCGACGGCCTCGACTCAGCAGCGACCTCTGATGGATGCTTATGGTGTCACACAGGCCAGCAAGGCCGAGTCACAGCTACACCACCCTTCCCCCGGCCGAGATAGTTCCCCCCTGCCTTCTCACTCATCCCAGTATGTACAGCTGACTGGCTCACCGCGGGCGGTTTCCTCCCCGCAGGCTCCCTTCCCTCTGCACCTCCACTCCCACTCTGTGGTCTCTCAGGCCCTGGCCCTCGGCGCCTCTTCGCAGGTCGTGGTCCAGTACGCTGATGGGCTCACCAACAAGAAGGACGATGGCCGGCCTAGGGAGGTGCTTAACGGGGAGCCAGAGAAGGGTCGGTGCTATGGCCTGTCGCCTGGCTCCATCCTGGCCAAGCAGGGGTCCGGGGCCAAGGGCTCCACCAGCCAGCAGCAGCACTATGAGGCCCGGCACATCGTGCTCCCGACAGACTACACGCAGGACACCTCAAGTCTCCGGACCTCACTGATGCTTTTGCCCAACAGCCATGCCGGCGCCGACCCAGGAAGGGGCCAGGAGAAGCCGGTTGACAAAGGTGGGTTCTGCCTTGGCCGGTCTGTCTCCCAAACACCATCAACCAGCCTCAACTTCCCGTCCCCGGGGCCGAAAACACCCCACACAGTCATCCAGACAAGCCACAGCGCCGCCGATCAGCTCTCGCTGGGCCTCCCCTCTTCCGGTTTCTACCCAGCCCCCGTACAGCCGCCCATCATCGGGTACCTCACCGCCGGCAGCGGTCAGCAGCAGCAAGCCACCGGTTACCACACCAACCTGCCGCAGCACTTGCTCATCCCTGGAGGCCAGCCTATCATCATCCCCGTCAGCGGTGGCCGGGGGGTAGGATCGGAGATGGGGCAGGCCACAGTCACGGCCTCTCAGCAATTCCCGCACGCCCTTATGGCTGCGGCGCCACCGAAATGCGAGCGTCTGGAAGTAGCATATCATGCGACTGCTGCGGCCACCACTGCCGCTGTACAGACCCAGCTGCACCTGCCCTTTGTCCCGGCCTCGCCACCCGTCCCCTCCTTGCCCTCGCTGCCCCCCTATTTCGTGAAGGGCTCCATCATCCAGTTGGCGGACGGGGCGCTGAAGCGCGTGGAGGAGCTGAAGACGGAGGACTTCATCCAGAGCGCTGAAATCAGCAGCGAACTGAAGATCGACTCCAGCACCGTGGAGCGCATCGATGGCAGCCAAGCGCCCAACTTTGCCATCATACAGTTTGCTGTGGGGGAGCAGCGCACACAGGTGGGACACACATGTAATACCGTTAGCATGCTAAATGTTGAAGTAGCTGTTATTTTAGGTGGTGAGGCAGCTGTTTCAACAGTGGAACCTGTGTTTAATTAGCTGGATGCTTTATGTGGAACATTAAGGTTAGTTAATTCATTAATTATCCAGATGTTCAGGGGAATGCTGAATCATTTACATGTTACTCTGCATGCTTGCTTCTCTGTCTGCAAAGTGCGGTGTTTTTCTATTTCACTTTAGTGCAGTTTGCTTATTGTAGCTGTCCCTGTGGGCAGCCGCATTTGTGAAGCCACTTGCCTCCCCAAATTATCCTCTCAGAAAACGGGATTAAGTCCAGCAGCTTTACTCCAAAGAAACAGAGAGACATGAGCTTGCGGGGCTCCTGTGCACCATTGCATTTCACCTGCATCTTGTTTCTTATCCTCAGGGTCTCCGTACAAACACAGCTCGTTAATAACCAGCTTAGTTACGGCTCCTGAGCAGCTCCAGTGAAATTGTATCGGGTCAGAGAAAGACGCCACTTAAATTGATTAAAATTGCAAGCAGATTGTATGGGAAATTAGCGGAGGTGTTTGTGGGCATTGAGATGAATCCCTGCTGCTTTTTGTTGATGTACAGAATGTACCAAAAGCTTATTTCAATTACCGTCCAATTGTCACAGTCACAGTTCTTTGTTATTTGTGTTTCAGTCGTTTCTTACCAGACAGATGCAATATTCCACCAAATATCGACCTGAAGGCCAGTTCTGAGGCTCATGCTAGCCTTTTTGCGGTTGGTGCGTGACTCGAGAACCCGCCTTGTAACACACTATGGCATCAGTGAGTTGGTTGGCCTGGTCCCAGCCGTCGTGGGTTCACCCAGAACCTTGATGCCATTTCCCCTTAGGTGGCATACTCTGTTTTAATCTTTCCAGGGGGGGCTTTCTCTGTTGTTTCGGTGTGTGGAGCGGCATTGGGCTGTTTCACATTTATGGCCTGTTCATTCGAGAAAGTACTGAGTAGAGATGCATAGATTTGCGACAGCCCATGCTGTCGGTCTGAAGTGTCAGCCTTGCTGGCTGATATTTAGAGTTTAGGCAATATTCATTCATAAGTTATCAGCAACAAGATGGGGGATTTTGTTGGTCCATTCACCGCTTAGAACCTCGCTACACTACTTCACTGATGTCTCACTGCCCGCATTATATAATATGTCTTTACTACACACATTCATGGGATCTTGAAAAGTAACGTCACCGCCATCAGTTTCACTACAGATTTATGAAACTCGGAGGTTAGCTGATTTTCAGTATTGGTTATAGGTATTGGTAATATTGAAATTGGCCAAAATTTTGACAAACATACTGCTAGTACTCATATAGTCTCGAATCCTCAAATATGTGCAGTAATAAAGAATGATTTAAGATGGGGAAAAGCACGGCTCTGTCCGGTGGCTGTGAAACACTCCCAGATGCATGCCTGTTGTCAAGATGAAAGGTTTCCCCATCTGCCGCCTTTGTCATCTTAATTCACAGTCAGCTGTTGATTGTTGTATGAACTTAGACTGTGGAGGACATTGAGAACATTGAGGAATACTCCTGGTCCTTTGGTGGTCTTGCTTTTTGGGTTTCCTGTAACTAGCATGATTGGACCAGGAAAGGAGCCAGGGGGAACACCTACTAAACACTGAATGGTCACCAAACTGCCCGGTGAAACCTTTAGGATGGCGCTGATGAATCTGTGTCCCTTAAAGCGGCAGTCACTCTGACAAACCACCCACTCCTCTGGCCACATGGTAATAGGCCGGGCATCCTGACTAACAGGAAGGGCCACAGGCTCACTCAGCTTCCCCGAATCACCAATCAGAGTAGGAGGACCCCTGCAACCCTGCTGTTTTGCTTATAGAAATGATTACGTGATTAGTAATTAATCAGGTCACCAATTACCAAACCATAATTATGCCTGATGATGTGTTAAGTGATTAAAAAAGTAAAAGTTATAAATCATAGATCAGTGGATTAGTGGATCTTTAGATTTTATCACCTTGATAGCACAGAACAGTATGCTAATGTGTGTCTGAATGCAGTCAGAGGCTTGATCAGCCTTAATTACAGACAAGTACCATTCACATGGTAGGACTGTAATCAGAGGTGACCCAGAATGTGAGCTAGCTTCACCGTGATGGGGAGGGCTTCCTGCCCCCCCCCTCCCAAGGCAATGTTGTGCTGGTTCTGATGAGTGACCCCGCCTCCCCCTTTCTGTCTTTCTGGCAGGTGAGCGTGGAGGTCCTCTTGGAGTACCCTTTCTTCGTTTTCGGCCAAGGTTGGTCATCCTGCTGCCCGGAGCGGACCACCCAGCTGCTGGAGCTGCCATGTGCTAAGCTGTCCGTGGGTGACGTTTGTGTTTCGCTGACCCTGAAGAACCTAAAGAATGGCTCCCTGAGGAAAGGACAAGAGCCGGATAGCGCCGGGTACATCAGGCTCCTGCTGAAGCCCCCCAATGGGGGCCGGGGAGGGCATCCCGGCGAGCAGGAGAATGGACTGGGCCAGCGGGGGGGCGCCACCGGCGGCCCCACCAGCAAGCAGCCCACACCCACCAATGGGGACGTGAACTTTGAAGGGAAAACTGTGGATGGCCCCTCACACCCTAAAATGGAGGCCAGCAGCACCAGCAGACCGGCTGGCCGCAAACGGAGGTGGTCTGCCCCAGAAAGCCGCAAGGTGGAGAAAACTGACGACGAAATGCCCTCGACTCTGCCGAGACCCTGTTTCATTCCTCAGGAGGTTAAAATTAGCATTGAAGGCAGGTCAAATATAGACAAGTGAGGGTTCCTAGGACACGAGGGTCGATGTTATTGAAATTTACCATGATATATTTTTTTTAGTTGTCTTTTTTTTCTTTTTTGTTATCTATCCAGGTTTCTTTACCTTGGGCTGAAATTACCCAGAATTCACTTCATCAACTTATTAATGGTGGATGTAGTTTTAATTGTAATAGAACATTCTGGGTAATATACAAGGAAAAATTGTGCAATGATGTGTTAATGGGCCCCTACGTGTCGAGCAGGCATGGAGGGCATGAGTGGGTGTGGTGTGCTGACCCGAGGGGCTCGCTGTGCGGGTGCTTTGCCTCTCTTAAAACCCTTTGGTGGGTCGACCCATCTGAATGTAGGGGCGAGGACGCCATGCAGCCCTGCAATTCAGGAAACGGGGCAGGTGCGATGTTGGTTCAGCCCACGAGTGGCGTCTCTGCAACCCCAGTCGAGACGGAAGGCCGCGTGAACGCAGGGATGTCAGGGGCGGGTCACACCCTCCGTAACAAAGCAGGGTGTGGATTACCGTGCTGTCCATCATCCAGCGCGTGGCATTCGGAGTTTCTGATTGGTTGTTCACTGTTCCTTTTGTTTTTAAAGTCTTATAGGTTTTCGTACCTGTTTGTCGAGCTCGTACAGAGGCGATAAGGGGCCTGAAGAAAGCAAGCGTAGGGTCAGCTTTACATTGGGCTGGGGCTGTCAGGACGCGAGGCACGCCGGGAAGAGGAGCCCAGAATGACCCTCTTCTTACCGTGGTCCTGAAAAGCCACTGCGAATTGAAAGCCACTGCGAATTGACTGGGGTGGAAGCGGACCTAATCCCAGTGGGTTTAGATGCACGGTGACAGCCTGACACCGGCATGAGAAAGTCACTTCAAAGGGACGTAGGCCTGGTGGTGTTAGTGACGTTCGTGTGCAATATGTTTACAGTAGCTTTGTGTTTGACTTTGAAACGGACCTTGGATTGAGACATGGCGTCTGTGTGACGCCAGAAGCACACTGAGGACAAGTACTTTGAGTTTGCACATTTTTCGGCTGACATCATACCCTGGGGTGGGCTGGGGTGGGGGGTGATTAGGGCACCCCTTAAGATAGATGTACCCAGAGCTGGGTACTACTGCCCTGGAGGCACTGGGGAGTCCCAGACGCATGCAGTTCTGCCTGCTGAATCCTTAATTGCAGTGTTTCCCAGTCCGGTCCTCGGGGACCCACAGACAGACCACGGTTTTGCTCCCTCCCAGCTCCCCTGAGGATCGGACTGGGAAACCCTGCTGATTTGTTCTGGTTGGGCCGGGATGGATGCCGGCAGGGACCCCCCCTCATGTCCTCCCACTAGGCCACAGGCCCTCTATACTCAGAGCACTTAGACACATGACCTGGGGCAAGAGTCCCCCACTCTATGATACAGTAGCGTGTTGTAACACAAAAGCCTAACAGAGACTGTAAAATATGATGGCAAAATATTTATATTTGTGTGCATATATTATAGTGTAAAATTACATATATTGTTAAAACGCCTTACACAATATATGCAGAAAATTGCATAAATGCCAGCGGCAATAATTTTATATATTAAATTATATATAATAATTTTATATATATGTATAAGGACTAGACATTGGCTTATTTTGTTTTTGGGACCTTGTACGACAGGCCGGTCAGAAAACGCTGCTCTGTCCCGTTGCTGCCGCCTGTTGGTCAGGCAGGGTAGGTGCATGCTTTATCTTTGCATTAGAAGATCAAGTTAGGTGATGTCATTAAAGAGCGCCAATTAACCTCTGACACCTTGGTTGAGATGGACTCTGTTATGTTATATATTTCTAAGCAGAATGTACTTTAGCTATTGTTTTTTTTTCTCTGTGTGTACCACAACCCCTCTCTCTGGTTATCTCACATGCCCCTCCCAGTCAGATTTTTGTCATGATGAGTGGCTAAACCTCGACACCACACCATGGCGTGAAGCCTGTAGACTCTCGCAGTGTCTGGCTCACGATGAGAGCGGGCGGCGAAACATTCACGACGACGTGTTGATAAACATGAAAACACGCACCCCCGCAGAAGCGTGCCCAGCGTGACGGGAGGGAGAAGGTGTCATGGCCGAGTGTCTGATTCAGCCTCAGGGAGATGGGTGTCCCCTTGCTCTAGCGCTTAGCGCTACCTGATAATGTCAGTCTGTAGCCATCCTCGACCTCCACGCAGTACTGTATGTGGTCATGGGCTCACTTGAGGGGTTGGCGCTGGGGAAAGAAGGTGGAGCCAGTCTCAGTGAGGGGAGGAGAATTGAGCGGAGCCAGTAGTTTAAAGAGCAAATGATAGGCCAGAGAATAGCAATATAAGCCTGTGTCCTGATGTAAAGAGAGGTCCTCTATGAGTGCTGACCCAAGTGTGGCTGTGTGTGTGATAAAACGTCACAGAAAGTGTGAGTGTGTGCGTGAGAAGCACACAGACACACAGATACCTGCCGATGCTGGTTCACGTATGTATACATATTTGTTAAATACACACATTTACAGGTGGTTAGATACCCAATAACAGAAGAATATTTTTTTGTTTGCATACGAAAATGTATATATACAGTACATTTGTGTGTCTGTGTGTACCCATTTTGTCCAGTGTTTTCCTTTTATTTAATGTTCAACTTTCAAAAGAAAAGAAATTGTAACTTGCAATTTGCACATGCAGAGGGTTAGTAATATACCTGTAGTTCAGTCTGGACGCCTCCCACCAGCTGACGCTCCGATTAGCGCAATGTAGCACCGCCCTGAGCTGGCAGCCCCGCCCCCAGGCACACTTATCTCTCCCATTCGACGCGCTGGCCACACCCATCAGCCTTCTGATTGGCTGCATGTGGGGGCGAGGGTAGCTGGAATCCACAGCCATGTATAATGCTTTGAATTAAAATGATAATAATTCTTTCACAATACGTGTAATAAAACAGGGTTGCATGTTTATTGTTCCCGTCCTCTGTAGACATGGACAACTGGGGCAGCATTGTTCGCGGGAATAACTTTTTCTTTATTATATTTTGATTTTTTGTTTCCTCGGTATAGAGGAGAGACACAGTACAGACACAGTACAGACACAGTACAGACACAGTACGGGTCAGACGGGGATGTTATGCACAAAGTTAGAAAGCCAGTTTT
>JAODUD010000046.1:8216828-8228926 GCA_026784285.1 Stomatorhinus walkeri | reverse complement strand
CCCCCCCCCCAGCCGTATGAAAATCCACCTCAAGCAGCCCTGGGCCAGAAGCTGCTGATTTAAGGCACTCATCAACAGTGATTCAATTTAAACCATCAGCTTGAATAATTCATTCTCCCATAATGGCTATGTTGTCACTGAATTGACTAAATATGTCATCTTATGTCAGCCCATATTTCAAGATCAAGGCCGGTCCATCTTCTCCTCTTCTGCGGGGGTGTGATTTGTACAAAACCCTCTTGGAGCGTGATGAATAATTTCTCTCTGAAATGCTAATTCTGATATGCTTTCTTATCTCATGGAGCTGGAGGGATCCAGGACCCTTCAGAGGTGAGAGGCCAGGACTGAGCGTTCATTCTGCAGGGTTGATAAGGTGTATGTCCCTGTTTTGCGGCTCTTGCTGTGACGGGAACCTTCTGTCCTTTCTCCTTCCTTATCATCAAAAGCTGACTTTCAGCTGTTAGGAGACCAAAAGGTCTAAAACTTCATTAGTACTCAGAGGTATTTTCTGTGATTTCCCTCTGGCCTGACTGCCAGCTCTGTCACTGGTCCATGCTTGATGGCCGTGCAGCAGATATTAACTTAACTGGCAGTGATGGTTTACTGGCTCCTGCAATCTTCAGCGTATCAGTGTAGTGCAAACAGGAATTCACGGCCACGGCTCACAGTAGGGGCTGCCTGCCTATGAAGTGGCTCTAACCTCTAATTTAACTAAGCAGCCCCCCGCCATCCCAGGCATGCCTGGGTATGAGGGATAAGTTGGGACGTTTCCAACCTCCATCTCCATGAGACGGGGAGGGGTTGCGGGGATAGTGATGTAGAGAGTGGGGTTGGGACAGTGGTGTCTCATTTTATTATGCCGGAATAAAAGCCTGTACCAGTCCTCCCTGCTAAAGAGTTTCACTGGATGTTACTTTAAGCAAACGGGTACGAGCCCAAACGATCGACCCGGATCAAGCACCCCAGGTCGGCCTTTCCCGGTAACGGGTGGTATTATACACTGCATCTTCTCAAAGGCACTGCATCGCAGCGGCACCTCCGCCGCATCCCCCCCCCCCCCCCTACCAAAGCCAGGTCGCACGACGCAAGACGTCTGCAGTGTGGGCTCATAGGGTGAAGGCAGGCGACAGTGGTTCCCCCCAGGTTACCGAACCTCCAGAACAATCCATGACCGGCAAATGCATTCAGGCATGACACTGTGGGCAGAACATTATTTCTGCTTCTTTCTTGGCTGCTGTGAGCCATGCAGCCCTAGTCATGTGATTTACGGCTCTGCACCGACTCTGGTGGATCACAGGGCACCAAGGAAGTGCAGTGACATCATGATGACAGTGACAGGTACACGTGCGGTGACATCACGGTGACAGTGACAGATATAAACAAATCTTTCAATGCCCCCCACGGCACAAGCAGTGAGTGTTTACAGCTGAGCCCTGAAGTCTGTCTGAGCCCAGTGGCAACAGGTCAACTGCTACAAAACCAGCATGTGAAAAGAAAAGGTAACAGTCCAGCTGTACTGAATAATAAATCACACGTCCCATACACCCCCGGCGACAAGCAGCTACTTGCGGGGGGCTACTATCCCAGCTCACGAATATTAAGGCCTGTCCGGGGAAATCTCAGTGCTTTGTGCATTAAAGTTCCCAGCCTGATGATAGGTTGCTGGTAACTAAGGGTTCCACCAATCAGACTGACCCTGCATTATGCTTTGGTCTAAAATGGTCACGTCGGTCTTTCTGTGTTGTGTAAATGAATGTTCTCAGGGTTCTGACATGCAGTCTGTGTTCTGAGACGTCCTGCCCTGAAGCGACAATGCAGAGAACCCATCCATGACGGATCCCTGCAGCATGGCCCGGAACCATCCAGAAAGTTTTAACATAAGGTGCAAGAATGTGGTCAGTGATAAAAAAAACCCCTCGCGTGTCATGAAGTGTCTCACAGTGTCAGTGAAGTCTTAGACCATTTTTATGCAACACAGAAGATGGATTTGATCAACATAAAAATAATTAGCGACTGATGGAGACTCAGTTAAATGATATGGCGACTTTACCCGTGTGCCAGCGGACAGTGACTGCACACGGAGCTCCACACGCCGCGCGATCTGGAGAGCGAGAGTTTCAGCCTGAATCAGGAAAACGTGATGCGGCGTGACAACGCATCAGCTCCATGACCCATCTTGAGAGGATGGGTCACAGTGGCCTGTGAATATATACCCCCCCCCTCCAATAATTCTTCTTATACCCCCCCCAGCCAGATAACTTTGTAGATTTAAGGTACTCCAATTTAAATGGACTTTATCTTCATTCACTTACATTTAGCCAAGACTACCTTAAATAAAAAAATGTATCCAGCTAAGCAAGAAATCCAGTTTTGTGATACAGACCCCCGGTCCTTATTATCCAGATAGGAATGTTAGTTAAGTTTGTCTGAGGTCTGTGATTGGATCTTGTGTGAAGGACTCCTTTTCCCATGTTCCCCTGGGGCATTCCTTGAAATTAGCCTCTCCGCATGGGCGCAGTACGGTCAGGATTTTCACATCGTCCGAAATCAAACGTGTCGCCTGGTTTTGTCTGCTCTCTCAGCTTCTGGTGAAGAGAGACCCAACGGAGAGAAGCCCAACCCCAAAACGATGAAGCTCAACAACTTGTAAAAGTCAAGTGTCCCTGTTACTGCGGTGCATTAAATTTACAGAGGGTCAGGCTGGCTGTATACTTCAGATGATGTCTGGACAAAACAAAATTGAGCACGTCAGCGAGAACAATCATCACAAAATTAAAATGACTTCAGCGCCTCCTCCCGTTTATGCCACACCACAACCCTAGAGGGCGCAGAATACTTTCGATGCAGCAGACCCACACTCAGAGCGCAAATAAACATACTGTGGGGAGTGCGTGAGTCATTCTAATAAAGGAGAGGCAGCTCTTTTAAAATGAAAGCTCCTGTCTTTATAAGTAGCAACTATTGGTTTGAAACCAGCAGCAGCTCAAACAGGGAAGTAAATTTACACGACACTTGTGGCGACATGCTAGCAAAACACATTTTACTGCAAACATTATACAGTTATGACCTTTACTATAATAATAATAATCTTTATTTTCATGCATGGAATGCAACTATTAACAGGAATATACAAATGAACATACTTATTTACACTATTTAAAGTGCTGTGTAGTGCAAATACAAATGCTGGTAGCTGCAAAATTAGTCCTTTTGACCAACCCGGCAGTGTTACATTTATGTCAGCCGATTGTGGACAGTGAATGGGATCAGATCACTGCACAGGGGGACTGAACCGGTGATCACTGCAGTGATTATGTGTCAGATGATAACATATTTCTAAAACAAGGTCAATTTTGTCAGAAGTATAACACCAGCTATAGTTCATGGTTAACCATGGCATAGAAAAATGGAAATTAAATTCTAATTGCCAGTGTCTGTCTCTAAATATCAGCACGGAATATGTTATGGATAAGTACCCAGAACAATGTCAGACTGAAGAAAGTCTACAGTGCCTCGAAGTGCAGTTAGTTGGCTTCTTGTTAAAGTTCGCAAGTTGCTGTTGTTTAGGTGCAGTCACTGCGTTTGGAGCTGGCAGGAGCAACGCTGCATGTACAATTAGGCAGGGGATCCAGCAGAACGCTCACTTATCACTCACGATAGCCTCTGATCTCACTGCGCGCAGAACTCCCGTGCGCTGCAACGTGTGCATGTGTCAGCGGGCAATTTGACACATCGCTCGCACTCTTCCAGCTGTCACGTGAAGCAAGTGTTAGCAACTGAAGCCTTATTCAGCGATAAATTATAACAAAAGCACAAATTTGCAACACAATAGATGGCGAAAAGGCTATTTTTTCCCATGCATATTTGGGTGTTCGAGTCCTACCCTCCCCCAACACTCTGTGTATGTAGAGTTAGTACATTTTCCCTGCGTTCCTCTTAGCTTGCTGCTGCATTCCAAAAATACGCGACTAGGTGAATCGATGACTGTGCACTGTGTTATTTTTGTGCGTGTGACCCGTACCCCTGTACCCAGGGCGTTTCCCTGCTTTGTGTGCTATGCTACTTGTGACGGGACTTTGCCACCCAGTCCTAAAGGCGTTTGAAGGATGAATTACTTTAATTAATTATTAATTAAAGCTTCCAGGTAGAAGGCATGTATGTTTGCAGATGTGTAGCCTCGCAGCTGGTGAGATAAGTCAGTGCGTTTTCGGAGGTCCCGAGGTCTACGCGTTAGGGCAGATTAAGAAATAAAAATAATGAAAAATATGATAAAAAGCCAATGGATTTTGTCAGGTTGTGTAAACTCAGCGTGAAATTGGCCCTGTATTCTATCTGTGATTGCTAAGTTTATTACCAACTGGGTGCAATCTCACATTTTCACATCCAGTGATTTTTATGTGTGATTTTATGTGGCCTTTTACACAGACCCAGAGACCTATAGACAGGACCCTCCGTCCAGTTGGTAATGTGTATATTATACTAAATCGCCTTATCCATCTTGATTAGGTGGGTCCAAACAGAACAAACTTGACAGGATCATCCCAGTCTGTTCTGCTCACACACAGAAGCTGTAGGGACAGCTAGCATTAATAAGGACTGAACGAGTGTTAATTGACGTGCACATGTAAGCCATCCTCTAGTGTTCCGCTTCACACACTGCGTTACTCAGCTGAATCACCGTAGGCGTTTTCAGCAGTGGGGGAGTTGTGAGCTTCGCCAACTAAAGTTCAGGCTGTTTTTCGGAAAATATTACACTCTAAAAGGAAAGCATAACCACAACACAGTATCCAAGTCTATGCTTTCAGGGATGATTTAAGGAAATTGAATTAACTTGGAAGATCCCAATGTAATACAGAGTACAAAGCAGGTGTCCGACGCCAGTCCATGACAGAGATTACACTCCTAGACACCCAATTATGGAGTATTGGAAATTTAGGACAATAATCATAACCAGCTGCATGTCTCCGGACTGAGGAAGGAAATGCACAATTTCTGGAAGAGACCTACACAGTACAGGGAGGCAGAGGCACAGCAACAGGACAGCGGGGGCAGGCAATGGCCTGGGGGCCCTGGGCTGGGAGGGGGCCCCTGCCGGGGACCAATTACATAGTATACATTGCCTCAACAAATCTGCTTCATTTGTGTATTGTGTTTATTTCACAAAAATGAAAATAAAGGTTTTGCATTTATGAAATTCTCTGTGTAGGTATCGCCTATGCAAGTCCCCTGAGAGGCAAAAATGCCACCTGCAGAACCGTCATGCTGTGCTAAATTAAGCTAATAGGAATTATTGTTACTTATTGTGACAGAGTAATTGTGACATTGGTAGAATACTCATCAAAATTCCAATTATCCTCAGATTGCTTCTTCTGGTGTGGGTCAAGAAACAGATTGACACAAAAGTCACATGCTTAAGTCCCAGTGCTGTTACAACTATTCAGTTAATGTTTCCCTCTATCTTCTGGAAACTCTGTCCGGAAGTTATTGTCTCAAGTTGTCAAACCCATCATCATGACTGACCTGCGATCCTTTTCCAAAGAAACGTGAACACATGTTTCCGGGATCACAGATCAGATAAGTTTTGCGAGGGGAGGCACGAATCAGTAGTACACAGACAGACTACTGTCTATAGTTATAGCAGCCACGTTGTTTTATTTTTATTTTGGGGAGGACAGTATTGTTTGACACCGTGGGGATAATATGACCCCGCCACGGAAATAGCCCTGCTGTAATGTGACAGGCTACAGTTTCTCTCTGCCTCCCCCTAATCTGAAGCCGCTGAGTGGTACGTTCCCGAACTACTACAAGCACTCCTACAGTAATAACGTCTCCATATCGCAGTGGGTCCAGGGGCGACTCTGCGGACGGCACGAGGCGGCGCGGGGGACACAGTGCGCGTCACCACTTCCCGCGTTTGCTTGTGCGCGTGAGCGGTCGCGCGCGCCTGTGCATGTACGTTCGCAGGACCGGCTTCAGCTTCTGCTCCATCTGCGCTCTCACCGGTCTGCCGTGCGGGATGTGCGGCGGCCCGTCCGCGCTGTGACCCGGAGTTGTACCACCGGCAAACACCGCTCCGGGATGTCTTCCCCAGGCTCCACCGACAGCGGCAAGAGGGACTCCTGTAGGTTCTCCGCTGCTCTCCATCACCGCATCGGATATGGTCGCTCCTCGAGACCTGTGGCGCGCGCCGCTCCGCGCGTTTACCTTCACGCTCTCGTTGTCGGCACGTAACGGCAGCCGGGCGCCGGGCGCTATGCGTTCGCGATCTGCTCAAAGTCGGGGACGGAATGCAAGATTGCGGGGCTCTGCAACTTTCAGCAGCCATCAGGCAAGCAGTGAGCGCGGACGAGGGCTCCTTTTCATGTTCTTTTTAGGGGTGTGTACTCGCACCGTAAACGACGTTCAGTACGCCGGCGTTTCGGTGCAGGTTCCGCCTAATGCGTGCCGATGCATTTTAGCGACTTTAAATTATGATGATTTGGAGTCTTTGCACGACAGCAAATTTATATGAAAACCCCGAAGCTGTGGCGTTCCTGCATAAATCATCTGACATTTTTATTCGTTTAAGCCGTCGGAGCAGCCTGCCACTGTTTGGATTGTTAATTAGTTTAGTCCTGCCGTGAGGAATAAGAATGACACGCAGTTAAATTTCAGGAGTGCCGTGTGCCTGGTTTACTTAGTAGATGATTAAAAAAAAATCTTTTCTGTTTCAGTATGCTCTTTTCAGTGTCTTAAATTATTGATGATTAACAGAGTAACTGTAGGACTTGGCGAACAGAATTTCATGTTATGGTTTCAGTTATGGTGAGGTGGGGGCTGGGATCGATTGCCTCTGTCAGAGTGGTGCTTTGTATCATTCCTCTCCTTTTTCTGACAGTGGTCTGCTTGGCTCTTGACTTGATTTCACCATCTGGGTTCTGTAGCTCACACTTGGAAGACTCCCATCTGAAGTGTTAACTGCAAGCTCCCTTGAGCAACTTCAGGCTTTTAAACTTTAATTTAATAGATTGTTTTTGGGCAACTCTGATCCATCAATCCTACTGGATTTGTCTAACCTGTAGACCATGAACACGTATCATGGCACTGGATTTCCTGCTTAGCCAGATAACTTTGTAGATTTAAGGTACTCCAATTTAAATGGACTTTATCTTCATTCACTTACATTTAGCCAAGACTACCTTAAATAAAAAAATGTATCCAGCTAAGCAAGAAATCCAGTTTTGTGATACAGACCCCCGGTCCTTATTATCCAGATAGGAATGTTAGTTAAGTTTGTCTGAGGTCTGTGATTGGATCTTGTGTGAAGGACTCCTTTTCCCATGTTCCCCTGGGGCATTCCTTGAAATTAGCCTCTCCGCATGGGCGCAGTACGGTCATGTCACCCTGCTTGTCGGGGTGAGGCTTTGAGAGCAGAGGAGATGGGTGTGACTGAAGCATGGGTGTATTACGGTTCAGGTGGATGCTGTCGGGGTGAGGCTGGAAGCACACACCTGGCCCTTCCCTTCATGGCTCTTCCCACACTTCCCTCGTGGAAATACTTTGCCTCAGAGATCTAGAATAAAGCATTAATTGCATTAGAATTACGTAGAGCAGAAACTAAGCTCTGCACTGTATTAGACTGTGCTGGAGACATCCATCCTGAGCCCAGTAAATGGCTTTGACTTCACGCAGTAATTTTTGTCTGGTCTTTAATATGAATGTCGGACACTTAGGATTGTAATCTAATGTCTGTACTGAAAATGAGGGAGCGAGTGTAATCTTTGGTGCTCCAGCTCTGATTTCCCACCGCAGGGGGTGCTTGGTGTGCTGGTGCATCACCTGTGGTGTTTCCCCAGGAGTGATGGTGCCTCCTTTTGGGGCTAGTGATGGGCCTTCTCCATGTGCACCTCTGCTCACAGAGTGATGGACTCCTGCTATTAAGGAAACATTAGCTGTAATATTCCGCCAGCACTGAACCGGCCGTGGCATCTTTATTGTTGTCAGCTGGCTGCCCTGCTGGGTCTTCATTAACAGGCGGCAGAAGGGTGCTTGGGGGAGGTGTATTAATTCAAGTTGCCTTTTCTCATCTGTTTGTAACCCACTTTACTGCTGGTGCCTGAAGCAAGGTCTTCATGTTAATTACTGCTATTTCTGTACGGCGGTGCTGTCCACACCTCCATGCCGGCGCACAGGATGGGCCCAGGTGCGCTGTCTCCATCTTGCGCTGAGCGGGCCTGTGGGGGGGCAGCGAGAGACATGTTCTTAGTGTGTGCTAATTGGTGGGGGGAGGGGCTATGAGGATAATGGGACCCCTCCTCTAAATTTCAGTGGAGTGATGGTTGATGTCCTTCTGGTGAAATTCTGTTTAAGAAAAAGAGCCACTTGAGTGTCTACCCCTCCTCTCCTGTTTTCACCCCCCAACAGTCACCCCCCCCCCCCCACCTTCTGCAAACTCCCAGTGCAGCTGCCACTGGTGCAAGGAGGCTGAGCTGTTACTTTGTTCCTGAATTGTTAGATTGCGATGGGAACTGCTCACCTGGGGGGGCTTTCCGCACGGTGGTGGTGGTGGGGGGGGGCTTTCTGCACGGTGGAGGAGCTATGAGGGAAACAAGGTGAGGAGGATCTCGTTCACCAAAGCCCCCCCACCCTTCAAGGAAGCTCCTGGGTTGGGGGTTAGGGTGCTGGCATGGCAACAGTGGGCACAAGCATTCCAGTTTGGGGGGGGGGGTTGCCCTACAGCTATAGGACATGCTAGGTTGGAGTGGGGGGGATTAAAACCGTTGGTCTGCAGGCTCCTATGATGACAAACAGGGTGCTCAGGTGTTTTTATGAAAAGAAACCAAAGTTCTGATCCTTCATTATGTATTATTTATCGAAGCGAATTAGGCTCAATCTGAGGCTGCTCGTGGGGGGGGGGGGGGTGGGATGGTGGCGTCCTAGCAACAGGCTGGGCCTGGCATGCCTGCAAATGTTTGGGGCTTCATTACATTCAGCGAGGGGGGAGGGGGCTGGGAGGGGGCTGGGAGACATAGCCCACGCATCCCATAGAGCGTTAGGAACGGAGAGTTCCTCACGGAGCTGAAATAGAAGTAGCCAAAGGATGAAGGTGTCATCGGTCTGCAAAGCCGCTTCTAGAAAAATCCTCAGTCCCAAATGCCATGGCCTGTTGCCATGATCACCATGGTCCCAGGTTTATAGAGGCCTGCGGCAGGTGACATCATCCTGAGTCAGGGCCAGTTTGACACCCTACACAAAAATAATGATGAATTTAGGCATGCCCCCCAGCACCCTGTGCTGCTTGCGGTCAGTTGTTGTCTACACTCTGCCCATGGCTGATGGAGGGACTATTACGTCTGGGGTCGGATTTATTTATTCATTTGAACAATTTGCCTGCAGTGACCCCTACTCCTAGGGACACCTGAGAAGGGACAGAGAGGGAGATCGAGTATCTAATTGGTTGTGAAACAGGAGCTCAGAGGAGAATGGGGGAAATGGGAGGTTTGCATTTAATGAGCTGCTTGTTCGCCGACGTCTCCAGAGGAATTGTATAGTGTATGCTTACAGGTCACTGTAAACCATTAATGCTGCAGGTCTGACCAAAGGTGGTGTGAGAGAGAGTCTGCTGTGAGTTCGGTTGTTTACTTTTGATTCAGTTTATGTCTGTAGTTCTGGTTCAGACAGATCCTCAGTTCACCATTCCTGTAAGTGGATAGCCCCTGTGACCGAGGAACCAATCAAGATTCGGCTGCAGAGATTAGTGTGTAAGCATTTCGGGCCCCAGGTGCGATTCAGCCCCCTCAAGATCGGCTCAAACCCTTAAGCAAAATGTCTTATTTTAAAATGTTTTTGCTAGTGAAGTTTAATTAGGTCTCCCGGGTGTCACGCCTCAGGTTTGACACATGACGTGGTAGAATTTTATTCTATGTGTTAAACAATGTGTGTGTGTGTGTGTGTGTGTGTGTGTGTGTGTATATATATATATATATATATATATATATATATACACATTTCTTGACAGCTTGTTTAATATGCTGCAGCATTAAAAAGTTTATATATTAAACCTTGTTCCTCATGTGGTCTCCTGGGGTAGATTTATTAAACCACTTAAAAAAATGGTAGTTAAATTTAAAAAATGCTATGTGATTGATATACCAAAAGCAAGTACCTAGGGACAGGCATACGTGTTAAAAACCACTGCTATCAGCAGAGGGCAGCGTTCCTTCCTTTATTTAGCGCCCCATCGGTGGGAAAAAAGGATGCCAAGCAAGCCCTGCAGGCAGACCTTCGCACCCGTGCCATACTAATAGCTTCTCCTTGCTGATTTTGTCACCTTCCTCCCACCAGTTCTCGAGATAAATGGTGTGGTGTTCTGTGCATGTTACCACACTCCCTTCCAGGAAGTTAGCTGGCTCTCCTGGGAAGGCCCCGGATTTCTTTATTCCTTAATCAAAACCCTCATAACTGAAGTGCTTGCGTGCCTCTTGCGTTCAGCGCATGCTAATCTCACTGCATGCTCTTCACAAATCCAGCTGGGGATTCGCTGCCTGCTGAGGCAGCCCACTGACTAAGTGCCCCAGCCCGCCCCTTCACCCAAAGGTGCATTTTAACAGTTGTTTACCCGATTCCCATGTATCGGGTGACATGTTTGGCTACCTACGTTAATAGGTCTGTACTGCACATCACAAGGCCGTAGACATTGACTACTGAGGCTCACTGACCTTGGCTCATGTGATTGCTATTAGGGTATTTTGTTAAAGTAGTTTCCATAGCAATGTTTGAAATCCTACATGTATATAATGAGAAATTAACACAGTATGTTGTATGTGCAGTTGGATAGTCGTATTTCGAACATAATAAGGAAGGGGCTGGTGTGCAGTCAAGAACCGATACCTGTGTACTGTGTTGTCAGTACTGCGTGTTTTTGTCCTGAAAGCATTTCATGTCACCCTATTTGGTGACAGGTGGCTGCCTAGAGTGCCATCTTCTGAGGGGGTGCCAACTTGGCAAGGGGTCAGCACTGATGCTTGCTCAGGGATCCACATGGGCTTTGACCTCCACTGCCTTAAAGCCACATTTGGGCCCTGAGGTCTCTGTGAAACAGCAGAGTCTGACTTGTCTCCTGTTCAGTGGTAGGGTCTAAAAAACAAAGGCATGAAGTAGCGATTGGTAGCTGCATCCCTCATGCATCCCCTGGGTTTGCTGGGTTGGACTTTTAGCCTCCCTTGACTTGATTGAGCGCTTAATCTGCTCACCCTGGTCTCACATTATCGTCCTGCAGTCTGTCGGCCTTCAGTGCTGAAGAGTGGAAACGCTGCCCATTACAATCCTTCTGAGACGGTCGTTCAGAGCCATGGCCCCCGGTCGGCGTAGCGGGGGGGGTCACCCTCTATCTCCCTTCCTTTTATCCCTCCATTTGCAGCGCTGAGCTTGCTGGAGCACCTGGCCAGAAAGGGTGCCCCTTGCCACTGTTTCCAGCAAGCTCAGCGCTCTGTCTGGGGGCCTGCTTTGCTGGCCGCCGGGCGTTATTCTTGAAGTTAAATTAGGAGCTCCAGCAGAGCTCTCTGTCGTGCAAACACTTGCAGGGTAGTTAAAGGTTAGTTACATCTGAGGCAGGAACAAGGAGTGCCTGGGGGCACAATGGAGACATGTGGTTCGGACAGCCGTCTGGGCGTGGAGTGGCTTTGTCTGCTCTGGCTTAAGCTGACGTGCCCCGACTCTTGAGCAGCATTAATTGAATTGCATCAGCCTTTGTAGCAGAAGCACCTGGACATAGTCTGCCTATTACATTTCGGTGTGTGCTCACTACGGAGGATTGGCTGCTTGTGGCAGTAGTCAGGCCAGCGTGTATCAAGATGTCACGCATGGATCACAGGCCGCATGTGCTGGCGTCCTGCTTAAAATGGTGACTCATCCCTCCCCCGACTTGAATGATAAACAAGAAAACGTTCATTGAAGTATATTCAGTGTATTCAGCACTTTTATACCAACACTCCCAGACACTGACTTTTGTTGATTCAGTTGTGTTATTACAATAGCTGTAGTTTTAAGCCTGTTTCTTTTATTAGCGTGACGTGGCCTTGTTGGTTAATTGGGCTTAGGTTGACTTTCGTAGACCCCCC
>JAODUD010000046.1:8153975-8164980 GCA_026784285.1 Stomatorhinus walkeri | reverse complement strand
TTTTTCGGCCTATAAATCCCCCCCCCCCCCCCCCCAAACAATTACTAGAGCCACTGCTAATGAAAAAATGTCAATTGCATGCAGTCAAAATAAGACAAATATTTACCACCGTACAGTAATTGTAGAGATGGGGAGTGTAATTATTTTAGAATACCACAGTCATGCTTACAGATGGCAGCTGGGGAACTGGTCTCTGTAACTTTGAATAATTGAACTTTATTGAAGTAATTTCTCTTAATATTAAGCTGCATGTTAAATATTTCCATAACCATTCAGATGAGCAGGTGATTATTCGGCAGTTTGCTGGTAGTGTGTTCCCCTGTAACACGGGGCTGGTGCCTCTCAACAAGTTTCTTTTAAACAATCAGATAACTAGAGCAAACGAAATACAATGGGACCGTCCATCTGATGGGAACAAAATAACAAAAGATAATAAACAACCTTCGGTTATTAACAACCAACATAATAAATAGTGAAATATGAAATCTCTGCCTCAAAAGAAAAAAATCCACTCAACAAATAAGCTCCAAACTGGAAAGGATTAGTATAAAATTATTTACTGAATCATTGTTTTCTTTTTTTCCTGAGGAACACATATTGGACTTTCAACAGTTTTGGAAAAATGTGGGGGAAAAAAATCACTGGGGAACCCCACTAAAATACCAAAATTCAGTACAGCAATCCCAGAATGCACCACAACTAGGCAGCATTTCAGTAAAATCTGCCATACATGAATGTATTTAATATATGCAAAGTAAAGAAAAGCCTAATTTAAATCAGACAAATACTATATCATAATAATAATTTAATTCTTAGATTCTCTAATTATTAAAAAAATATATTATAATTAAGCAACAGCATGTCATTCTTCACAGAGTTGGCCGATTTCAGTCCCGTTACGAAATGAGTACACCACATCAGGACTGAACCAAGTGCAAAATGGAACCACTACAGTGAAGCAGCTCAGCAGAGAACCTCAGCACGCTCAGGTAAACACAACGAACTCTGAGAAAGAGCCCGAGACAGCAGAGAACCTCAGCACGCTCAGGTAAACACAGCGAACTCTGAGAAAGAGCCCGAGACAGCAGAGAACCTCAGCACGCTCAGGTAAACACAGCGAACTCTGAGAAAGAGCCCGAGACAGCAGAGAACCTCAGCACGCTCTGGTAAACACAGCGAACTCTGAGAAAGAGCCCGAGACACTTAAGCTGCAAGATTACTTGCCATGTTCCCAAAGTGTACTGAAGAAATGCATTTTAATGTTACGCATGTAGATGCACATTCATGAGTCATATAAAGCGTGAGGAAAACAATCTGTTTTAATGCTTGTCTTTCTGCCTCAGGGAGACGACACAGATCTGAGACATATTGGCTTTTTAAAAACATTTTGACACTTAAAACCTACAGCAGTTTCCTGGTTGTAAACATACCATAAGAAATCGATAGCAGTCAGCAACTAAGAGAAAATAGATAAATATGAAATACAGCTGTACAAAACAGTATAGATTTCCAATTGGTGTCACGTGACAAGAGGCTGCTTTGAAATGCAAATATTAATTTATGCACATTTCACTTTCTTAGCAAAGAGCCCCTATTGAGTGGCTAAAACAAATTCTATTGATCATTGAATATTTAATGGAAATAATGAATTTCTTGAGCACTCCAGGACCCTTGCCACGGCAAGAAATACATTCTTGAGAAACAGCTAAACGAACCAGCTTGTGTTTCTAAATGTATTGTAAATCTTCATCCAATGAATTATGGAGAGTTTCCATTGTATTGTATTAATTGTTCATCACAGTTGTAGCCAAAAACCATATTGTGTGTGCCTGTGTGTGTGTGTGTGTGTTTGGGTGGACCTCAGTATTCAAGTCACACCCAACACAGTAAAAAAAAAACAGGAGCGGCGTAAAGTTGTGTTCTTCAGAAAATACGGAGTCTGCATTCTCGATACACGGATTTCCTGGGACCTGATTAAAAATAGTCACAGTATGAAAGACGGGCAGAGAAAGGAGTTTGTTGTGCTTTGAATATAAATGAAGCTTTGTAAACAGAAAATCTGCATTCACCACAAAGTGCACAGTGGATCACCCCTGGGTAATGAACCTATCTCGGTGACATCACCTCCTTGGCTTGTATGGGGAGATTAAATCTCTCTTACACAATGCGCTGCTGGCATTTGGAATGTAGGCTCCAGGCACAACGTCTGACACTGGGATGTCACAGCAAATGGGACAGGAAGCGGTGGGAGGTGGGGTGGGGGGGCGGGTTGGGGCGTGTGGAATGAACTCTCTCAGGCTTTGTCATGTACGTTTCCCAAGGCCTGGCCCCTTTGATAAATGACACATGTCATTCTGTCGGCCCGTGACACTGCAGCTGGGAGGCCCGCTGATCTATAGCTGCCCTGGAAAAGGAAATCAACTTTTTTTTTTTTTGGCATGGACTGAGTCTGTGCCCTTTATATAAGGATTTAGCATTTTTTGGAGCTGGTCCTTCTTGTCCCCTTAGTCCCTCCCCACCAAAAACAAAACAAAAAAAACAAAACAACCAAAACGAGCTGTGCTGTTATATGAAAAATAGCTTTAGCGTGTAACACATGCCAAAAAAAGCCAGATACACGAAAGGGCTGGTTTTTAAAGCAACGATTTATGACCCACAAAAAAAAACGCTGCGCGAGACAAAGGGCAGGCCGAGTTAAAGCGGTCAGTGCTGTGTGAATCAGGGCTGTCTGTGAGCCGCGCACACACACACACACTCACACACACACACAGACATGACCCAGGGCCACACGCAGGTGATGTACAGTAACCCTTCAGGAAAAGACGAGATGTCTTTGGTAGCCCCACACACTCAAAACACCCCTCGTCTTCAGACTCCCTACTTTTTCATGAAATTATGCCTATTTGCGAAAAAAGTAGCCAAATAAAAACAAGCCATGGGGTTAAATCCGCTACCGCGTTGAGCTTTGCTGTCTTTCTCTTTAATACTCAAAGTTCTCGGACACGGTTCTGGCCCGTGCTGGCACCGCACTGAGAGAACCAGGCCAGACTCGTCCCACTATGTTGCTCAGTAACCCAGAGGAATAATCACAAAGGCACATTTATAAAGTTATATATGTGAGTATATTTAGTATATTTAGGAGTTTAGTCCAAAGTATATTTGTTTTCCTCTTACCCAGAATTTGCTTTAAAATAACCCCCCCCCCCCCAAAAAAAAAATAAAATTCTCAGTGGCTTAAGTTTTATCCAGTAATGGCCAATAAAATGAAGCTACATAAAAATGGCTCTAATAAGCATTAAAAATGGTAAATATGTAAAAATTCATTTCCCAGAATATGCAATCCCTTCCTTCCTGGTCGACTGTTCTCTCTCTTTTTCTCACACACACACACACACACACACACACTCGCCAACTTGCACACAATAGAGTAACACACTCGGTCGCAGTAGACAACACGATGGTCCACTGAAGCGTATTAACATTAAGAGTTAACAATATGTTGTCATGGCAACTGTGGCTGAAGAGGGAGTACGGCAAGAGAGAGGAGGGGGGGGAGTTAAAAAAAATAACAATGAAGATTATTTAACAGATTGCAGTAGTTCTAAGTTTTCTGTGATGACATCAGGAAGAGTCGGTCTGCTCTAGATTTATAAAACATCTTTTCTCTCAATAAGAGATAAGATACCGGTGAGGACTTTAAAAGACCACACACAGTCCAACCTTATGTGTAAAAAGAGGTCATATAAATATATGTATATAGATTTCTTGTAAATATTTTTTATATCTTTCTTTGATAAAGCAAAATCACTGGTAAGGGGACATCACGCACGCAGGCACGCGTGCTCACACACTCCGCACAGCCAGAGAGCTCGCGGGATGTGGCGGAGGGGCCCAAGGCCTCGGGGACCCGCCAGAGAAATCGCCACCCGGGGGTCGTGAACTGCGGACGACCCTGCTTGATTTGCACTCGGCTCAGGATTCCTCGCGAAGCGGGGGGGAGGGGAGGGGTATCATTAGGCGTGAGTGATGAGTGTCGGCCGGAGATGACCACCTCTGGGGCTCTGCTCTCTGCCTGGCCAATAAGCGGGCCTTTATTAGCGCTGCAGCTCCATAAAAGGGCGTGCTCGTCACGGCAACGCCGCTTGCTCGTACTCCGGCCCCATCGCCCCGGTAACGTGCTGCCCCGCGCTACTATCCGACGCATTCAAACCCGAGTGGGCGGAGACTTCGCCGCAATGCTCTGCCATGCTAAAAATACGACATTTCAAAAAGATTTTTTTTTTTTTTAATTATGTATTCATTACACATCTGCAGCGGAATGTATACAGACGGAGAATGGCGAGCAAGCTCGCGGATGAAGAAACCCCAACGTAGCTGGAGTGTGTAAATAAGCCTTTCTGCTGTTAGCTGGGCACAGTGGGGGCTCTGTCACCAGCTGGAAGACGTGGGAAATATTTCTAAAAAGTGCTATCTTTAATATTGCACCTCCTAGCTACAGACAAATGTTGAGTGTTAGTCAAGGCCACACCTCTGCGTGCTCCCCCCCTCCCCCTCCATCAGACCCTCAAAAAAAACTTCCCCTTCAGGATGATCACCTACAGGAATTTGTAGTCTTTTTTCACAGTCAAAAACAGCCCGTAGAAATGTATACAAACAAGCCGTTTCTAGCACGTTCTCCCATCCTACCCTGCAGCCACAACGATGCCTAACATCCTCACTCGTGACACTTTAGCCCACAGGTACAGAAACGCAGCTATAACCATAAACGGCAGCGTTGGAAGAACAAGTTAGACAAACGGCTTCATTTTTTTTTGACAAGAATCAGATGCACAGGATTCTCACGGAAGCCCGGGACATGCCTGGCATCCAGCGTTCAGGTGTGATTATTTCAGTTTCATGGTTGTTTACGTTTACTAGACACCCTCGTGAATGCGAGTTAAACCAGGGATGATTTGCATGGTCATGGAGAATGGGTCAGGTTGCGGGTGGGCAGTGGACAGTCAGGGTCAAGCCCCCCCCCACCCCCTTGCAGAGAAGGCCACGAAAGCAAACAGCATTCCTGCTGGATGCAAGGTGTGCACCTCAACCAGATATCGTTTGGAGCGTTCCAACCCAAGCCTGTAAGCGTGGGGTGTTAGCGTAAACAGGAAAAGACACATTTCACAGCTATATATGTATTTGTTTCGTGATGTCAGCACATGCATGCACTAATTAACTACAGGGGTAGGTTAACCTTATTGTACTTTGTCGGTGTAAAATTTATAATTTGCCTCCTTAAGATTTCTGATGTCGCTTGTGCCCTGTCCTTTCTCTTACAAGGAAATGTTACTGTAATATTTAATAGCTATGATGGATAACAGTAAAACAGGTTACAGATGAAACAGAGGTGAAGAGACGCTATAGAATAATGAGTATTATTATAATAATAATTATTATTGAATTTAAAACAACTGGATATGATTTCGCTTAATATGCTGTTATAATTCAAGCATTTTCACCGAAAAAAAAAAATACATCTAGAGGATTAGGGGCACAGAAAAATGGCATTTGGCTGTGGAAAGAAAAAGTTGTCAATTTCTCTACTCATTTTCCAAGAACTATGCGGCCGTAAGTTATGAAAAATGAACTGGGTGCTGAGAGCGTGAGTGAGCAATTGGGAGAGAGATGCAGGTTGTTACCGATGCACAGGGTAGCCAGCCTGGTGTCCGTCTCAAGGACAAACAGCCGGCAGCTGCAGCAGACAATATGAGATATCCTATCTGGACAAAAAGTATGCCCATTGCTTTACTAAACATTACCAGTTGAATACACACCGTTCAGGGGGCTGGGACTTACAGCCGCACTTTGTAACATCCCCCTAGCTGGTTTAGCTTCTTCTATTTTGTTTGGGGTGGGGGAGCAGACTTTTACAACCAAGGAAATTAATAAAAAAAAAAAAAAAAAAAAACCTTTAACACGCAGTGAAACCTGAAGACGCCAAGACGGCCCCTCACACAGCAGACTAACTGCCTGTGACTGCAGTTCCACATCTTCTGGGCTAAAGCAGAAGCCAGAGATGTACTTTTTATTTGCCTGAAGGAGCGACGCACTTCACACGCAGCCCAAGATGCCCGGATTTATACCAAGAGCCGCTCAAAGAGCCGCGAACGGGCGGCCATACAGTCTAACAATGACGCATTGTTTATGTGGACCTTTACAACCAGGCAGGGGGGTATCCCATAATGATCTCCTGCGACTGCTGGAGAATCTGGATATTCTAAAAAGTCTCCTAACACTGTTTGCTCCTCTTTGCCTCCCCCTATGTTAGCCAAAGATTTTGGTGATGTTTAGGGAACCTGCAGACTGGCCCTATAGAGAAACAGAATGTCACTTAGACCAAGTTCATAGTCAGGTCTCCTTTTGTTTTATATAAAATATATATTATATTTTGTGTGTGTGTATTTTTTATTTCTAACATACTGAATAAGGGTAGCGCCAAATCAAAGTTCCCTCACAGTATACATACAGTACAAAAACATGCACATTTTTTTCTAGGCGTAGTAAGGATATGAGAAGGATTACTCCGAAGCCTGTGCTGCCTGCGCTGCCTGTGCTTCCCAGCGACAGGGGGCCCTCTGTGCTGACGGACAGGATATTTCCGGAACAGCTCGCTGCTACACATGGGTAATACTGTTCCCTTTGAAAAGCCTCTGACACCATCCATCCAGCGCCCTGGGCCGGTCCGGGCTGGGCTGGGACTCTATTTCCCGCAGTCTCTCTTCTTCCGTGTGCCACACGGACAGCAGAGGTGTGTCCTCCCCCCCCCGCCCCAGGATAAGCAAGGCCTGTCTTGTTAACGGCGAGCAGTGATGGAGAGGTGCAGATTAGCGGCAGTGTCTGGCTGTAGATTGTTCTAGACCTCCGGCCTCCTCGGGAACATATATTCACCCTGGCTACCTGGGCTGGGGGGGGGGCACATCTAATCAGGGGCTAATAAAAGCACAGTAGGAGTCACTCTCCTTCATAAATCAATGTGCAAAATAATTGCTAATACACTGGCTATCGATTAGTGCGACGGCACTCATTTTGAGGCTATAGCTAGCAGCTAACAAAGAGACAAGGGTAGAGCGTCATTTCTCTCACGCACAGACAGCTAATTCTTAATTGACATCTGTCAAGATAATGGGCACAGTAACAGCTGCTGCTGCAGAATTTGTCCCCCTCCTGTTCCTCTGTCAGCTTTAATTCCCTTCGCACAAACAGGTTTCAGCGATGCCTCACTCAGCCGCTCATCTCCCAAAATGATCGTTTCTCAAAAGAATATCAGGAAGTCTACCCCCCCCCCCCCATTTGTCATTCAGCTTGTGTCTAATGAATATGGTAGATCTTTATTTTTATTAATTTATAAGTATCACACGTAAGATTATACGATGCGAATGTTGGTGAGAGGTAAAGTGACGTGATGGTCAATGATCAATCACGTAAATACAAATTACGGCTTTAAGAATCTCGTGCTCTGGCGAGTAATTTACAATACAGATCCACCTACATGAATGAATGAATCAACAAATAAGGTGCATAGCTAAACTGTCGTAATTTACGTCAACGGAACACTAGTAAATAGCCGCTTAACTTTATGACAAATTAACCTGTGTTCGGTTCCGGGGCAAAGTTAGACATGAAGGAATAGGGGAGTTGAGTCTTTACTGGGGAAGGAGGTTGATTGCAAACTATTCATGACCTAAGCCAAAAAAATACACTTTCATTAAGGCAAGCTAAAAAACATTTTAGGAGTGCTATAGCCACCTAACGAAACCCCTGGTTCGGATACTCAGCTTTCTGAGACTAGCTTCATCTTGATATTCGGTGAAGGACTCTACGCAGACCAGGAGATCACTCAGGAAGGGTCCACCCTTGATTTATGCTGACATCTGTACATCTGCTGCACCTCCCATTTCTAGCTCAGGAGCCCTGACAGCAATTTTCCCTCACTTCTAAAACAGAACGCTCAAAAACTAAAAAAAATAAATAAATAAAGAAATTTTAAATAGTAAATTAAAAATAAATTAACAAAAACATTGCTCTCACTCACTTGTAGCTAACAAATTATAGTGGAATTGCAGTCACTTCATGCTGCTATTCTCTGTTTTGTTTGGGTAAAGTTAGCACGAAATCATTCGTTGTGGGTGCGTGTGGGAACCTGCTGAAAGCCGCCCAAGTGACAGTTGTGATTGGCCTTCTGGTTAAACACAGCCAGATAAGTAGCCTCAGCACTCTAATACCCCAGCATGTGCAGCCACACTCTTGGTAAACTTAAGATCCATATTTCTGTGTAAAGCAAGCCGATCGATCTTTACAAATTCCCTTTCCGCTGCCTCAGACGCAAGGAGGTTACAAGACTGGAGCAGGAGGGAGGTATGTGTCTGCTCTTTGATTTCCTATACTGAACTGGCACAACTCCCAAATGCAAATGAAACTATTACTTTTAAGAGGTAGCAACAAACGACTATTGACTAAACAGGTCAATGTCACCTATTAACAAGAAAATTTAAACTCCAATTTAGACAGAGTCTGCACTCAGGGGAATCAGACACCACACAGGAAAGGTTCTGTGAGTCTCGAGTGATTCTATCATTCTGTCTTTTTTTTTTTGCAATACAAGAGGAATGTGAGGTATTACCTGGTAAAAAAAAATGTTAATAAGGAAAAAAAGCACAATTTCAAAAATAATTAGATGGAAGAGGGGGTAATGCCGTGGGCCTGCACTGTGATGGGCGAAGCTGCAAGAGGGGCCTCGAATTGTTCCACAACAATAAACAAGACCAGTTCCTGGGGACCCTCAGTGGGCCAATCAACAGCAATCTGCTAACAGCCCAAGGCCTGACACAAACCAAGGGATTATTTGATCATTTTATTTTGCATGGCATACAACACCCTACCCCCCCCCCCGCCCTCCCAAATATAGCACGATGCTCAGTTGTGGCTGTGCGGGAGAAGTCACTAAGACTATGGTCTCCGATAGCACACCCCCGGTTAAAAGAGACGGAAATCTCGGCCACAACAGAGTTCATTATGGCAATAACGTGTGACGGCTTCATCATATTCCCTTTGGCAGGGACAGGAAAGGCAGACGGTTTGTAGCAAGAAAAAAACATTCTTCCTGTGAACTGTAATTTTTATTAATCCTTTACTGAAAAACTTTTTATGGGGATTTTCTATTTCAATCATTTTGGTGTTCAAAGTCAGACGAGGCCGGATATCTGAAAATTAAAAATGTGGAAGTCACATAGATGCTATTACATGTGTGCGTTTGTACATACTAGAGACATAGAGGAAAAACGAATTGTGGATTTTAAATGTGCCGAGATGCATAGCTGGGCACGTAAAAGCCAGGATTACCGAGGTCATTAGGCAGCGTCGTCTTCACGACACGATTAGTCAGGTAGCGAAGTCCATTTGTCACCTGAACTGGCAAATTGAGTTGATGCTGCACTACAGGCTATAGGGACTGCGTAATATCAACCTGATTACATCAAAGCAGCTGCAGACTTGACACCTTACTGAATTTGTCAGCATTAATCGTTGAGCTTGTCACGGATCCATCAGCATTACAGTTAATTGGAGACCTTCTAATGAATTCTGTGTATGGACCGTACCTTTTTCCCTAGGTAATTAAGTAGCCCAGTAAACATCACATTTACCCACTCTTAAAAGCAGATCCAAGATTAACAGCATGTAAACAAACTTTCCTGACTTCTCGCCTGCAGGATACCAGTACCGAACGAAGCAGTCAGCTAATCGGGGTTGAAAACGCACTGATATAAAACACAGGTTATTGGGGAGTAAATTTGTTGTGAACATAAGGAAAGACAAGTCATTTGGGTTGCTAGGACCCACGAAAGGTGTACATTCTGATTATCGGGAGGGGGTATTAAAACAAATGACTGCAGCACGAACGTCGAGAAAGAACAGCACGCTAGGCCCAGACGATGCGTCCGGCGACACGAGCGGGAGGGCAACGGAAAGAGACAAAACAAAACCCAAACAGAATATGGCAGACTGGCCACGCTACGGAGGCCCCGTCTCGGAGGAGACCATCATCACCCCGCGTCCTCCGGGACTGCTTAATTCACAGCAGAGGTAATGTTGGCCAGGTCTAAGATCCGGTCCTTTCCTGCAGCAGACGAGGCCCGTTTGCGCCCCTGCCAGCGCCACCTGTCTGGTGTCGACTCTCACGCCAAGGCACGACCTTTCGGGGGATGTGTTCCGGTCCCGAGAAATACACACGGCATCTGAGTAACCATGGCGACCTTTCAGGTAAACGCATCCTGTGGGATTGTTGATCAAGGGCATTGAATGTGCGCTAGAGGAAGTAAGGGAAACAAAAGGGCTGCCAACTTCTGATTGACCATTAAAGTCAATGATGTATATGCCTGTCATAAGAGAGACATATATGTTGGTTTATGGCGGGGGGGGGGATCCTTGCTCTGATGGGTTGATTTCAAGTAGGAACTGCCAAATCAGACATACCATCACGCCTCAATTTGCAAACCCTTCAAATAAAAACAAAAACTAAATAAATACAAAAACCGCCATCAAAACTGGAGTGTTTGACATTTAGATGTGCAGAATCCACCACCCAGACCTCTGGCTATTTTCTCTACTTCTTTCCTGAGAATATCCGTGCACCTGTCTGTCAAATAAAAATGAATACCTAAGTACATTGAGTGTCCTTTCGCACTCCTTTTAAAGACTCGTTCCATTCATCTCCACCGAATATCTCGCACGATAAACCCCCCGTATTCTAAGACGTGTCTCTTCGGCCTCATGTTAAGTCTTCGTATGCTACACGTTAGAAAATCTGCTTACAATTCGCTATCGGCCTTTTGTTCAACTCCACTTGTTAACGCCTAAACTTCAAAGGAGGCCCCTTCATTAGCTCGGACCTACAAATCCCTGTCAGTCATTTACATTTGTTAAAAAAGGAGGGGGGGGGGGGGGGGCTTAATTTTTAAGTCCAGGTCAC
>JAODUD010000046.1:8141977-8153875 GCA_026784285.1 Stomatorhinus walkeri | reverse complement strand
CCCCCCCCCCCTTCATTTTTAAGTCCAGGTCACTGAAAACTAACTCGAATTAAAAGTTAAATGTAAATATTAACTACAGTGCCATGTATAAAAAAAATAATTAAAATGAAAAATAAAAACGACAGAAAATCTTTAAAACAAAATACAGATGGACAACAACTTTCGCAAATGCTTGTTAATACAATGGCGTCGGCGTAAGAAAAATATGAGAGCAGAGAGATGTGCGTGTAGCCAGGACGACAATGAATGGACGAGGACATCCTGACACACTGACAGAAAGGTTACTGTACTTCTATTTGGGATTTACTTTGGTGAAACCTCCCTCCCTCGGTGTTTTCGCCGATGAGTGACGAGGAAACGCAATCAAAATTAAAATAATAACGATAAAATAAAAACTTTGACGTATTTTTTCCGGCTATAAGCGGGCGAAAGGTCCTTAACACAACCAAAATTATAACGTGTGCGCATATTTTCAAAGCCTGTGATTTACCGGGGTTTACGTATGTATGTGCAATAAATTGATCAAATATTTGTCATGCCAAATGATGAGCTGCAAGCCAAAACACGGCCTCTTGTAAAACTTAAAAATATATTTTATGTTCTTCATTTATACCCAAAAGTATACACACCAATTGAATTTTAAGTTATATACACATCACACTTAAACTGTTGATCTTTTTCAGTTTAACTTGCCATATTGTGTATAGGTTTTGTCTTCGATTTTTAACAGGGCACACTGGGTGTAAGGTGAATCCACTTGTGTCAGTGTTTCATCGCAGTGTAACATTTATCTGCTCAGGTAGTTTGGGAAAACACGCAGTTGTACAGCATAGTACACATAAACACCTGCGCCTATTCAATATCAAAGCGAGCTGTAAATAGGGTTCAAAATAAACCTATTAAACACACAGTGTAATGTTATGGAACTCAGCAACGGAACTATTTATTATTTCGGTCGCATTTTAAATATTTGCGCTCCGTTGTATAACCAAGGTCTCCTTTGCTTTTAAACAGATAAATACATTAAAATATGGGTCAGTTATTAGGCATATGCGGGTTACAGGATGTACGGACCAAGTGGATTTTGTAGGAGACAATGAGTTGCTCTTACCTGCAGACCGCCTAGGCGCTTGCTGCTTTCTCCTCGGCATACTGCTGTCCAAGACTTTCCACAGGACTTTTCATGCAGGAATCAAAATAATTGGCGATCGAGGAAGGAAACCAGTGCAACAAAACAGATATATAAATCGCTGCGAGTTCTTCTTTTGGTGCTTATTTGAGTAAATATTTAGAATCGGTGTGTATTGGAATCGTTTCAAAAGGATGACTTAAGTCCCCAAGTCGAAGTTTTTTTTTATGATTTTTTTTCTCCTTTTTTCCTTTTATAAATATTGATATAAAGGTAACACATTAAAAAAAACGCCTTCTGGTGGAATTACTAGATAGCTACGACGTGATGACTTCGCCAACTCAGAGCATGTTGACCGGGGAGAGACATCTCAGCGTATCAGTTTAATGGCAGAAAAATAGACAGTCATCGGAGCTGAGTTTCACTCCCTCTGGTCTCCATCGGAAAAGCTCAGCCTTGGGGTAATACTTTGAGGTCGCGTCTTCTTTCCGGGAAAGAAAGAGATAGCTGTTTTTAAAAATAATAGTAGCAACAATAACAATTAAAAAACATCAACAACTCCCACATGAGAAACAATGTTTTACATTGTATTTCCGCCTTAGCGCTCTTCCCAAGTTAAAGCTCTGCGATCTGGGAAAGGCAGGGAAAGCAGAGACGGGCATGAGAGGGTGAACGGCAGTCAGTCAGTCAGTCACTCCGAGATCAGACAGCCTCTCCGCCGGTGAGCACCTTCGGTCCTGCGGATCACACACTCGCCTTGGCTTTACATTGTATCGACACTGATAAAAAATGACGCCGAGAGCCCCCCGACCCCCTGCTCCAGGTACATGCGGCCACTTGATGTAGTGCGGAGCCCGCAGTTAAAGGGCGTCCGGATGAAAAGCGCACGTCCACTCTCACGCAGGGACGGACTTGGACTAATTGGTCTTATTTGAAACTCCGGGGAGCGGATCTGACCGGATCGGGCTTCGGGTCTTCCTCCGTGAAAAATGCAGCGCACATTCAGGGTTGCAGGAGCGCCTCAGACAGCCTCAACTGATAGACAGACGCATCGAGTCGGTCCCCCTGCTTCACGTTTACTCCACCCCTCGCTACGAGCGTCACCCTGACAGTCAAACCTACCTGTCAATCTTTTTAATTGTCTTGTTTTTTCCTTGTAACTGAGCGATCCGACAAAGGGAGAGCGACACTCACCGCACATGTGGGACGTGCCCGCCTTTCCCGGCCATGCAAATATTTTGCATTTTTTACGAACCTGTTTCATTATTTTACGTGCCATTGTGTTTTATAGCCACTGTTGCTGGTATTGCCGTTGTAATTAAGGGTGTACACGTAATAAACTTACAAGTAGTACTTGCAGTAATGAGTAGCCGTGGTGATACTATATAGCCACAATCAACAAAATAAATAAAACTACAATACAAAATAAAGCTGACTTCACCTTTATAGTAAAAATGGGCTCAGGCGATACTTTTTGGTGGCATTCTGCTGTTTATCCTAAGATACAATGCTATCAATGCCGAGGGTTTAATATGGAGAAGCTTTTATTTTGTAAGCTGTGGCGTTGTATTTTTGAACAGTTCATATTTTCGACAATATTTTGACCTTAAACACCGAAGCCGCGCAGGTGAAACACGGTGTCGGGGTACATTTCACACTGCGGGCCAGGATCAGCACGCTTCCTCGCAAGCCGTGCTTCCCATTGTCCCATCAAAGACCCCCTCGGTTGCACTTGTGCAAGGGATCGCTTTCCAAGAGTGCGCATCGCCACAGCCTATATCTGGCAATGATGCAGGAGTAACAATGGGAGCTGCAAGTATTTTGCAGGATGTGTGAACTGTCCGCGCTGAAAAAGTGGGCACCACTATTTGCATCCTTAAAACGTGTCTTTCCAAGACTGCTGGAAAAAATGGGCTGCTGGAAACTGTAGATTGATTCGTTACACCTTACGAGGAAGTGACTATTTCGCACGGGAAGGGGAGGGACTCCGCGCGCAAGTCTGCGAGCGCATAAAGGTTTTGTATGCTTGTGCACTACTTATTGAACAATTGGGCGCATCTACAAATTTAGGAACATATTGCCTGAAGTGATGCAGTTATTCGGTAAATATTCTGGAATACACTAAGTTAATAACATAGGTGTATTTTAAGCTATTGCATTAAATCAGCAAAATTAACAACGAGCGCTGCGTGCAACCAATGCATAGTGCCCATTAACTTTGTTTTTTTGTCTCTCGCTCTCTCTCTTTCTCTCTGTTGGTGCAATGCCCTTCTGTGTTTCTAGTTAGTCCTCGGTGGGAAATGCGGAATAAGAAAGAAAAGAACACTTTGGACGCCAGTGAGATTCGGTCCATCGTAGACGTATGGCACTCCACCCCACCTCTGGATATCGCAAAGGCTCGTCAGCACCTAGGCTACACCAGATTTAGTGAAAATTTCAATGAGGCAGTCCTTGTGAACGGTTCATGTCCTGATACCTGGCGATTCGCGGACCACTTAATAATTTGGTGAGTTTCTATACGTTCTGATTTGTGCATTCTGTAAATCGATCTGATTATATATTTTCATTTTTGTTAAAAAAAATTAAAAACGCAAAATACTAAATGCACTATCGCGTACGTATTTACACTTAAAATACTACTATTCTGGTGTAATGGATATGGGAAAAGCTTACCCATACTATAATTTATGTCCAGAAATAAATCCTTACCTCTTTCATCGCAGTACTTTCTTGAGTCATTGCCAGTTGCAATCAAACCTATCATTTATGCAGAGTGGGTGTTAGAGGGAGATAATAATGTGGACATATTTCCAAGTTCCGCCTCAACATCTGTCCGTCTATCCATCCCAGCATATATTTCGAGCTGTCTGTCTCCACTGATCTTTTCTTACGTCACCGACCTGCCATCAGAAACTCGGCAGGAAGCAAATCTGGCGCGGACGCACGAAGCTGTTCAGAATCGTTTTTTTTTTTGCACTGCAGCAAAATTCAATATACCGAGGTCCATTAACCTTCTTAGATCAAGGCATTGTGGGGTAACATCACAGAATTTTGCTGTCTTTCGAGAGTTGATTCGGTGCCCTCTTTTTTACACTAAAATCTAAATAGCGCCAGTTTGTTGTCAACAATCAAATAAATGTTTTATTTATGGTGCTTTGTCCATTATTCATCGACGGAAGTTATGCGTTAATTTTAGACTGTGGTAAATAATATAGAATTTGTAGACTTTATTTAGACTAACTTTTTATTTAATATTAATATAACAGCACGTTAAAGTTTAGGCAAGTCGCTGTTATTCCCAGCTCTCAGAGGAGGAGACATTGATAAAGAAACTCAATGGAAGTTGGAATTTATTGCATTTTTCTATTGATATTGTGTGCCTGAGCGTAATGTCTTAAGAATTATTATTAGAATCTTTTATATCATTAATACATATAAATGCTTTTATTTCGTATTTTCAATATATTTACAGATATGACATATACTCTTCAGAAGCGCACGAAAATATACTGGCCTGTTCGTAATACATTTTAATAAGATAAACTGTCTAAGGAATTCAGAGGATTAAAATTACCATAAAATTGTAAAGATGGAATATAAATCCGGTTTATTTTAGAATTAGTAGGATTTAGTCGTTGTAGCAATTAAAATGGGTGTAATCAAATGCTCACGGTCGCGTAAAATACGCATCGCTGTTACACAGACTTTTAACCTTTGTTTCACCTTTTGGGAGTTTGAACTAAGAAGTGGATAAAGCGGGGGGTGATCGCGGTCCGGGGGTCTCTGTTCATTATAACACCTATACCTTTTAATTCAGCTTGAATATGCGTTACGAAGCAGACCCACCGAGGCAAACCCTGTTCTTCAACCTGCATATGAACTCCTTTGTCCACCTTTAGATGGAGCGTCTGTGGTATTTCTGAATTTGCTCTGTCAACCGTGTCGTCTGCTTGACTCCCTTAAAAATAATCTTCTTAAAAGATATTACGTTTTTTATTATTATTTCCATGTTTTTATTCTGTTTTTACCTAGAAGTCTTTGGGAGCCTGTTCTTTGAGTGTCCAACTTCTCTTAATTTGCAAGGGCCTGCGTAATTCAGTCTTTTAGGCATTTCCATTTAAGGGACATTGTTTTTGGAACCCACGGTAATTAAGTAAATTAGTATAAACATGACTGTCCCAGCTAACATACTTACGAACACAGTGCTTTTGAATAACATGCAGGCCTGGGAGTAGTTTGTATTTAAAGGGCCCACGCACGAATATATTATTGAGAATATGACACGATACTTGTTGGTGTGCTGCTATAATATCCTAATTCAGAACCTGTTTGCAAACTCTTATTGTCTCTTAACGTTGTTCAATACCTCTCGGTTAATGCTTTATATATTTATCCGAGCGAAGGTAATTAAACGTCGACTATTGAAACATCCAAGAAAAAGTAAGCGGACAACTTTCCAGATTCCTTACTAAGGCGAACATTTACCGTGAACATGCACATTAAAGATGCCAGGAAAAGTACTGAAACAGCATATTCACAAATAACTGCTTTCTGTGGAAGAAAACAAAGTACAAGTGTTGTACTTTGGGGGTGGTGCGGGTTACACATTTTTGAATCTGAGTAATATTATGATTAGGCCTAATAAAAAGTTTTTTTATTACAATCATTGTTCTTTATTTACTTTTGGTGTTCCGCCATAATAACAATCACATCCACTTACATACATTTTATCAGACGTTAGGCCTATTGCTACTGAACAATAATAATTTTTTCTGATGTACCGCATTGTCCGCGGGTTATGGTTATATTTTTATCGTCATCTCAGGCCGAATCATGCTTATTATTAAGAAAAAAATCTTTAAAATGGAACACCGGGTACAGCGTGTTTTGTTATTTTTAAAAAGTGATTACGCTATTTTGTAAATATAGGCGGTATCATAGTAAGTTATACCGATGATTAATGGACTTTAAACTAGACCTTTGGTAACCTCTTACTTCTAGTTTTCTACTGGTATCTCAATGCGATGGACGACACATACTCTGAAAAACGGAGCAGATATTAGGATATCGTTTTGGTTTCCGCATATACATATATGTCCATTGTGGTTTCTTTTAGGACGGATGTTTGTATTAACATCTGGACACGCGCATCTCCCATGCAAGCGCCTCTCTTCCCGGGCTGACTTACGGACCGAAGACTTTTGCAGTGAGCAGAAGAAAGCTACAAGCGAGTCTCTGGAGACATTTACAGCCTGCCCCGCATGAAAAAGTCTCCACCATTGTACATAAGTAGAGGAAACCAGTGAAATCTCTACTGACCCTTAAATGTTTTTAAATCCCTTACAGACAAATTGCTTACAAATTTGTGGCTAAGATAAAAATTAGCCGGCCGGCACGTATTTTATTTATTTGGAGTAAATTTAGTTTCGAACCGCAGTGTGAAAACGTCATGTTGATTATGTTTGCGCGTTATTTATTTATTTAATGGAAGAAAGAAGCTTATTATAATTTTGTTTAAGGGCTAGTATAACTGTTAATGGATACTGACATTTTTTTTAATCATTGACAAATAGAAACATTATAAACATAAGTGGTTTTTGAAGATGGGTAGATGCAACAGAACTGTCATGTACATTGTTCACTTCCAACATAAAATCCTGAAAAAAAACAATAACAACAATAACACGCAAAGCGACTTGATGCAGTGAGAAGACATGTTGGCATCAGAGGCTAATGCACGTGCTTTGTGTTAAGGTGTGAAGCTCCATCCGGCCTGCCCCCCACTGCCGGTTAGAGGCGTACATCTCGGCCGCTGACTCGAGCTCTCCATCAGAGCTTGGCACTGCTGACTGATGCTCCAGTTTTACCCCAAAGGAAAACTGGCTCTGCTCGGAGGTGGAGTTTAGCTTGTGTTTATTCTTTGTTTCCTGATAATTTCAGCCATGGTAAAATTACAGTTAGCATTGATCAGTGTGGGATGTGCAGAGGACAAAAGAAGTTACGTTTATTATACACAATTAATATATATATATTCTATTTCAAATTACTGAAAAACAGTGTATGGTGATTATTACTATACCATGTATTAATACTATATACCTTAATTCCTTACTCTCTTGAAATGTGTTATATATATGTACAGCGGAGCTGAAAATGAGCAGGCAGAATTAACAGATACTGTTAAAGCTCCCCACAGTCACATTTTAAAGTCTGATCTGGCAGTTTATCAATGATTTTTTTTCCCACTCCGCCACTGGCTTAATTGGAATATTTTAATTTCTGCAGAAAGCCGCCTGCCGTCCCTTTACTGCTTTGTAAGCCGTCTGTATGTCACACAAAGATGCCACAGCACGGATGCTGAAGGACGCAATAAATGAATTACAGAAATGTATTTCCAGCCATGGGCACATTTCTATCTAGGAGAGCAGCTCACCGAAGACAAATACTGTACCGGGATGAAAAACTGCGCTCAGTGCTTTTGTGTCTCAGTCTACAATGAGTCCTTATGACACACAATGCATTCTGTTTTGATGCGCGCCCCCCCCGTGGGCCAGAATTACACGAGGAATTTTCCGAAGGGAGGGAGAATTGCTGGCAAAATAAACTGGAGTGTCTTGAGTCCCGTTGCGGTAGATGTGGAGAGAGGAGCTGCAGCTGAATACTCGCGCTACAAGTCGAGGGACTGCACGTGCTCGCCTGTGATGGAGGACAAGAGAGATACATAATAATAAAGAAACTCTCTTAAGAACCGTGCTTTCTTTTTTTTGCCAGATATTTTCTAACGGTCACGGCGTTGTTACACTATAGCAGTTTCATCTGTGCCTTTCATGCTTGTGACACTAATGGTTTTTGTGTATGTATTTATTTCTCCCCCCTTTGGCGTGTAGGTTTGTAGACTCCGGTGTGTGGAAGTGGCCCTCACTTCCCTGTGGATGAGATGGGCTCCAGGGTACCAGGATCGGACTCCGGGGGCTATAGGTGAGGCGGATGGACTTGTCCTGAGTGCCAGGGGAGGCTAACAAGTGGGTTGGAGATGGAGGGACTAAAGGGTGCGTCTGCTAATTATGGATCTGTGCGAAGCACCAGGAACCGTCACGTGCATCGAGGCAGTGTCAAAGGACGGCGGGGGTGGGGATGTGAGACTGGCCCGTCGACCGTTCATCACCAAAACGAATGCGGGCCTTTGAATGGAGTCATCCGGCACTACGTAAGCCTAGCTAGGAAACGGAGACTGACCTCCATCAGTTTTTAATCACAACGTACCATGATCCGGCACATAGAACGATCCGGAAGCCTTTTTTTTTTTATCCGGGGCAGGGCAGACAGGCGCCATAAGAGATTTTAAGGATGGCTTAAAACGTGGAGGAGATGGCCTTCGCAGCGTGATACAGCTGCTTTAACAAAACGTAAATGGAAATGTAAATGGGGCGCTGTTTAAGCGGGGATGGGAATCATGAGGGGTCACTGGAGCCCTGGGCCTCGGGGCGTACAGCGGCTGCCAGGTCGTCGAGGACCAACTCCACCCCCCTGCTTCCTGTCGGGCTACAGGAGAGCATGCTGTAGAAATGAGAGTGGGGGAAGGCGGCAGGGGGCATTGCGTTTGGCGAAGGGTGGGGGGTGTCCCCCAGGGGGAAGTTTGTGCAACTGGATCCAACGAAAATGAAAAACAACCAGCCCATGGCAACCTGAAGGAAACATACAGGTGTGACAGCCAGCAGTCCATCGTTCCCCGTTAACGGGTCACTGCTAAAAGGGTCCGAAATAGAAATGAGGTCTTAAACGTGGCAAGGAAGGTTTATACGGTTACACTCATTCAGGACTGTCGCACAACACATAAACTTTCATTGTCATTAATAATATTTTATTTAATTGTTAACTGCTTCATGTTAAGATTTTAGCAATGATTGGATGGTTTACATTTCTCTTGTCGCTAGCAAAATATTTATATATATATTTATTAATGGCATGTTTCTACTGAATTCCTTCGGCCACTTCCTCGGAATGTGGGAGGCTTCTGTTCACAGGTAGCTACAGTAGCAGAAAGACGGACCTTTGTACTTTTCTGTTTATTTGGACAGCAGGCTAAGGAAGTAGCTAGGAAATCACGGTAGAGACCCTGCGGAGACATTAACCCCAGAGCAAGGTCAAGCACACCTTACAAACAAACAGGAACAGCACTACATGGGCCTGTAAGACGAAAACAATTAAGGAAAATAAAAGATCAAAAAGGCGAGGAGATCTGCTGCGTTTCTGCAATGGCTGTTCTGCTGTGGCATGAAGCCTCAGACTGGAGTTTCCCGCACATCCAGAAAACACAACCCGAGCCTTTTGTTAATAAATAAGTTCTGAGACAATAAAATATATTTTAGTATTGTCTTTGCTCTATGGTCGTTTGTTTATTCTTTCACTTTTTCGGAATTGAACTTGATTGCTCTGTCGATTCTTGTAATTATTCCTGGCTGTCGGATTTGACAACAACATTGTGTTTTTTGAAATGACACCTAAAACTGTTTTTCTCCTTTTTTTTTTTTTTTTTTTTTTTAATCAATGTAGAATCATTTTAGCCATGGAGTAGACAGAGAGGAATTTTATAGACACCGACTTGCACTTTGTGTTTCGTATATCCATTAACAGACTATAGTAATAACAATAAAGAAGTTGGTTTTGTCCTGACACATAAAATATCACATATGTATCTTATCAGATAGAGAAAAACAATTATGATGTCACTTTTGCACACATGGGTGGGAACATAATTGAGCTTTATAATAATTCTGTATGACTTGTGCATGAATTTGATCAAAACATTGAAGAATAAAATTAATTTAAGATATTTAATGGTGGCAGAGGTTAAAAACTTACCATAAATATCACGAATCATTCACCTTTTTTAACATTTTAATGTGGTTAAGTGTAATACTTAGTATTAAATGAGAATGCTTACACATTTGATGAATGTATCCATTTTGGGAAATACAAGTTGGGGAATATAATATGGCCTCGTACCCATTGCTTCCGGGATAGGCTCCGGACCCCCCGTGACCCAGTAGGATAAGCGGGTATGGAAAATGTATGGAAGGAATATAATATGTAGCATTTGGGACATTGTCAGAATAATGCATGTTTAGAGTTGTTGTGGGGATAACCCTGGGCCGGCAATATGAAAGCTACATCTGAAAAATTTTGCTTCTCTTTGTTTATGTTTGCATCCCTTCACAGACAACAAATAGGTTTCATACTACGCTAATTATTTGGTGCCTTGCAATAAAAGCTCAGTCATGTCAGAAGTTATAAAACATGAATAATTAATATGGAGCCATCCCTGGGTTTTTATCTAAATTACAGTGGCGAGTTGATCCTTCTCTTAATTAAGTAGCTTTGGTTGGGCGCGAGACGTAAATCATGAAGTCAGAATCAGACAGGTATGCAAATCAACAGTATTTCTGACAACGTTTATACCTCATTTTCTAAATTAGATTTTGGCCACGCTTAGTCGTTTTTACTTGTTGTTTGTAGTTAATTTTTAATATATGGTCTCTATTGCTTTGATGGTTGGTTGAGGACAAGAATACAAGTCACAGCTTACTATTTATAAGTTTATTAACATGGTGCTTGAAGTTTTCCCATTATTTTCATTGAGTGATAGTCTTTTAGCCAGCACAGAAATGTTACATGGGTTAATATCTAACCATTTAATTGTATTCTTTGCTTATCTAGTCATCTTGTAATCCAGACCCAAACAGTTTTGAATAGCACTTGAACCTCTCACTACATTCCTTAAGTGTTGACATAATTTTCTTGTTTTGATAAAACTTTTATTGCTAAATACCTGTGCAAATTATGAATTAATCCTCTTTGTCCTCGTGACACTGTACTTGATAGATGGATGGATGGATTGATGGATGGATGGATATTCCTTTGCATCACTGAAGCATCTGTCCCCACACTGTCAGGTGACCTTCAAAGTTTGCCCTTTGACATTATATATCCCGTCCTCTTCGCTGCTCATGTCACCCCCACAGCCTCCGGACCAACTAAGACTCCCCTAAGGAAACAAGGAGTGTGAGCAAATGTGGCTGCTGCAGGAAGCTGCCGGTGACTCTGGGTCAGGTGACCCGATGCTCACAGAAGTGGGAGGGGCATCACCTCAAGCCGGGTTTCAAAATCCTGATACAAAATATGAGAACCCACAGCTGTTAATGCTTTGTTTATAAAACAATGCCTACAGACATTTAGCATTTCGCTTATAATATTGCACAAAAGGAGATCGTAATGTTGCCGGTGCGTGGGTTTTTTTTTAACACAGATTTGTCACCATCATGGTCTCTAGCAGTGAAAGTATGCTATTAATTCCATGTTTTTATAGAAACATTTTCCAATAGCTCTATTATTTTAAATAACACCTGTCAATTCTTCCTGTCTGAGTGGAATTTATGAAAGAATACCAAATAAAAACAGCTTCACAGTCAAGCATCCAGCTTCAGTGACCTTTACCACCAGAAGACACTTTCTGTTTTCTGTGTCAGGACGCGTCCAGCGTCATGCTGTCCTGTATCTCAGTGTTTCCCAATCCGGTCCTCGGGGACCCACAGACAGTCTGCGTTTTTGGTCCCTCCCAGCTCGAGCTAAAATGCGGACCGTCTGGCAAGGAGTTCAAATGGAGCAAGACCACGGAGCGACTGCTGCTAACTGACGACCGGATTAGGAGACACTGCTGTATCTGAGTCAAACCCTCACCCAGAGCTCACTGCATCCCGGGGCAGCTGGGG
>JAODUD010000046.1:8129731-8140636 GCA_026784285.1 Stomatorhinus walkeri | reverse complement strand
TATGTCTCCTGTCAGTGTGAGGGTTCAGCTGGTCTATGTCTCCTGTCAGTGTGAGGGTTCAGCTGGTCTTTGTCTCCTGTCGGTGTGAGGGTTCAGCTGGTCTATGTCTCCTGTCAGTGTGAGGGTTCAGCTGGTCTATATCTCCTGTCGGTGTGAGGGTTCAGCTGGTCTATGTCTCCTGTCAGTGTGAGGGTTCAGCTGGTCTTTGTCTCCCATCAGTTTGACGGTCCAGCTGGTCTTTGTCTCCTGTCGGTGTGAGGGTTCAGCTGGTCTTTGTCTCCTGTCGGTGTGAGGGTTCAGCTGGTGTTTGTCTCCCATCAGTGTGAGGGTTCAGCTGGTCTTTGTGTCCCATAGGTGTAAGGGCTCAACCTTAAAATTTGAAGGCTTTCAAATTTTAACGTTCTGTCGTCCTGTGTCCTCTCCTTCCTCATGGTTGTCCACATAAAGCAGTGAAGCAACAGCAAGGTTAACAGAAGTAAGGCTCGCAGTATGCTCTTCCACCTCAAGGACGTTGAGCTGATGCCAAACGCCCTGACCATGCCCCTATGTGGCAGCTCTGCAAAATGAACGCCTGGCTACTTATTAACTGATCTCCCTGTGCTAGCAGCCCAACCTTGATACGCCACTCTCTGCCACTAACAAACACCACCCTGTCACAGCCATGTCACCCCTGTACCCCCCCCCCCCCCGACCCCTTCTCCTGTCTTGGAGTGATTGGTATGGCTCCTTCCAGGCCACAAACTTGAATCATTCACATCACGCTCTATTTTTTTAAAAACAGTGTTTCTGCTCCAGTCCTGACCTAATTGCTAAATCTTACCAAACTAATTAATCACAGCAGCCCAATCACTCAGACAGGGTTGAGGGGGTGACGTACTTCAAAATCTCCAATTTGTTTTTAATCCCCAAATGCAGCCCCTCCCCGCTTTCTTCATACCTTTTGTACCTCCCAAAAACACCCACCAAGGTTAAACACTTCAGAAATGTATTCCGGGATTATTATATATTTAGATTTTCTCTTCCACTTCAGCCACTATTGTGACTGTCTTCACTGTCTTTGTTTTAAGAGGGGTAGCAGGAATTAATCACAAAGAATGACACGAGTTACGTTCCGCTGAGGAACCCAACATGGCCACATTCGTCTAGTTAGCATGGAGGGGGGACTTTATTAATCAGTCCTTCTGATTAATTGTTATAAAGTGTCACCCATAAATTCTCTTTCAATTTAATAATCCTTGCAGAAGACTTAACAATTTCCCCAGTGATTTGAGTTTTATTGAGGGGCCGTACTAAATAAAGCAGCGACACAAATGGCTTGAAGGAGCTCAGGCACTTGCATGGACACCCGTCCTACAGGTAACAGTTCTGAGGCATCTGCCTTCTTAAGAAATCTGCAGACAAGTCACAGAAAAGGGAAAATCACATACAAAACAACCTACAAAACAGGTCTGATATCAGTGCCTTTCCTCCACAGGCTTGAGACTGTATGTCTAATGAAATTATTTTCCTAAAATTCACTAACCCATTACTGCATTTGTACTGATGCACTTTCAAAGACTCAATAAAATCGAAACCTTGTATCCAAATAATATTCAATGCATAAAAATGATACTTTAGGAGAGACACCTAGAGGGGCCCTTGTGCTGTGCCGTGAGGAACCCCACGTTCCACATAAAAGCCCACGTTCCACATAAAACCCCACGTTCCACACTTCCTTACACGTGGGCCATGCCAGCCATCCAGTAGGGCTGAGTCTGCTTACTATGAGGCCGCTTGTTTGTCTTTTGCATACATCTCGGGCAGCGAAAACCTTTCTTTTGGGGTCATCGGTGGCTTTCATCCCCTTTTCATCAGCTTGCAGTGGCAGGATTTCCTGTTTATGAAGTTGTGCTCCTGTGGGTTTCCTTAGCCAGTGTGGGGTGTGTAAAGTGGAATGTTCCACCGGTCTCGTGGCTGCGATCTGAGCACAGTAAGGGAGAATATCACGTTCAGGCCCAGCTGGCTGGCTGGCGTCTATGACGAGATATTAAGTCCCGCCTCCTAAAGGCAGACAGCTCCGGCCCAAACCTTTCCCTTCCCGTAGCAGATGCCACGACGACCAAGGACAATGGTATCTGCGAGCGTCAAGGTGGACGTCGTTTATCAAGGCATATCTGTAATGGAAGAGCTCCCTGGCAGTGGTCATCAGGACAGAAAGCGAAGACTCATAAAGCTCAGCTGATAGACGGTCAGGGGGAAGCGGATAAAGAAAGACAAAGTTCATGTCATGACGCCTCACTGTGCAGCATGACAGAGTGCCTTGCTTTGCGTCCTGTACGCATTTGGACCAGGCGATGAGCGGCATAGTCAGTAATAAGTCAACATGCATGTCAGGAATCTAGTGGATCTATGCTGCGCTGTATGTTTGTCACAACATTTAGATCCTCTCTATTATGATATATTTAGCCAAACAACAATTTTTAGACACATTTCTATTTGAATGTGAATGATAAACTAAAATTCATGATTACATAATAACTTAATTAACTTAAATAATTATTGTATTTACATATGCCTCTGTGTGTTCATTATATATATATTTAGAAGACTGAACGCACAGTTTGATTGGATGTCCGCTGGCAGCGTTTCTGTTTAGGGGCCCACTTATTTTTCTGACAGATTTGCTGAAGGTCCCTTGAGCTGATAGTGGTTTCTTGCAGCCGTCATTATTCGGACAGTTCTACAGGCTGTCAGTAGAATTCAAGCCAGAATTCTGTCTGGGCGGCTCCAGGATGTTCAGCTCCTTACACCTGTGCCACTCCCAGCAGCATTCCCACAAATGTTCTGCTCATGGGTGGCTTTGAGTCATCTCTAATAGACTGAAACCCTCAAGTCTTTTTCCTCTGATCCTTTACAATCCCTGCCATGATACATGTGCATGGGACAATCCAATAGCTTCCATGGTCGACTCAGATCTTTGGTTACTGCGCGCATTAAGAGATTTTGCTTAATTTTTCATTGTGATTTTATATTGATGACAGGAGAGTCAAACCATTCGGTAAAGTCTTCTCTAACACATCCCAAAGCCTTGTGGTTAATGTAAGAGCCCTACGGGGACCAATTTGTGTGCGAAAATGATTCCTCATGTTTCCTGATCCATCTTTTCATAATTCAAGCCCGATGAATCTTTGCATTGTCATCCAGGAGTATGCCTGTGCTGTCACAGAAAACCTCATCATTCAGTAGATTCAGGTACTCAACTGACTTAATTTTATTGCGGCGTAGTGTTGCTGACCCTAGAACAGATCTGATTTTCTCACTGAAATTCAAATGGCAACTTTTTTTTTTAGACAGGTAGTGTACACTCTCTGATTGGCCTGCGTCACTCATGATGCTTTTATGTTTTGATTGAAAAAGTACTAATTCGGTCTCCTGGGAATGCCATACCACTACACACCCAGATCACTGTTTTGCTTTGCTCAGTAGTTTGACAGGAGTGGTAGACTTACCAGCAGAGGTGGAGATTTCAGGTCCAGATAGTACAAATCCAGACCAGGATTTTGTTTCAACCAACCAGTTGATTATAATGAGTACTCAACTGGTTGGTTGAATCAAAATCCTGGTCTGGATTTGTACGCTTTGGACCTGAAATCTCCACCTCTGCTTACCAGACAGTCGCACAAACTACATAACAGAAGCAGGGATCTTCAACCTGTCCATACACAGGCAAGTGTGCCGGTGGCAAGACTCAACTGTGTCTGTGGCAAAATGTTTTGATCTAAAAAAAAAAAATAAACAAAACACGGAGGGCACATTGTGTGTGTTGAAAATTGCATTTTGGTAAAAAATGTCTGTCAGAAGTCACCACAGCGTTGTCCCATGAACTGAAGCGTTCTGGGTGAAGTTAAGTTAGGTAGGTGACCGTAAATGTTACTCCAGGGGGGACAGCGAAAGAAGCTGCATGACACGTGGGCAGGAGGAAGGAACAGTGACTTTATTTGGGGACGGTGGGTCATTATAACAAAAGCAGTGGGGAGGAACGAAAACAAAAGACAGCCGTTTGGGCGTCAGCGCGGGGGAAAGACACACACCAAAAACAACAAAACCGTCACCGGGTCGCGGAAAGGCTACAGCGGAGCGCAGGGTCAGGAATCAGGGTCTGGTCATGTTTACCAGGGGCGACAGGAAGAAAGCTGGATGCTGCACAGGGATCAGAAAGTGACTCTGCTCTGCACCATGACATCCATGCCCCTGGACCCCACCCTCTCATACCACAGAGTGGCGTGTATGAATAATATTATGTCATATATTTGTCCTATGTTAGCAGGGATTAACACTTTCACATAGCTCTATATTCATTATATATCTGTGTGTGTGCGTGTGTGTGTGCGTGTGAGAGAGAGAGAGAGAGAGAGAGAGCGAGATCCAGGAATACATCACCTTGTGGGGACCAAATATCCCCACAATATGATAAAAACCTGTTATTTTGATGTTGTAGGGACCATTTTTCGGTCCCCACAAGGGGAAACTCAATTTTATAAAAATCTGTGACAGCAATGAAAAAACTAAAAACGCCAAAAGTCTTGTATTCTGTTTGGTTGCTCGTGGTTACAGTAAGGGCTGGGTATGGTTAAGGTCGTCATTTCTGGATGTTGGTTTTCCCCATAGAAATGAAAGGAGAGTCCCCACAAAGATATGCATACAAACATGTGTGTGTGTGTAATGTATATAAAATGTCATTAATGTATTCATTATTTTATTCATTATTTTATTCTTTTAAAATGGTTCTTTTATGGTTTCTTACTAGACAAAGGAAATGCAGTGTTTAACAAAGGCAAGAACTTGCTAGCTGCTAACTTGAGAGAATGAAGTTCCAGTCATTAGCCTTCTCCTCTCCTGCCAAATTAAAAAATAATAAAACATATAATTCCTCGCAGAATTCCTGCTTCACAGGTAAATGTTCAGCGGTCCCAACACAAGGAATTGACGCTGTTTGTCCGATCTGCCGAATGAAGTCTAATTAGACACGTCTAATGTTCAAAACGCTTTCCACACAGGGCACATTTTTGTTTAAATTTTTTTGTCAGTTTTTTTTTCCCTCCTTCAGCTTAATTAGCTAACATTTGTCGCAGCTTCCCTGCTCTCCGTTTGTTTATCTTCCCGTCAGGACTGACACTGGCCAATTAGTACAGTGAAATTGTTTAGCCTACTCCGCGTGCAGAACGCAGGGGAAAGTGAGATGTTTGCTTAGAGCCCTCAGGAAGTGCTGGGTGTAGGGGAAGAACAGCATGTAGGGGGCGCCATGCTGTGGGTAAAATACACCGGGGAGGGGGGGGGGGGTGATGTGCTCCATCTCCGAGCTCCTCTGCTCTTTACAGAATCAACAGTGCTCAGTGTTTCGGGATCCAAAAAAATACATAATTTAAAATATATAATTGAGTTTTTTTTCATCTAGTTCTGGAGTGAGCCAATATGATGGTATTTAAAAGAAAAATAATTAAAAATATATATATATATTGTGAAGACAATTATTACATCATAGTAGGATTTTATACAAATACGTAAAACTAAAAAAAATAAAGAGTATAATTACATTACTTAATACAAAATTATATATAATATAATAATTATTTTGTAATTATTATATTACTATTTTGTCCATTATCCACTTCTGGTCAGTGTTGCATATATTAAATGATTCTGCTGCACTTTTGCCAGAATGAGCCATGTCATCGGGTCTGTGTATCTGTGTCACTGTCACCAGAGGAGGAATGCAACTTTTTACCTTCTGGGGACATTTGTTCGGTCCCCACAAGGGGAAACTCATTTTTATAAAAATGTTTGAATGCAATCAAAAAACCGAAAATATCAAAAGACTTGTGTTTTGTTTGGTAATGTATGGTTAAGGTTAGTGCTGGGTAGGGGTTAAGGACGTCATGTTGGGATTAGCGTTTTGCCCATAGAAATGAATGGAGAGTCCCCACAAAGATGCGAATACAAACATGTTTGTGTGTGTGTGTGTGCATGCATGTGCATGTGAGTCTGGTGCTGTGAGGTAGCCCGTCTTTTGTTTAATGGAAAATGTCTGCCCATTAATTCTCTCTCCAAACGTCTTCAGTGTCCATTGTTATGCTGGAATTAGAATATTTATCTCTGGGTGACATTGCCAGCATGATTGATGGCTCCTACACGGAATGCCCCTCTGTTTGAAGTGTGTGTATCTCCCTGCGTTAGGCGATCGGCCTCAGCTTTGCATGCACAGGCACATTACGGCAGAGAGGCCCATCCATTGCCTGGAAGGGGTGAGACTCCCCACATAGACCGCACTCCAGCACCGGCTCACCCACATCAGTCAAGGTCTACTGAAAGAGACAAATCGATGTGCTGCAATAATGATGGATAAAACAGCTCTGCATAATGAATAAATACATTCATTTTCCTCAAGCGCTATCAGGTACTGTGCGAAATATCTCTTATAAAGCCAAACAATAATTTGGAAACGTAGACTAATGTCAACAGACCACACAATGGCCGCCCTAGCTACTGACTTTTGTATTGTTTGAAGTAAGACATTTTCTTTTTGTTTTGTTTGTTCCTCTATTTCAGTGTTTCCCAATCTGGGGACCCAACAGCCAGTCCAAAGCAAAAACATGGATTGGATGGCTCTATCTGAAGTCACTATCGTCCCTGTAGGCACACGCATAACCATCAAGGTCATATTTACAGTGGCCTACAGTCCAGCACCTAAAGAAAATTAACGTTTTTAGAAAAGCAACATTTTGCTTTTCCGTTAATATGCAGTAGACCGAGAAGCTTGCTGTTCACGTGTTTTTTTATGTTTAAAGTTACGTCACATAATTGAAGGCGATCAGCAGTTTCAGCTAACTCTCCTGAGCATGACATCGCTTTATATGATTACTTTCATTAGAGGTGAATTCAAAATCAAATATCACAGGAACTTCTGCTAATACAGCAGTCGTCATGCTTATGGCTTTTCTTTTGTTTCCAGAAAATTCTACACAGCAGGGGAACCTGTATTGTCTTTAATTCACCCCCAGCCAAAAGCTGTATGTCACGCACTACTGATGCTCACTAAAGACCAGGATGTGACGATGAGGACTGGTTCATAAGATAGCAGGTTATATTTAAAAAATAAACTTAGTGAAATTAACCTAAGGGTATCTATATAAAGTGAGAATATGATAGAATGATAAATCGTTTATTTACGTATAGCACAAATACATTGGAATTCATCTCTTCTCCAATCCCGTCATGCCCTCCGTAGCTTAGGGTCATGCTATATGTTTGGCCAATGAGTGGCGCCTCTGGAGCTGGGGGTTGAGGGCCTTGGTCAAGGGCCCAGGGACATCTAAATATTCTGCCGGGGCTCAAACAGAGACTTAGCCCATTGAGCTACTCACCGCTAATCAGCCGTATTTGCTCTCCGCTAATGAACCGTATCAGGGGAGATTATATACTGTTATATATACTGTTATATACTGTTTGTAAGGCTTTTGCTGTTTAACAAAACACATAGACGCGGTCAGTTTGTCTGTGTATTCCTCCGCACTCCCGTATATCCCATAAATCTCCTTCACCCTCTCCCCGCTCTCTCGAGGGCAGAGCGCGGTGGACGGGGAGAGTGACCAGGCGCTATCAGGACCTCGCGGACGCCAGGCTGCTCGGGGTCTCGCCGCACGAGACCGGGAAAGGTGAGCATGCAGCATACGGTGCCCATGGAGGGAGCTATGTGACATCTGTCAGGAATGGGGGGCGGGGGGGGCGGGATGAGACGCAGCCCCCTCTCTGGCCGGGGTCACATCTCACGCCGCAGTTGCTAAAGTTGTCACGACACTATGACACTTCTTTGGCAGGGAAGGCCGGCGACATAAACGCACGCAGCTTTTTGAATAAATGTATCTGAAATTATTTTTCGTTCCGCTGGAGGGGCCACCTTGTTTGCCGACGCCTCCTTATTCTCATGTCAAGTTATTTGTTTATTTTATTTGATCTCGCTGGCTTATATATTTATTTTGTTTGCCCCCCCCTACACGCCACGGTACAGGAAGTTGGCGGCTCCGTGTGATTGGCAAGGTCGAGAGGGGAAGGTGGCAGGAGGAAAATGGACAAAACAAATGAAAAACAACAGTGGAAAATATGCTGAGAGTCTCTCCTGAAATCCGTGCCTTTGTTTCCTGGTTTCTTTATCGTCTTGTCCTCCACTCCATATGGTAACATCGCTTAATAAGCAGAGCCTAGCTACCAGTAAGAAGCAAGCCTTGCGATGCCCACGGTAGATTTTAAACAAATGTATTTCAATAGATCTGCGTATTATAAATATAAATAACTGAAAGGATTTGGATAAATTTTGAATCTTCTCCATACGTATGGCCGGCAAAATTTACAAATAGCCTAGGATGTCAGCTTATAGAAAGGCGTAGCAAATAAAGTATTTTTTGCAGCTCAGACTTTGAAATAAATTTTTATATAGAGTAAAACACTTCTGTGGAAGTTAAGAACTAAACCTGCTTTGGGGCAACCGGCCCAAGCGACTTAACTGAAAGCCGCAAAACTCTGCATCGACGTTAGTATGGACCATAAAAGTGCCACTTTCTCTCCTTATTGCTGTTTTCAGCCGCCTCCCCCACCCCCAGAGTCTTTTTTTAAAGACGACAAAGAGGTGGAAAGTCACGCTGGTTGCCACGGCTGCCTGAACGCAGCGCCCGTGGGTGGCGGGAAACTCCGCTGTGCCACCTTGGGCGGCCTTCGGCGTTTCGCTCGGGGCTCAATATCAGCATCACAGCACCTTCTGTCACCCTAAGGCGCTAATCGCTCCCGGTTAGCGTCAAGCGCCAGAGGCTGTTCTATCGCAAATATTACGTGTTTATTGGCCAAATAAAACAAGAGTGGGAACAAACAAAAAAAAGCATTTTTATAAGCTGCTTAATGCTTGTTAAAGGGATAATGAACTTTTCTTCCATAATATACAGTACTGTATATATCTTATATATATATATCCATCTCCATCCAATGAGGTCATGCATGTCAATATATATACATATATATATATATATATATATATATATATGTGTGTGTGTGTGTGTGTGTGTGTCTGTATGTGTGTCTGTATGTATGTGATCCAGACATGTGAGGTTTAGTAAAACAGCAGACCGGGGTCGGATGCTCCAGGGGACTGACTGCGCATTGGCTCTAAAGCGATTAGCTGAATGAGCTGTGTTCGCTTCAGCTGACTCCCCATTCACGGCCGTCACGTTTCGTTCGAGCGCGGAATGCGCTCGCCGCGTCCCTCCAAATTGCTTCCGCTGGGCCCTTGTAATCTTCACAATTACAAGTTCAGATGAAAAGTTAACACAGGCTCTGATGACCTGAACACTGTTTTCAAAGCCCGTTCCATCCTCACTCAGATCGGATCTCCTCTGTAATTTTCGGTCAGCCATGCGTGGGGCCACGGTCTTAGTGTTGGGCGTGCCCCTCCACCCCCACTCAGCTCCATGTCAGCGGAGGAGCGTTGAGTCTGACACAAGGGTGGAATATAAAGGACTGAGAAATGGAAGGATAAAAAAAAAAAAATAACAACAGCATCATCTGTGACATTTTGTGGCGCTTCACCTCACCAGCCGGGACTCTCTGCAGCCCCCGCATGGAATTTCATTGTGAGATGGCAGCCCCCCCTCCCCAAAGGACTGCAGGCCTCCAGTCTGTCCCCTGAGCCGCTCCCGGTCCAGCTACATGGCGCCCACACCATTGGAAAGTCGGCTGATTGCAAGAACAGTTCCTCAGAGAGGCCCATGGAAAGGCTCCGATATTTTGTTGTTTTTAAACATTTATATTTCTGGCCTTTTGTCAAGGGGGCTTTTAAATATCAGCTGAAAATAACTAAATAATTAACATAATTCGTTGAATGTTGATTGATTGATTGATTGAATAATTTATTTATCCACCTGCAACCAATCCCATGGAGCACAGGGCACAAGGCTGGGGTACATCCTAGACAGGATGCCAGCCAATCACAGCGAGCACAGGGCACAAGGCTGGGGTACATCCTAGACGGGATGCCAGCCAATCACAGGGCACATACATACACACACATTCAGTCATACACTACAAGACATTAATTAGCTTAACTGTAAACAGCATTGTGTCATCGTGACTCTTTGATCACGGTACGGAGTGACTTTATTCCATGCCTACGTGGCTGACAGACATTTCATAGATGCAGATGCTGAAAAGATCAGCGTCCGTGTAACTTTATCGGTTAAACTGTTCAGTCGCAAAAAAAAAAAGATGACTGTTCCACTTCATACTTCTTAAGCTCCTACCAAAAGCAGGGAATTCGGTGGATTTAATTTTGCGCCTTTATCTTGTTTCCTCTGTCCAGATTTATTTAAGGATTTAAATGTGCTCCCCAAAGAAATGCAAGACCATTAGATTGTTATTATAAAAATACTATAGACCTTTCTGAAGCGTCGGTTCCCAAGGCACAGAAACTTATTTTATTTTGGCTTTAACATCCAGTGCAGCTTACTGTATTATTAACATATGCCAGTCTTAATAAACGTACTGTGTCACTTTATTAAAAAATTTAAGTACAACAATATAATTTTTATGATCCTGTAAAGGCGGGGGGTGGTGAATATTCATTTTTTAATGTTCAGTGAACCTTTTGAAGTGACCGCAATAGATTACATAATAGATTTCTGCTTTGTGTGAACCCAACACGCTATATTTTAGCCAACATCTTGCACTCCGATTAAATTCCTTTTTTTGTCCATCTCTGCATCGTAGGACTGAGAATAACAGCTTGTGGGATGTGTGGCTCCCTGCCTGTTCTGATGGCTGCAAGAGGGTGTTTATTTTGGGGGGTGGGTGGATGGGGGTGGGGGTTGACCGAGGTCAAACAGCAAA
>JAODUD010000046.1:8059475-8070668 GCA_026784285.1 Stomatorhinus walkeri | reverse complement strand
CCCCCCCAACACTCCTCCGGCCAACACCTTTTTCCAGTGGGTTTGAGAAAAAAGAGAAAAGCATTACTCCTGTCATGGGGCCACGGATCACCGACATAAAACATAAAGCCAATGTCGGCCGGGGGAGCGGCAGGAGCAGAGGCTGGGCTGTCACACGCGGACTGGGGGCTTGAGACCTGCTGGGATGATTTCTGACACGCCGGCTAAGAGGTGCGTCATGCGCTAACAGCAGCACAAAAAAGTAAAAAAACAGCAGAAGTGACTAAAGACAGCCTCGGGCTGCTTTCATGTGCTAATCCCCCCCCATTGTGGCGGCGTGGTCTGGGAGGGGGGGCAGCTACACCGCCGCGGTCGGGCGATCCCACTTTCCCATTGTTCAGTGTGAGGCACCCAGGGAGCTGGCGTCTTGGCATTTGAATCTGTTGCATGAGTAAATCCGGCGTCGGAATACGAGGCTACGGGCGCCGTAATGCCACGCCATGACCGTGCGCGCGTCCTGGCCAGTGACATTCACGCCGGCCCGGGTCCCGCCCGTCTGGGCGCGCTCTGCAGTTCCAGTTCTTCTCCCCTGTGCCGCAGGATGTCAGTCACCAGAAAAGTCAAGGACAATGTTGAAGTCCCAGCATCAATGATGCTAACTGATATAGGAAAAATGAGATGTTTTTTCCAGGTAAATGTCAAATAAATGGTCAGTTGCTTAGCTGGTTCTTGTGACACCCTGTAAATTAGTTTAATTCACAAAATATATATCTCGTTATTCTAGTACTTGTCATACAAAAAAAAAACTATTCAATAAAAAAAAATCTAGTCCTGAAAAGGTGGGAATATGGAAAACTTTAAGTTACACTGCAGTTCGTCTCAGATGAAAATAGATCAGCGACATGTGAGAGGAGGAAACACAAAATGATTCATTAGCTCGTTCAAATCAAGAGAGATGCTTTTATTGGAAGGCAGCCGATGCCTGTGTCCATTTTGTGTGGTGATTGGCGTTTTGGGCCTTTTTTAAACCCTTGAAACACCGAGGACCAAAAGTGGACTTTTAACTTCAACGCTCGCCAATGGTGTGAAATCTCAGTGCCCTGGCAAGCTACGGCTGGCAGTGTTCTATCAAGGATGGATCGACGCGTCGGACACTCCCACGCACAGCTGGTATTAAAGGGAACTAGCAGAGTGAGCTGGGTGTGCATAAACACAGGACTGTCAGCGCTGCCTCTGTTTTTATTAATCTGCTTTCCGGTCGGCTCAGGGTTCGAATTTTTTTGTTGGAGGCAGACACCTGTGGGTGTCATTGCAGGTGGGGCCAGTCACCCACACCTTGGAAATGAGCGAGGAAAAACCAGCTTCTGCCCTCTTCTGCTTTCACGATATGAAAAATAATTACGGCTGCCTAGCTTATACGGAGGACAGGGTTGCTTGATAAATTTAGTTCTTTAATTGTTTACAAGACACACAGATGCAATGATGGTAGCTCTAAATCAGTAAGGCGCATACAGTAAGTAAGGCTTGAAGACCAATATGTCTGCCCATACACTAATGTAGCCTGTGTGCGACGGTTTTATTCGCCAGGTCACGTGACAGTGGTCAGCTGACAGTGGTCATGTGACAGTGTGAGCTGGTCCTCCGGTCCAGGATCGCTCGCCATTCTGGCATCGTTCTGGCACGCCCGACAGTCTCGATATGGCTCGGCCAGCTACCGCAGAGCGGCTCCGTACCGCGGTAAAAGGTGCCGACTGAGTTAATGAAGGAAGTGCCAGGCTTGTGGGCAAGCAGACACGGGAAGGCCGAGGCGGGAGGCCACATGCTGCCAACACAAGCCTCCCGCCGGACAAAAAGCCTGCTGGCAGCTGACAGGTAGCCGGTGATGGAGATGAATGGGTAAGCTATACAAAGGTCCTCTGCTCCCCTCCACGAACATGCAGTCCAAAATGGGTCCAGGTACAGGCCAGAGAACGAGCGGGAAGTGCCACGTCTGTCAGTCGCAGCTCTCACGGCGTCCCCCTACTAATTGGCCACTTCTTTTTTGGGACAGTGAAGTATTTCCTTGCTTGTGATCTCGGCTCTCCTGCCACACAGGAACTTTGCCTGATCAATAATCTTGTGGTAAAGAGTAATAAAAGCTAAATGTGTCAGTTACCCACAATGCCAGAGGTGCTGAGGATGTTAAATGTTACAGTCTGTCTCAATTGTGGTAGGAAAACCAGCAACAAAGGGGACAAGTTCTAATAATAATAATAATAATAATAATAATAATACCACCTGTATATCAGTCATCCAGACAAGCTTATTGTTTGTTTCAAAAGCTATAATTCCATTCTTAAAACTAATCCTAACCTTGTCTAATCTATGCAGGATTTTAAAGGTGAAAACTTTTTTGACAATACTCTAAAATGCAATTATTATTAGAGATAATGCAGTGTATAAAATATTCACTAACAAATCATTTTTTTTCTTTTAAGATTATTAAATGTGGACACTAATTTATAGTTGACACTTATAAAACATAAATGTAAATATAAAACAAAGATGCAAGTAGAGCTTTATCTGCTTCTTAAATGTCATTTTTTTCTCTTTACAATAAAGCCAGACGCTCTGTTCTTCAGAAAAGGTTTGTTTTACATCCCCTTTTATTTGTCAGCTCGACTTGAAAGAAGCATTGTTCTGCGACTTTTGTTTATGCGTAAATTTATGCCTCCCTTCACATTTTACAAGCTCTTTGATGATTGCATTCCCGGTTTACAATGAAAAGGTTTAATGCACGTCGCCTCATAAACCATCAAGGATGCTAAACGCAATGGCACATTTATTAACAATTTTTTAATAACAATGCAATCCTGTCACATCCATTGCCACCGAAAGCGCCGTTTGTTGCTGGTATTAATTACCTTGAATTATTTGCGGAGAGAAGCGACCGCGCACAGATCTGATCATTTGATACGCATCTCTCTGGGGCCCGTTGTACACGTAACGTGGCACTCTGCTCTACACTGTTGCTTAAACAGATGTAACAGTCTGGTTTGGGGGGGGGGGGGGTATCACGTTTCTTATTTTACACAGCGAAACTTGTGTGCGCGGCGGCGGATGTACGCGAAATCGGCCGGTGGCACTTCGCTCAGTTTGACAGGCTGGCTTTAAACTCTGGAAGTGAACATGTTTTGATAGTTAGAGGACAGAAAAAACCCCACAAGCAATAGCAGCACCTTCGGGGACTGTGCAGAGGAACGTACCGCTGCCCGTCCAATTCTTGCGTATGACAAAGAAGACAATTATCATTACCGCTCCATCATTACAAAAAGTGAACCATCAGCAATATTTCATATCCAGAATTAATATCTTTTTAATCATCATTTTTTTCCTCCCCTATCATTTACCAGCTCCGGCTCCTACCTTGGTGTCAGGAAACTGGGTCTTTCATCCCAGGTAGAGGTTTAATTCGAAACGCAACACGGAAATTAAAAAGCTGCTAGTGTCGGCACGTCAATCAATCGCGGGCTCGCCTCGGAGCTTGACGCCGCGGCGCTGGCAGGACTGAACTATTTGATCTGGAGTTTTCAAAGGGAAGCAGCAAGAATAGCCATCAGAAAGGATTTGCCTCTCTCCAGGAGACCAGCTCTTATTCTGACAGCCTGCAATCATACGTGGGTTAATTCAATATCTATCTTGTTAATCCACTTTTTTCCCCAGTTCTCTTCTTAGCTTTGATTTGGTGTTTGAGCCTTTTTATGAAATAAAGGAACTCTGAGAGAAAAACATACCTTTCTGGAGGAGAAGTCGTTCATCTTAAATTGGGCTGTGATGACTGCTGCTTTTTTGACACAATGCATAGAGAGAATGGCAGCACCATTCATGTCACCATTGTGAGCAATTATGGTGGTCCGAGATTAAATTAAGCCACCGGGTAATAAAATATACAAAGCGGGCTTCAGTATTTGCCGGTAATTGAATGTTTACATGTCGGGCTCACTCTGGCTGTTTCTCAATATGCATACTTGAAGGGTCTCGTGTATTCATGCACCCGTTTGACATAATCTTCCATTGGCGAGGTGCAGTTCCAATACTCAAGAACAGAAATGCATGATGACGGTAAAAATCCCCAGATGTCATTCTTACCTCGCCCCAGTTATCAAGGACACACTGGTTGCATCCTTGCCGAACGAGACCTATCCCATGATTCATTGCACCCCAAGTTCGTTCTTGAAAGGCAAGTTAACATGACAGGTCTTGCCAAGAGCACAAGTACGATCTTTGCGTTCTTGGTATTGAGAAACCCTAACCCTATGAAGGGTACCGTCACTTGAAGTCCTCAGCCAGTGGTGAATGCCATTTGCTGAGTCAAAGTTGCGAAGTTGATATAGAATACTGGTCTTCCTGTGGACAGCAGACCACACAGATTCCACCAATCATGGCACATGTTATAAAATCCAATAGAAACCTGACAGAGTCGCAAAGCCTCTAAGACAGGAGTCTCCAACTCCGGTCCTGGAGAGCTACCATCCAGTAGGTTTTATATCATACCCGGCTTCTGATGAGCCGCACCTGCTCCTGGTATTTACCTGAGAACAGGTGTGGTTCATCAGAAGCCGGGTATGATATAAAACCTACTGGATGGTAGCTCTCCAGGACCGGAGTTGGAGACCCCTGATCTAAGGGGAGAGTTTTAACCTGCAAGGAATCTGTATATGTACAAATTATAAAGGCACCCTGAAGCCAGTCACAGAGCCCCGTGGTAAATGTCCAAATGGCTACTCTGTTTTCTGAAGGAAAACTGGTAAAAGTACCATAGTTTGATACCAACGGGAAGCCCTGAGAAGCCAAGTTTGTCACACCAGGCCTAATGACTATTAGCAAGTTTCCCTTGATACTGATCTCTAAAAATACACTGACTTTTGTACCCAGGAGACCTTTTCAGTTTCATAATAAAGCTATTTGGTTTGGCTGGAGCGCCGGCTTCGTTCCAGCAGCTGAGGGACTAAGTGCACGGAAACAGGGAGAGTGCAGCATAACCTACCTACATGAACACGTGAGGAAGTAACCGGTATTGTACCCAGAAAATATCCGCTGATATTCATCATGCTTATTTTATGCTGAAGTCGAAAAATGTCAGAGAGCCAGATAAAAAGCGTGATATTCAGGGTACCAGCTGGAGAAGAAAGAAGACACTCATCAAGTAGAGAAGATCAAGGACAGAGACTAAGAGAAGGTCATGGCTCTCCGACCTTAGAGGTGTATGCAGGGGAGCTCTACCTGAATGCCGTGAGATGGTATAGACAACTGATGCAACCTACTCTACCATCAACACCCATCTGATTACTCTGAACTCTGAGGCAGTGCATACCTCCACACAGATAGATATCTGTCTATAAGCAGCCTTTTAAGCTATTAAAGTCTCACATTTCTTCAGCTAATAAGTTCCGCCCTTCATTAAACACCCCTTGTTCTAGTGAATGAGTCAAGTCTAACAGGTCCATGTTTTCCAGGGTCAAATAACGGTATGCAAGCCCAGGGTTGATATTTACCCCCAACACACAAATTACACACACATGCATACACACAAGCACATGCACACATGCATGCACAAGCACACATATGTACATGCACACATGCATGCACAAGCACACATATGTACACGCACACATATATACATGCACACATACTATACACACACAAACACCCACACAAATACACATACAAACACACACAAAGACACAAACAGAAACAAACATATTTACATGTTTACATACACACATACTATATACATACACATGCACAAATTCCCACACAGATACACACACACATTCAATGAAACACACAAAAAACATTTATACACGTACAGATGCACACAAACATACTTTATATATATACACAGTTACATAGAAACACATACACGTGTTAAACAACAAAATTCTTTCAATGCAGTCAAATTTTAACGCTGACAATTCAGAAGTACGGCAGTTAATTACATCTACAGCGTTATACTTAGCGGTGTACATAAAGTGAGATTTTCGACAATTGCGGCCACACTGCTGCTCTTGAACTGACGGAGGAGACAGTGCGGAATGCAGCCGAAAATACGGGGTACGGCAGCCGTCAACGAAAGACAACTCCATCTGCATGGCATCTCTCAGCGCAAATGTAACAACATAATATACAGTCCGCAAAGGTAATCGTGTGTGATTCACTCCGCGCTGCTTCTCATTACAGAGGCTGACATCTCTATCGGCCGCCGGCTCACCGCCCTTTGCGGGCGCAGCTGAGGCTCACCGGGGGGCAGGACGCTGCGCCCGGGGAAGGGAAACTTTGCCGTTATTTGAAACGGAAATAAAATTCAGAATTATTATTATTATTATTTATTGTGTCATGACTGGTGTAACATGTTATCGGTTTAAATATCTTATGTGTTTATCCTGTTTGTATTGTAACGCCAATAACGTCTGACATGTTTTACTCACTGAAAAACTTTGGGGACAATAAAGTATACCATCGCATAATAATAATAATAATAATAATAAGAAGAAGAAGAAGAAGAATTGTTATTCTTAATATAACCTAATATTGTTGTTGTTGTTATTATTATTATTCATTAGCTAGGTGTATTGTCTGACTTGACAGCTCAGTTTACAATGCCAGCTCTTCGTGTCTTTATTATTATTTTTTTTAATAATGATTCGCCGGATCGTCTTAAATGTGTAGCACGTCTGCAGAGCGCCTTGTCTCTCCCGCCTTATCATTTTAATTGTACCTCCTGAACCGTTCGAGCTTCAGTAAGTCAACGTAAAACTGACATGTGACAGCGATCCGGGGGACATTGCGGCTGCCGTGTGGCAGGACGTTGCGGCCGGCTCGTCCTATTCGAACTTCACGAAGGATGATTTGTATTCCTCCGGCACACAAACAGCTCTGCCGCAACGCGGACAGCCTTTGTCAGGGAAATATCACGATTTAATACCTTATTTAGGCATTCTGATCATTTTGAATCATTTTGCTTTGCAGAAAGCAATATATTTGGTAGGGATACATATCATTTTGCCTTATGTCTGTTTGCTATCCACTCCAGGTTTATAGTATACAGTATTTGCTTTTTTCACATAAAGAATTAAAGGCACAAACTTAACAGCTCTTTCATCAAACTTGTTCGGCTTTAATATTTCTCCTCTGCAGTCCTGGCAAGCGTCTTATTCCAACGGAAAATATAGCGCTCCCGAAAGACATTTTCCCATTCCTGTTCTCCCCGACTCCGGCGAGCCCTTGTTCCGTGTGATAAGGCAAATCTCCTTGGGGATCTGAGCTGTGTAGTTTTGCACCGCGAGTGACAAGGACTGGCCTTGAATCGCTGGTATGTGCAGGTTGTAATTATGTCAGCCGGGGTGCCGAACGGGGGGACTGATTAATGTGAGACCCGGTCCAGAAGCAGTCCCTATCAAGAGCTGCTCACGGACCGGCGTCGCGGCCGCTCTCGGGCTGAAAGACGCAAAAAAATGGGTATCGTCCATGATAGATGAATTGTGCTAACAGTTTTCAGGCAGATGCTCTCGGACAGTATAATATACAATTACTCTCCCTTATCACCTTGCCAGGGACAATAAAGCTTACCCGTACTATAGTTCATGTGAATGAAGGCAAAATTAGTTTTACTTTTACAGCAACAGCACACTTATCATGATGCTTTTGTTTCGTTGTTGGGGGGGGGGAGGGGTAGGGGTATTCCACGGTCTGGCTTGTGTATGCCCCATGTTGCAGTGGCTGGAGGGGGGGGGTAACAGGCCTTAGAAGGACCCCATACACCCAGGCACAGGGGGCGCTGTGTTACCATCCACTGCGTATTGAAAAATGGCGTCGGTGCTGAGGTGGGCAGGCCGCAGGCAGGCTGCAGGTACGCAGATGGCTCATCTGAAGTGAAACAAGCAGCACTTCATGATTGATGCGGTGAGAGTCGACTTCTCCGTCACTGCCCAGAGGATGCCGCTATCTACTGTAATGCGCATTAATATTGCACATTAGCACAGAGGTGATACACTGACTTTCACAGAACGATCCAAAATGCAAAACCAATTTGCAAAAATGTGTTAAATCTCACTCGTGTTCCTGTGAAGTTATTTGTATGCTGGAAGAACACAAAACCTTGTATGAAGGGGCTCACAGGGAACATAGCATCCCCTAAAACCGCTGGCCGGACACCCCCAGATAGGATAGACTTTGGTGGCAGTGAAGCCAGCCAACTTCCTGTCCCTAGTATGGCAGTGACAACATGCAGATGTCTCCATCAACCTGCTTTATGTGAAGTTTTGGTCTCATTGACTGGTGCCTTATCCAATTTCAGTGATAGGATAAGACGCAGTGCAGGCCCCCCCCCCCACTGAAAAATACTGAGCAACTGCCAGCTAATCACAACACAGGCCAGTCCCGCCGCATTGCCCTCTGGGGGTCTAGAGCGGCTATCTAGACACGCGCACAACACAGACAGTAATCAGACAAGCAGCCAAATGCTGAGCACCATCCGCCCGTCCCCACTGCCGCGGTCGCCGGGACGCCTGCGTATCGGGGAGTAGCTTTCCTCCGACAGATGCGGGTCCCCTAATCGACACGTAAACCATCTGATAGCTTTAAAAACACACTTTCTTTGCATATTATCTCTTTCCTTAACACGGTGCTTCTGTTTCCAATGTCCCACAAAATGAAGCATGACAGAAACTAAAAAATATTCACAACTGGCTTACAAATGCTTTTTTAAAAAGTCAATCACAAAAATATTTATGGATTTACCAAAATGAAAAAAAAAAATGCATAAATAAATTAAGTAACATATGTAAAAGGTTATGTTTTTTTTGTCACATTTGAAGCCACTTCAGTGCCTCACATTTCCCCTATGGGGGGGGTTAGCTTCCCTCTAGCAATGCCGGGGAGCCGGATCCTCCTCTGTTGAAGCTAACAGCTTCCTGTGGGACTGGCTAAGGTTATCCCTTATAAACAGGTAACTCCCCGAAGGCCACTTTCAATCTCCGCATGATAATAGGATTGGGAGCCAAAACAGACGTAAGTGCGATGATTCCCCGGAAGCCGAGAGGCACTGCAACATGGCCGCCGCCGCTGTGAGGCCGTCGTCGAGGCCTTTAGCTTCTCTCTCGATTTTATCCCAAGACATTTGCAGTGTGGTTGTATTGGGAGCAAATTGGGAAATTAAAGCACACTGAGGGTTAACACAGAATTAGGTAGAATTTGTCAGTTATTATTAATCAAAGCACTTATTATCATTATGAATAATAATAATACCAATAAACAAATTATAATTGTTATCGTTGTTGTTGTTTCACTTTTATTATCATTATTAAATCAGTTTTATGGTTTGTTTTTACTTTTCCCAAGGCTGTTCCTTCGCTCGAAAACTTTGTACTTACTTTGGAGCTGGTTCTGGTTCTGCAATGAAGACAACAGCTTTCCAGGGGGCAGGAGTCGTCTGAAAATATTTAAAATTATAATTAGACCTCACGCGTTAAAACGAAAAGATGAAATCCCCCCCAACTCCGAAATGCGCAACTCCTCGCCCAATGGAAGCCGTTGTATTTTTCTTTAATAAATAACTACGTCTAAATAGTCCTGGGGGATAAAGAGGAGTGCGAGGGCCCCTTCCGAAATGGTAATGACACCATCGGCAAATTCAAACGTTAAATATTGTGGGAGTCAGCAGGTGTCGGGCTCACAGGAACGGCTCTCGCGTTCCGAGGTTTTAATTAGTGTGTCGCGGTTCACATTTCCATTCGCCTGACTAGCCTATCCGGCGAATATTTAGATCAGTTTCTGTACAAAAGCAGAGTCTCAAACAAAGAATACGCCGCCTGTAGTCTGAAGGCTAATGCAGCATTTAATTAGCGTTTAAGTCATGTTTCTGGGGTTCCAAAGATCTCAGAGGTATGGTGGCTCTTTTACTCAGGATGGGGGTAGGGTATTTGCATTTCCGGCTGCTTTTTTGTCAGTTCCACGAGAGGTCAATAGTTTTAACTCGCCGATAATTATTACTATAATGAGCACAATGCCCTTGGAGGCGTTCGTTTGGGCCCCGTTAAATGGAAGAGTATGGAGTTTTTTTTGTCACGTTTAAAGTGTATTTCAAAATATTTAACATTTGTGGGTATCTTTGTGTGAAAGCCATGGTGTTTGACGTTGAAGGTTTGGCTGTTATGAGTCAACTGGGATGTTACAGTTTAGCGGAAATGTCCCCCAGCTAGCAGGGTCTACCTGTGCTCGGTCACACTTGGAGAATAATTGGAAATTATCTGAAACCTTCCCCCCCCAATCTTCAGTGAGTCATCAGCCCTAACAATTACACAGCAGTTTAACATGCAAGCCACCCTAAAGTGCGTGTGTGTGTGTGTGCGTGCATGTGTACGGCCTACTCAGGTGACTCAGGATGATGAAATACATGCATAAAAAGAGGACAATATTACCCTGTATTCTCTCTTCATATGGCTGCAGGTAGATTCTTCACTATAAATATTATACTTTAATAGATAGTAATTTACACTGAACTTTTTTTTAATGATGCACTGAAATAGTGTCATCGGACACCTATACATTTCCATTATGTGAAAGAGTATGTGGTCTGTTGCTACGTCTCCAAACCAGTCTGGTCTATGTGTTTCATTAATGCATTTATTAGTAATTACTGGACATTTTTACACACACATACATATTTCCTCCAGTGCCTCATTATTAATAAGCTTGCTAAATTGTTTAAATATGCAATGCATTTTAAATGGCGGTAGGATTTTGGTTATGGATTATTTCTTGGCAAACGCTGCGGGGGGGAAAAAAAATCAAACACGGACATATTCCGCTCATGAAAAAAACAGTGCGTTAAAATTGCTGAAGAGGAAATATTAAAGCGAAATGCTTCAAAACAAGGAAACAAACAGCAATAAAGTGATTTCTGCCCTTAAAGACAAAATAAGTTTTTTTTTTTTTTTTCGCCAGGTCAAAGTACTGTAAAGTCATAAAAGAATGGGAGACAAAGGCACAATATTGGTCAAAGTTTTTCAATTTCACCGCCGATTTCCTGTGTAATTACAGTCACTCCTGATGGTCTTTTAACGGCTGGGACCTTCCAGACGTTCTCAGCTGCTATCACAGCGTGATTATCAGACCCCCCCAACACCAGCTCTAACCACCGCTCAAATGAGCCCTGTGGCCTCCATTGTCTCTCCC
>JAODUD010000046.1:8026412-8041452 GCA_026784285.1 Stomatorhinus walkeri | reverse complement strand
TTTTTTTTGTGGGGGGGGGGGGGGGGGGATATAATTAATGACCACAGCTGCGCTAATTAAAACCCATCTGAGTTCCATTAATCTTGGTCACTAAGTCCAATCGTTTCTCGAGTGTGCGGCCACGCCTCGCTCGCCGACTGCTGTCCTTGGAGCCGCTTCCTCATTTTTCCAGGTGATTCTGGGCCTTTGTTGGTTTATTAGTCCTGCAGAGTAACGTGAAGCCTCTATTAATAATGCCAACCAGAAAGAGCAGCACCAACCCTTGTTTTGGCGGCCATGTTCTCAGCCATGTCTGGGGAGAATGCCGACATTATCACCTGTGTTACAGTGGCAGTAATCGTCATGGTGTTGCTTGTGCTATAACAGCCCGTTCCCCAGATTAGAAGTAGCTTTAATTCGTATATAATAGGGAGGACAGGAAACATGAAAAGCCAGTAGATATTTCATTAAATACAGTAGCTGATGAATGTGGGCACTTGAGCGCCCCGCGATGGGCTGGCATCATGTCTGGTGTGTTCCCCTGCCTTGTACCTAGTGCTGCCTGTGAGTGGCTCCCCATGACTGGATAAGCGGTCAGAAGATGGATGGATGGATCAAATCCAGCACCATGAGATGACATTTGACATTGAAATTTAAGGAAGTAACTTGAAATCAATGAAAAGTTCTTGTTTTGGTGGTGAAAAGGGGTATCGCCACCATAATGACTGTGCCTCATAACCCTGGAAGCCATCCAGAGCCCCGTGCAGTAATGGCAATGGCCGGTGGGCATTCGCCCTCGACATGTGCTTCCGTATCATGACTCGTAAATACCGTCGTGCATAAAAGGCAATCTGTGAGGCAAGTGCGTAGCACATATCAGGCAGGGACGTAGAAGGAGCAGTGTGGGGGTGGGGCAAGCATATGGCACGAGTGTGTCATAAACAAGCTTTATGAAAAAGGCCTGAACATTTATTAAATTGAACAGAACCTGAGGAACTGGCAGCCGGATCTTTTATCATTGTTAGCCCATAAACGTAACCGGATTACACAATGATAAATTTAACGTTATTACCATAACCGTGATCTTAATTTCGGTTTACCGCACATAATACAAACGTGATAAATGCTCCAACTCGTTATTTAAGCCCTGGCTGCTGAATACAACAGGGCGGTCCTCCCACGATCTGGCATGCACCACATGCCCATCCCACTCTGGCTGACGAATGGGGATCAGGAGCCAAGGGGGCGTGGTCACTCACAGCAAATGGGAAGTTGGGCGTAGATCTAGATCCAGCCACACATGCGATACAAAATTCATGAGCAAGAACCTCCTGTCCATAGCAGATAATTTATTAGTTTATCCTTGGTATTCTAGAATTGTATTGTTTTCTTTCATTCGTGTTGCAGCTACATAAACGTGGAGGTAGACACACGCGGCCGATGTGACGGCGCAGGACGGATGTCCGTGGGTGATTTTTAATCTGCACTGCTAATGCGAACGACAGTGGGATATGGGCGGGGGTCACTGAAACGACAGTAGCTAAGAGGCAGACGTGACCCAGAAGTCCAGGTGTTCAGGAAAAGTGCTGTTAACAGCCAGGATTGATGATCTAATCAAACTGTCAGCCAGTGATCAGTAGCGGGGGTGGCGTTTGGGTTGGGGGTGCATTCAGGAGGCTGGTGCATGCTTACTGTTACTCCAAATTGGGCCTGACAGCCTGGATTGAGAAAGGGAATTTTCCGCTAAGTAATGTAGGAAACAACTCCCTTACCCTTCCGGAGGGTCACGTAATCAAGGAGTCCTTTTATTTTCTTCTTTTTTTTAACCTTTTGACAAAAAAAAGCTGGAAGATGCTTTGATAGTCGGTGAATTTGCACTGTTAATTATACATTATTAGTATTTATCAATCAGGACGCACTTACATATAACCAAACACAAGGTTATCCCGTTCATATGCACAGCACATACATCCATATGCGTCCACAAGAAGTTATATAGCAGACTGTGAGTAAGCATTAACATATTACCCAGAATGCACCATGGCTACATCCGCATAAACATAACGAACCAGACCACTCGACGCAGACAGTAGGGCGGTAAAGCATCACTTTGCTGTCAGCACTTCTGCGCGCTAAACCCGATACACGTCGGCTCCCCCACCCCACACCCCCTCCAAGGTTTCTCAGATGTGTCCGCAGTCTGGCAGAGATCATGTTCCCGCCATGTTTTCAACCGCCATGAAGCCCCTTTCTCTGAGGTGTCAGCCAGTGTACGGTTTACGGGCACTAACCCCTTCCCCTGCTTGTTTATCCCTCCACGACTCTGTCTGCTGCCGAGGGGCTTGAGCAGGTGATAATTACGCTGCGTCGTCTTCCATTACGGGGCAGAGAAACCCGAGGAACGGAGGTGTGAGCTACGCACTGTCCTTCAACGACCACTCACCGGCACAGAGGCGAGGACAAAAACATAGAATGTGCTCCCAGTGGATGAGATAACCAGGATGACCAGGTCGCAGGGAATCTTTATCTGCTAACCATTAAATGGGATGATGCTACAGAATTACATTTATCCTAGGATTTTGCATGTCTACATGGATTGTCCCAGGTATTCTGCACAAGTGACATGGGTTCCAGGTATCTTTAAGTGTCCCATAGAGTGTTTGAGTGACTGTCCTCTCATGGATTAGCGTCCTATTCAGGGTGTCCTCTGCCTAATGCTCTGTATTTTCTGGTTCACTGTGTCCCTATACTGGACAAGCAGTAATGGCAAACAGATAACTGGGTATTGCTGATGAAGCTCTTTGGTAAAGCCCCTACTTTGCTCATACCAAATCCTGGGTTCGACATTGTTATTCCAAAATTTCCCACTTAAGATTAACGAAGTGTATCTATTTACTGTGTCGTTGTGATATATTTTCCCTCATGCAAGCTTTTCCTGCTGGCCTACCACAGTATATATCACGCTTACATGCAGGCATATATTTAGGTACATTTAGGAGACTGGAATATGAGGCTGGCGGGTCTCCTGGGGAGGGAACTGGAAACATGTTTTCCAGCAGGGCTGTAAGAGGACCATCTCAGCAGAGGTGCGAACATCACTCCAGCACTGTCAACAGCCCACGCTCAGCGCACGTTTACACGTTAGCGACATGGTGCCAAAAAAGGGTCATTCTCCAGATATGCGTCCGGGTGCCAGAAAGAGGGAGATGGAGGGGGACTCACCCGTGATGCACGTTTGGTCAAAAACCTGCAACATTTTCCTGGAAATCCTCACCACATCCCCTAACATTGGGAGGAGGGTGTTCCGATGTGTTCACACTTCCATTCGGACTTTGCAACGCTCCAGCACGCTGCGTTTCTGCTCTCTCCTTGTCGGTTCACGCACATCCATCCATCCAGCCATATGCTCCGAGAAGTACACGAAGGCAGGCTGTCACGGGGATGGTGGAGCCATAAAAACGTAATGTGGGCAATTTTCAAGTAATCAAAGTTTTATAGATGGCAATCATTTCGAACTAACAATTTTTAATTATCGCTTAATTTTATCTGTGTTATTAACACAATCCCTCATTCCAAATGCTCATCAAATGTAATATATTAAGGAAATTAAATATGAAATTTCCTCTGCTTTTCCCGAGGAGACACTCAAACATTAAAGATACAACAAAAACACAGATGTGACCCGTTTTTTGGAGAATTTCTGAAAGCATCTCTCTGCTTAGCTCCTCCATCGCTTGCAGCATTGTTCACATCATGGTTTACATGCATCATTCTGCTAATTTGCCTCTTAATTTAATTGATTTAGTTTTTATTTGGGATGGGGCCGAGGGGGACAATATTGAGACGATTTGTTTAAAGTGAGTTTTGTGCAGATTTTTATGAAACAAAAACAGCTCTGATGAAATTTTCCCACCATGCTTTGAGGTCTCAATGTTCGCAGGAAGGGGATTCGTCTGTAAACCATTCTGTGTATAAGAAATGAGTGAGCAACGCAGGAGGGATGCACAGGAGGCAGCCGGAGGCAGGTGTCAGAGTGCGGGGAGCTGCAGTCGGCTGCCCTGCTCCCATCATTCCTGCTCATCGGGTGCTGCAATGTCAGAGTGGGATGTCACCTTCCTGGCCTGGGTTCACTTCGCCATCCGACAGCAGCTTCGAGCCCGAACCGACGTGGAGGCGGGACTGAAATGGCTATGGTCGCTTCCAGTAGCCAAGTAAAATCTGCAGAGCTGCCCAGCAGAAGATGGCATTGACGGGCAGCTTTGATGGGCTGGTGGCCTGGCTGGTGAGGGGTTGCACATTCCCCAAGTGGAAGCCTTCTTAATTCAGTGCTGGGTGGGATATCATCAGGTTCCTCCCTTGCCCAGTTTGGGTCTGACTGGTCAGGTTGAGGAGCATGTGCTGATTCAGCACGTTGCTGCACCCACTACACAGCGAAACTCCTCGGGATCTCAGCCGGCGACCCCCCAGGTAGACACACATTCCAGTCTCACCACCTACTAGGAGGATGTGGCTGGGTATAATGGGGCAAAAAGAGAAGGTTCATTATGACTACTTAAGGGCAGGGGATTTCCACAAGCAATTTGAAAGGAGAACATGCACTAGAGATGCATGGCGAGGCCTGAACGTGGCACGTTGAGCACTGCCCTCCATCTTCAAGCCGCCCCTCCTATACTTTCCCCCTCTCCTCAAACCAGACATGCGGCCCTGCAACTCTGCTTACATCATAAACATCCACCATGTAAATGAATCAGGCTATCAAAGTAATACTTGCGGGCTCAGCTCTTTAATTTCTCTAATTAAATTCAGAATCTTGTCGTCGCCGTCACTCACCAAAGGCTGTCGGGAGTCGGCGCAATCACCAAAGGCTGTCGGGAGTCGCCGCACTCCCCAAAGGCTGTCGGGAGTCGGCGCAATCACCAAAGGCTGTCGGGAGTCGCCGCACTCCCCAAAGGCTGTCGGGAGTCGCTGCACTCCCCAAAGGCTGTCGGGAGTCGGCGCACTCCCCAAAGGCTGTCGGGAGTCGCCGCACTCCCCAAAGGCTGTCGGGAGTCGCCGCACTCCCCAGGCTCCCCAGATCCTTCTAATCAGGACCATGGAAGCTTCCGGAAACAGAGTACCGCAAGTGAACTGCATTGCATGGCTTCTGACTCCAGCCTTTATTATTCTAATGACCTTTTGTTGTTCCGTAGCTTTTTCAAATGATTTGTTTAGATCCTCTGATAATGATAATAAGGCCTGACTCTGGGACGTTCTCGTCAGGGCACAGAAGGGAAAGGATGACATCAACAGGCAGACGTCGAAGTCTAATTCAGCACTGCAAAAAAGAGTGACTGCAACAAAAACGTCCGTCTGTAGTCTGGCACCTTTCCAGAAAGACTACAGACCAGGCAGGCGAAGGGCCTTCCCGCAATGTGGAGCCGGAGGTCTCAGCCAGCCCCGCCAAGCCCATATCGGCAACATGCCTTCTGACGTGCAGGTGCCTGCACGAGGCCACACCCTGCTTACAGACTGCTCAGGACAAGGATCTGGCTCGGGGAAGGAATGGACTGCAGGTGAAGAGAAGGCTGGAGGGAGAGTGGGAACAGGGTGGAAGCGATGACACAGTCGCCAGGAGCTGCACCTGGTCACTCCCCCAGCACCTGGCAATCGTGGCAACGGTGTGCCCTGGCAAACACAGACCTCCCACGCACAACATGTTTGCTCACACCTAGCAGGTTCACACACATACACACACACACACAAGCACAGCCTCTTTTACATGCGCAGGTCCGGATGAAGAGCTACCACGCAAAGCTACCTTTTGGAAAGGTCACTCCTGATGCCATCTGCGTTCAGGGAGAAGTGATATTTACCCCGCATCGCCTAGATGGGCCCAGGTCTGTCTGCTCAAGGCCAAGCTTTTCAAGTAACGGCGCAAAACTGGCGCAATAACGGTGCTGCTGATCACCGTCAGTCAAAACAGGAAAAAATTCACCTCTGACTTCACTCATTTCATCAAAATAGGTGCATGTTTTACATGTAATGTGGTCAATCCATGTTTTGTGATTCAGATGGTGTTAATTAACGTAAATGGTAATAATAATAAAAATACCCGCTTGTTTCATGGCGCATATATAACTTTTCCACATAACACTGCCCTTCTGAGTTGTGCCCACCGCCGCCCACCAAACAGATGAGAGTGTATTAATTCAAATGTGTTATTTTTCTAAGGTGTAAATGGAGCTAATGGTGTGCAGAATCTCCACACAATTATTTAAGAAAACAAAGTTGAGCACAAGTCAGTTACTGTTACATGGTCAGTCGGCGAGCCCTCACAAAATTGCTCAAATTATATTCAATTAAGACAAGGTCAGGCCTGTCAATCCACAAAGCAAACTATGCCTTCATTAGTAAGGCCATTCAACAGCCAGGGTCCACCGCCTTCTCAGCATCACTAACCCCCCCGGCTTCCCAGAATGCCGTGTGGAAGGATACGAGCCTGGGCACAGTTGCCAGCCAGATGTGTCACATTAGAAGGGGCCCGGATTCTGTTTCAGTCTCGCTGCCGACAGCCTGTCACCCGCCCGGCTCTGTCATCCTCCCTGCCGGTGCCCCCGGCCACTTGCCAAAACCTGCGCAAGGTCAGCGAGGAACACCATCGGTGCCACTAGGAATTTTGGCAACAAATGTCAAATCGGAGCAAAACAGCTGTTATTTTAACGACAGGCAAACCAATTCTGTCTTTTTAAATTATGGTAATATAAAACAGTGTCAACCCCTGGTAAGAGGAAGCCCTCCTGTTCGCACACACGTCGCCCGCGAGAGCCCTGCGTGCGCCCCAGCCCGCCATGCATCCCTCTCTGGCTTCATTTTTTTTTTTTTTGACAATGTTCTAAAAATACCTGGTGAATGAGGGAGGTGGAATTCATGATAAAAAGGCCTTCTGACACAGAATGCTCTGTAATCTATCTCTTCCCTGCCTACAAGCCAACATATGTTTGCAATCGCATTCTCCTCGTCCCCAGTCACCACTGCGTTCCTCCAGGTCTGGATTTCAAACCGGTGCAGTTATCAATCACCAGACGGGCCGCTGTCAGGGCAGCCCAAACCCGCCAGGCAGACAAGCTTTCTTAACGCTCGCCGAATTTGTTCCACTTAATAAGCCCTCCCAAATGACCTCCCGCTAATTAACCGCCGCTATGTGAGAAATACGACGGTTAATTAATGACGAGATAAATTCCGTCTCGGGGACTGTCAGAAAATGATGACGCCGTGCTTTATGGTTTAAACGGAATCGTGGCTGAAACGGGCTGAAGAGGCTCGCCAGGGCCGCGCTTTTAATCTGTCAGAGCCACCGAGTAAACTGCTGAATTAAAGGGGGGGGGGAACAATCCAGAGGTCAGCTGGTCGGCGACTGACTTCTCTGTAATCGCGGCCGCTGATGTGTACCTACCTCTGTGAGGACGGCCGTGAGGGTGCGAACAGGAGTACCCCGACTGGCTGCAGCCACCGGAAATGGCCCAGTGAGGTTTGTTAATTCCTTACCCCCCCTCAAAATCCCTCTGTCACCCGGCCCCCGTTTATCACTCTCGCTGCAGAGTGGAGTCGCTTGCTCCGCCCCCTGCCACGATCCGCCCGCTGTGACTGTGCCCAGTGATGCCACACAGGAGGACGCGTGTTCAGCGAAACTCTGAGCCTCCATGTGCCAGAACAGGCTTTTCAGCAGAGCTGAACCCAGGCATCTGGAATTCCCAGGATCGCTCTCCCCACTGCTCCTCTCTTCCGGCTAACAGATCCGACGCTCTGGAATTAAGTGCTAAATCACTGAGGATAATCTGTACTTTACCAAACAAAAACACGGCTGGTTCTTTATGCCAATTTGCCATTTATGGTAATTCGCGGCACGGGCTACTGGGGGATAGTGGCCGGGACCGGCTCTGCCAGGCTGTTGGCGGCATTTAACTAAGGAAGGGATAGTGTGTCTAGAGCGGGAAAACAAATATGGCCATGTGGAAGGTTCAATGGGCTGGAGTGAGGGGGGATGGGGATATTATTTTGGATAAACGGACGGAAGGAAACACAATAACAGTAGAGAGGAAGAGGAGGGAAAAGGAGGCCGAGGTCGGGTTTGGGGTGAGGTGATGACGTCCGACTTGGCAGGACACCTCAAAATTTGATGACATCAGTACATTCGGACATGATGTAAAATTACACCCCATTCAGAATTCCACCTCATCTGAAGCCTGGACTGGATAAGCAATTATGAAAAATGGATGGATGGATATATATACACTAAAGCTTTTTAGCTTATGCTCTCTGAATGGGGTTAGCTGGACATTTTCTATGACTAAGCTTTTCATCCATCTATCCATCCATCTTTTTTCTAACCGCTTATCGTGGTTAGGATCACAGAGGGGCCTGGAGTCTATCCCAGGCAGTACAGGGAATCAGGACGAGCTACAGCCTGGACAGAATGCCAGTTGAAAGGATTTTTCTGTCGTTTTTTTTTTTTTTACATATGGCATTTTCTGGTTTCTGCAGCTGCGGGGCTGACATGCAAATCCTGCATCAAGATTACCCATCGGAAAAATGTCGTCCAAGCTTTTCAGCCGTGAGTGGACTTTACTTCGCCCCCCCCCTCCTGTGGTTTGCGTGACGCAGTATGACTCCTCTGGGTAATCAGACTGGGGCGTACATTTGCCATGTGATCAGTGTCTTAGTGTTCCAGAGTTTATCGCATCGCCCTGGCAACTGAGAGGCGAGCTGAAGTAAGCATGCAGCTGTGTGGCCATCAGGAGATCCTGGAAGAAAGGCCGAATGTCGAATCTGAGCAGCACTTCCTGTCAGCGCTGACAGAAGAGGGCAGCTCTCCTACGGGTCCCCTAAGCACCTCACAGCACCAGTCCCATCTCAACACTTTCAGTGTGTCCAACATCCACTCCTCCTTTAGCAAATGTTAATTAATGGCTGACACAATGAGTCTAATTAATGCATGTATATTTACTCAGAACATATGGTTCACTTTATTAATATTTAAAGTCACTTGTCATGTTTGGCGTGACATTTTTAAAAATACCCACTTTGACGAGTTCGGCTAACGTGAAGGACAGCTAGATTTCTCGAAACGGTTTTGTTTGTAGATCTGTAATGTTTCATTCCCAGCTGCCAGAGAAGTTCACAGCTTCATTTCATCACGCCCGCCATTCGGACTGACAGTCGGGTGAAATGGCTGGGGGGGGGGGGGGGTGGCTGCCCGCGCTTCTTTCAAGACCACCGGCGGGGAGGAAGACGGCGCCTCTTCTCACTCAGGTGGGGGCGGTATAGGGACAGATCTCCAGAAGCAGCCCCCCTCGCCTTTGACACTGGCTCACGTCCGACACCACGGGGGAGGAGGGAAAAAACAATCACAAAAAAAAATAAAAAATTGAAATCCGATGTTTCTTCCACACCAGCAATTGTGAATTCTCGAGACGGTGGAATGATAAAAATATCCGCCGGTCTATAGCGCCGGCGGCATGGACGGCTGTGAGACGGGTGTGGAGAGGCAGCCATGGGGAGGCAAGCGTGGGGGGGCTGAGAGGCCACGAGCCTGTGTCGGGTTACTTACTGTAAATAGAGGTCAGAGCCAGGATACACTGATGCAGAACACACACGCGGATTAAACAGAGCTCTGGGAACGGGAATTAAAGACTGTGGGTCTTTATGGAGTGTCCCACACTCACTCTCTGACCAGCAGAGGTATTGATTGAGGTCTCTCACATCAATGCGTGCATGTGTGTGTGCTGGGGGGGCTGAACAAGACTCGCCAAACCACATCCTGTCTGGGTTCTTATTGAAATCCGATGGTTACAACGTAACCTGCACCTGTACGCCATTTATAACTTTGCTATGAGTTCACGCTAAATATATGTTGTTCTGTTTTAAACTGCCGGTGCGTTTTATCCGTGGAAATTTCCAGAAGACAAGATTGAAATGGCGACAACGGTCTCCCACTGTAGTGAGTGCAAACTGGAGACTATTTTTCTCGATGACCTTTAACCTTTTCCTCTCACACATCACTGATACCTCAACCCTAATGTTTTTGTTGAGGTACTTGATGGTTTAAATCTACATATCAACCACCATTAATTCATGATGTGTATCTCTGCCTCCAGGGAACACCAGGACCAAGCTGACCATTGGGAGTCAACGCTAACCATAGGGAGTCAATGCTGATCATAGGGAGTCAAAGTTAACCATCAGAAGTACAGACTAGCCTTCAGGAGTTAAGCTAGCCATCAGGTGGCAAAGCTGACCATAGGGAGTCCAAGCTGACCGATGTCAAAGCTGACCAGAGAGAATTAAAGCTGACCATCACAAGCCAAAGTAGATCATTAGGAGTCCAAGCTGACCATTGGGAATCCAAGCTCACCATAGGGAGACAAAACTGACCATTGGGAGTCAAAGCTATCCATCAGTACTTCATGCTGACCGTAGGGAATCAAAGCTATCCATTGGGAGTCTAAGCTGATCATTCCAAGTCCAAGCTGACCATTGGGAGATCAAGCTTATCATTCGGAGTCCAAGCTGACTATCGGGAGTCGACACTGGGCATTTGGAGTCAAACTAACCATCACAAGCCAAAGTTGACCATTGGGAGTCAAATGTGATTGTACCATAAGCCACAAGTCCTTTGATGGCTTTCCCTATTAATTCCATGAAATACTTACAGATTTCACCACCAATACTGTAAACAAAATATGTCTACATGTGTCTGTGTGAGTCTGAGTCCTCCAATCAGGTCCAATTATTGTGATAGAATCATACTGACACCTTTTTCTGGTTCATCAGGACCCCTTGCACAATTACATGAATTTACTTTCAATAAATTACCATCTTTGCATACATCAGTCAAATCACAAAGTCGAAGCATTCGCAAACAATCTGCATTATTAATTTAATTGTCATGGCTTATCCGGTTAGCTTCTAACAGACTTGGACAGGTCCGGCTCGACAGCACATTACCGCCGACGCGCCATCGTTCATGGGAAGCCTCTCCGCTGTACACTTTGGCTAATTTCCCATTGCCAGGGACAAACAGGAGATCCAAACTGCAACCAATGAATCATTTAGCACCTACTCTGTCGCGTCAGAATTATAAAACATTAACCAGAATGTTTGAAATGTTAAAGATCAGTGCTGTTCGTTAAAAATAAAGAAATGCTGGACAAATAATGCCACAGGCATGTGCTATTACTAACTTAGCAAGTCATTGTTTAGTTACTTGAATTGGTCATCTCTGTGAGTCATATGAATATTCACAGATGTCCAGATTGGTTGATAATATAATGCTTTGTCATTTAAGTACATCTATAATAATCATAAATGTCATTTAAACTAATCACATTCTGTTGAAGTTCCAAGTGTAAAAAATTGATGAATTGTGGTGACAAACAGGACCAAGAACCCTCCACACTGCGGAGAGAGCATGAGGAGTTTTCAACGTACGGTTTTCCCGGCTGGCGTGACAAATTCCAAACTGTGCACGTCCCTTTAGAACGCATCATGCCATGTTTACGTTCTTCCCCAGTTTGGGAAGAGGGAGAAATCCATCATGGAACACGTTCCTCCTCATTCCTGCTGCAAGAACATTCCGTGGTCATAGACGGCTGGCTTCTCACCCACAGAACCAGTTAAACAGCTCAGGCAAAATGTTTGTCTTCTTCGTTTGAAGCCTTTTGTAAGCATGGAATTAGTTATTTTAACCAAACTCAAATCCGGAGCACCGTACGAGATGGCCAGGAATTATGTAATCAAGTTTTAATGAGGTAAAATGCACATTTGATGAAATTGTCACTTAATTTATTGCACTCATCTTTGTGAACTCTACATATATAATGTCTATATTTACTCCTGAATGTAATAATTACCTTTTTTACCTCTACAAGCTCACATCAGTCATTTCGCATACCTTTTCTATGAACGGGCGGAAGAGAGAGACGAATTAATAGTTCACAAAAGTGCCTAATCAAGGTTATTTAGAGGGATCCGTTAATCAAGCTGCCACTGCTCCTGATGTCAAATAATGCTCATTGCTTGCATTTTTCCGTCGTCGATCTCTGTATGAATTACAGGTTGAGGAGAGGAAATAAAAAATAAATATATTAATGAGTTTTTCCTTCAGATCTGTTGAACAGGGTGCTTTTCATATGGCTGTCATTGAGTCCCTTTTACGACACACATGAGTGGCTTGTTATGAATAGCAACTGTCATCCCCAGACGGTAATGGTTCGAATTAACATATTCTCAGTTGTTGGGTCTTTATGAGTTGGGTTTCTAGGAGATTTGAACAAAAGTTATGAGTGACTTCATCTTGTAACTGCCTTAAAGTAGCATGTACGTCTCTCCGGAGTAAAGAGCACTAGGAGCTCGGATTAAAGTAGTCTTGGGGGGTAACCTGTATCTCGGGCAAACAGGAGACGGTCATCGCCGAAATCAGTATCACGGGCCAGAAATGGAAGGAAGAGACCCTCCCGAAAGGCAGCTCTGGAGCAGGAGGAGAGAGGGGGAGTCCGCATTAGTGATCACTACCTAACCTGACAGCTGCCTCGTGCTTAAATCGACATCTCCTCATCCCAGCAGCCCCCCCCCCCGCCCCCCACCATACGCCTGCAGCCATGGACAGCGGCCCTGTCTTTCAAAAGGTAGTCATATCCACCACAGATGTCTAAGCAACGGAAAAGCAGGCACTTTTATGAGAGACGAGAATAAATTAGTAAGTGGAATAAAAATAATTAAAACGGAGCTGGAAGCCGATGGGACCCGCTTGATGACTGTGATGTTCATTACAATAATGTGAAAGCTCAGGCAACTGGCACTTTCTTTCATCTGGAAAAAAGAGTTCCGCTTTCACACATCAGGATGAGAAACGGGGAGGGAGGGCTGGGCAGCAGGGTGCCCCCTATCGCCAGAGCTACTCCGACAGGGGCTGGCGGTCGATTTGCAAACCTGAAAGCCCGTGACCCCAGACCCAGGAAGAGTCCCTGGGAGACACATGCAACCTGGGGCACCGCAGTGGTCCGAAGGGTTGGAACCGTAACCAAAATTGATGAAAAGCAGTGGACTGATTGGTTGTGTTGTCCAAGCTGTCCTGATTCTTGATCCTTGTCCTAACTGATACCTTCAATGTTCTGCTTCTGTCCATCCCTCTGCTGCGAAGAGTTAAGAAAGTATTTTCGCACATAGACATTTTCTGGGTTTTGGTTGACCCAATATTCCTATTGCACGTTGAATTTTGGAATTTCCAGCGCCCGGATCCTGGCAGCGCGCCTTTCGGCCTCCTCAAGGCCGGGCTGCACCCCGTCGATCATCCTGTATGTCACCCTCCATGCGGATCGAAGGTCTCGGTCCTCCCCACAGTCAAAGGCATCGACGGGCATTGCAGGGGCAAGGTGGCAGAGGCTACAGGACCAGAGGGTGAGGGTCTGTGGAGGCAGTGCTGTCTTGCCATACTTCCATGATGACGTAACACCCCCCAACCCAGGATCTATCAGCATGCCCAATAGGGCCGGATATCAGGCGCACTTGTCAAGGTGCCAGTGACAGGGATACAACCCCCCCCCCCCATCCCCCGCCCATCAAACCCCCGGCACCCTCCCATCAGCCCTTCCTGGCCCTTCATCCCGCCGCCCCCCTGGGCCCATATAAATATTCAGCGCGCCCTCCTAGACGCTGCATCCCTTCCTCCGGTGCACGGGCCGGCAACCGAGTGCACAGAGAGCCCCGGCGCAGGAGCGGAGCCCTCCGCCGTGCTGGGAGAGCGCGCCGAGATCAAACGCTCCGTGCTCCGGGGCTCCGGGGCCACCGGAGGCGCTAGGGAGCGCCGCTCGGCAGTGGGGCGAACGGATAAATAAATAAGCAAAGGAGCGAGCGACGTTGTGACGTTTCGTTTGCGGTCTACGGCAGAGAAAAGGGGCCTGCAAACATTTCTGTTAATTATGTATTACAGCTGTCCTTTATAAACTTAATTACTCAATGCTGAAAGGCAATAGACTCAATTTGCATATGTACATGAAAGACATGGCATATGCAAAAAAAAAAAAATGCGATTTTAATTAGCATTCTATGATGGGGGGCTGCAAATCAGACTGGCATATTGTAAAGATTTTCAGCCCGGGCTCCGAGTGGATCCAGACACACTATGGCACGACTGGCGCGTCGTGCCCACCGGAACCGTCTGATGTGTGAGTCTCAGAATGAATCGCGCGCGGGAGGCTAACCGCTACACATTCATTTAAACAAGCTGTTCATTCTCTACGCTCTTCGTTTCTTGGCCACGGGTAACCGTCAAGTTATCATTGCGAATCTCTCTGCTCAAGCTGCCTGGGGGGCGGGGGGGGGGGTAACGATATCATTTTGGTTTTTTTCCAGAGTTTTTTTTTTTCTGGAAACAATTGTCGCGATTATTATTAATATCTAAAAATACTGTAAGATGCAGTTCATTCTATTAATTTCCAATAAATTTTACTAATCAGGCTTTGGTCGCCTGGGAGAAGAAGATAACATCATAATAGATAAAAATAATGGCTGCATTTCATATTTCCCCGCTAACTAATCGACGTGCTGAACCTCGTTAGATCTGTGACGCAAATGCTATTGTTTCTTAGTGATAAGGCTGGAGAGACCACAGGGTCTCACTTTTTAAAATAGCATGTAAATATCGAATGAAAGCTTTTTAGATGCCTCCGCTTTATTCCGAGACGACCCACGGCGCAGGTTATGGAATGTAGGCTAAAAAACACACTGGCAGCTAATAACGTTTTAAAAGCTGCGCGTAACGCAGTTTAATCTGCCGGGCTGTGATCCATGGCACTCTCTAATCTTGTGGGCTGTGTTCCGCACCAAATCAAAAACCCAAGCCTTCTGATGCCCCAAGAAATGCAATTCGGCTTATTTTGTAAGCGAGGTGTACAGAGTCTTGTGTTTCTCCAAAGTGAGTCAACAGTGATGTTGTGTCCTGTAACAAAAAAGGACTCGGGTTAGTGTCGTGGGAGTCTGCAGGTGGCTGGTTTAACACTCAGGCCTGGGATTTGTATGGGGACAA
>JAODUD010000046.1:8007430-8026381 GCA_026784285.1 Stomatorhinus walkeri | reverse complement strand
GGGGGGGTGCTGTTGAAAAGCGCCTGCTCAGCCACAGGCGTGTGAGCGTTGCCTCCCGCAGGCCGACGCGTTTCACACCTCAAGGTCATGCGTGGAACCGCATCCCAACTTTCACAAAGCCTCGCCATCTGCAAATCTTGCAAGATCTGTTCTCAACATTCTGGACCAAAAAAAAAAAAAAAAATTGTTTACACCCTAAACAGCAGAACTACTGCCATCTAAAGTAAGCTGCATGATTTGCAGGCTTTTTTTAACAAAAATTTTCTGATACTCTCCACCCCGTGTAGTAAATTTTCGTGGACAATTTTATGACAGCATTGCATCCAGCAAACTAAATTCATCAGAGAATCTGCTGAAACCGTCATGATACGGAAATGTTCTAACAAAGAGTAACCCAGACACTTAAGATGTTCCTGGATAAAATGGTAAAACTTCCCTTATACCTTTGTCCCATTTAGAAAAAAATCTAAGGATGTGTAAATGTATTTAAGAACATTTACATGCATTGACCTATTTTTCTGGAGCGCGCTTTAAAAAATGGTTCCTAAATGTGTTGCTTCAGCTTAATCCGTTGCTTCCAGCTTTGTCCCCGACTCCGTTCCGGATCCCCCTGAGGGTGGCCTGCTTGTGCTTCTGACGTGTGCTTTGCACAGGTGATGGCTTCCTTTGAACAAAGCCCGTAGCTGCACTACCAGTTATGTTCACGTTTCTTGGTAGGTGCCATTGTATTGAGAGACCAGCAGGCCACAGGGACGCACATCTGTGGAGACCGCAACATGGAACACGGCGATTAGAGACGAATACAGAGCATTGGCCGGTGTGATGCAACATTATTAATGTTTGTTTAGTGGTAATTTATCCGGTGCTGTGAGAATCTCATTGGACGCAAGCCTTTTGCTTGCTACAACTTCCCCGAAATAGGTGGACCCTCTGTGATTCTCAAACGCTGACTGCAGGGAAACAGCAAAAATAAACAGTGAGGTTCTTGCCTAAGAGACAGATAAAACATAAAAATATGTAATACAGGGGTGTCTGTTTGTGTTTATAGACACATATATGTTCACAGCTGATCCTTTTTCAAGATCCCCAGTCGGTTAATAGGCTTAATTTATGCCTGCTAACACTCGGAGGAGAGCACAGCGTAATCTATCCCAGGTGGGACAAATTCAAACAGAATCCTCCGAGTTTAGAGGAGCTAGTTGCACTGACGGATGAAATTTTAATATGGCGTAATTAAAGTCTAACAGGCAGATCGGGGGAGTGCATGCTTTCTTCTGGGGCACCAAAGTGCTCATGGGACCCCAGGGGGGGACCTGGAGGCTAGCTAGCGTCTCCCTCCCCGCTAGCCGGAGTGCCACGCGGTGCATCGCGGGATCAAATTGACTGAGATAGAGGCTATTTTTGCATGGTACAGTAGCCGGGGCTAACGAATGGGAGCCAAGGGGGACGGGTGGCCTCCCCAGCCTCGCCCGCCTCGCCCGCCCGCCCGCCGTAATGATGGCATCCACCTGCTGTTTTATTGCCGCAGCTGGAGCCACCCACCGCTCCGCAACATCGCCGCCCCTGGCCATGAGCGCGGGGCGCGCCGCCGTGCCTCATTGCTTTGATGAAACTTTTATGGTCAGCACCCACAAAGACCTCATCTAGAACCCAGCGCGGCCTGGCCCAGCATTTTTCCGGTGGGGTGGGGGGAGGGCGGAGGTGCTTCCTCCAGGGTCCACGAGATGGAAACGCTGCCACGCCATAGCGATACGTCACCCAGCCAGGCGAGACTGCGACCGTTGGACGTCCCAGCAGGCAGATGGGGTGTGTATGGTGGTCTGGTGGAGGGGGGGGGGTTTGTGAGTTCTGAAATTTTCTTTCAGCCTTCCTGTTCCCTGCAGGACCTGATAGACATTGCTGTGCCTAGCACTAAGGACACAAAGGCCCATCCCCTCCCATAATCAATAATTAATATGTAAAATAGGTAAAGATTGGAAAAAAATATCAGGGGAAAAGTGATATATTTGTAGTTTGAATTTAACACGACCGTGGTCTTAACGGCAGAACCCGGCACTGTGGATGTCCAAAAAGCATTTTCAGGAACAAGCAATCTATAGGAGATTATCCACAATGCGTTTGATAGCAGCCTGTTGTTCGCTGAGTTAAATAAAATAAATTAATAATAAACTAAAAATAGGGACAATATATTCAGAGAATCAAAAACACAGGTGATGTCTTCTGAAATGGAGAGAGTGGCAGCGCCATTGTGGGGTTCTGTTTAAACCTGTCAAAGACCCAGAGCCTTTGTGACTGAAGAAGACTTACTACATGTCAATATCGCCTTGGCAGCCTGTGTCGAGTCAGAAAACCTCTTATGGAAATAGCGTATCGCTTAACGACTCGTCAAAACGGGGAAAAAAGTGGGATTGATTTAATACTATTTTGGAAAACCAAGCACTTGATCTTTGCGAGCAGAGTGGATGATTTAGGGGGGAAAAAAGGTAAAATAGCACTTCTTTGTCCATCACTGTCAACACTCACACTGGAGTAGACATCACTGATAACATTATGCAGACATGCCCGTATGTGTGAATTCTAACAGGAAGGAACTGCTTTTTTTGCATCGCTACTGAGAGGGAGTTAGCCCATCTTGCACGTCTCCCGAATCAGTCACTCACGATCCTCTCTGCGCCTGGCAGGATGATTGAACAGATCTCCATATTTACAGTGACATCTTCACCAAGTGCTTAGCATACCAAAACAAACTTAAAGAGAGAGATGTCTTTTTAAAAAAAAAGCACATTTGTGTGAAAAAAAACAATTATCTACATTGGCACGAAATTAGCATGAGCAGAAGTGATGTACATTATATGGACAATAGTATTGGGACACACCTCTTAACCATTGAATTCAAGTGTTTATTCGAACTCATTGCTACAGGTGTATAAAATCAAGTACCTAGCCATGCAGTGAGTTTTATAAACATCTTGCAACAAATGGGTCATTCTGAAGAGCTCAGTGCATAAAAGTTGCCAGCACTTTGTTGACTCAGTGACTGCAGAGAACCAAACTTTCTCTGGCATTAGCCCCGGCACAAAAACTATGCACTGGGAGCTTCATAAAATGGCCTTCCATAGCCAGGCAGCCAAGCAAACCACCAAATCACCGAGAGCAGTGATAAGTAGGGCATGGAGTGGTGTGAAGCACGGTGGAAATGTATTCTGTGGAGTGACGAAGCACACGTCTCTGTCTGTAAAGTTTGGTGGAGGAGGGATAATAGTATTGGGTTGTTTTTCAGGGACTGGGCTTGGCCCCTTAGTTCCTGGAAAGGGAACTCTTAATGCTTCAGCATACCAAGACATTTTGGACTATTCTCTGCTTCCACCTGTGTGGGAACAGTTTGGGGAAGGCCCTTTTCTCTTCCAGCAAGACTGTGCCCCAGTGTACATAGCAAGCTCCATAAAGGCATGGTTTGGTGAGTGTGGAAGAACTTAACTGGCCCACACAGAGCCCTGACCTCAACCCCGCTGAACACCTTAGGGATGAACTAGAATGGTGACCTACACATCCAACAAGAGATCACAGATGCTCTCCTGGATGAATGGGCAGAAATTCCCACAGACTCACTCCAAAATCTTGCAGAAAGCCTTCCTAGTATAGTGGCAGCTGTTATAGCTGCAAAGGGGGACCAGCTCCATATTTCCAGACCAACTCCGTGGTTCCTGTAGGTGTAATGACCAGGTGTCCTAGTAATTTTGTACATATAGTGTATACTGGAATATATGTGAAAATATTTTTCTGGGTCTCACTGCTTAGACTGCTGCCCCCGCGACCCGACCTCGGATGATGGATGGATGGATGGATGGATGGATTTTCTGCAATATTCTTCAGTGCCTACAGTGGTAAGAGCAGCAGTTTTCACCTGTTGTAATGGAAAACAGAGTGGGTAACTTTGACCAGTTCACTGTATATGTACGTGTGTGATTCTATGTGCTTATTTCCATATTTACTGGGTGACAGCACATCTTCACCAAGCCCAACAGCTACCTAACCATGACAGATGAACCTCCAGGAGTGTGGCTTGCACCTCTCCGCCGCTACCCGATCGAAGCCCGTGATTGGCAAATCCCACATAATTCTCCGTCTCCCGGGACACAGCCCCGGCTGAGAAATGAGCATACTGTTGCCTATAACTATGACCTATGACCTGCGACCCTTGAGTCTAAAAAGGCTGCTGTAGCTCGAGCATCTACATAAGCACCATCTTACATGGTACAGTCATACAACGCTGATACAATTTTTATTGGAAATATCAGTTGCTCAAATGGTTGCCAGTGAACTGCGGCGATCAGAATAGTTCAACCATTTGGGATGTTTGAAAATAATATTTATATTATTGTACTTCTTTTACCATTACTGTTGTTTACTAATATCTATTTACATGGTGTGTATTCTATTTTAAACAGTAGTTTGTGGTAAAAATGTTAGCAATATATAGCAAGGAGCTATATATGTATTTGTTAAATATAGTACGTTGTATACTTGCTGGTATTATAAAGAGAAAAAAGTACAAAAATTAATTTATAAATCAGTGTAATGCAATGAACCACTGGGAAACAGTTTATGTTCTGCTTTTGATATATTTAATTTATATATTTAATCTTCAGCAACATCCCTGTAGTATAAAACAGTGACGATGCGGAGCACAGGCCTAAGTCATCAGCAGGGATCACCAGACTCCCAGCTTAGGTTAATGATGTTCAGCTGGCACTAATTGACTTAATTAGACACTGTGAAGGAGACTTGGGCCTGATTGGCTGAAGCTTTTTGATTTTGGTGGCGATACTGATGTGTGTAAGCAAGGCGCCAGGACTCGCAGTGAAAATGGTTCCTGATGCTGATTGTGTTCTGGAGGTGCCTTCAGTTTATTAACGGACATATATTTCTTGTATTATTCTTTAATGAAAACCTCGAGGTTTTTACTATTAGTCTAGGGAATTATATATCTTTTAATAAAATGCCACGGCCCTCTCCATCTGTGAGAATTCTGATGTAAAAATAGCCAGAAACCTCTGGTTTTCAATCATGGGTATATCCTTTGCTCTCCTCATCTAATCACAGGTCTGTAAAATCTAATTTAGGGTGACAAAAGCCAGGTTAGACCACAGTGAAACACAAGCAGGCCACATTCTTTCTGGACAGGCGTCTTTCGGCGAAGTATGGACCTGTACTGCATGTCTGACTGTAATAATGCGAACTAGCATAAGCCTCAGAGGCCAGTTTGTGTTTATTCTAAGTAACTGAAGAAAACAGCCATGTCTGGGAAAAAAAGCTGAACTTTCAAGAAAGCAAACTGACATCATTGAGTTCGAGACGCTACCAGAGATGTTTGCAAGTACATCATTGGGGGCTTTTACTGGCTTCAAGCTGGGAAACATCACGATGTAAAGGGTTTCTCATAAAGCCTTCTGTCAGGCGTCCCAAACACTGCAGAATGACATTGTCCTTCCCATCTGCTGTAGCACACAAAAGGAGACTGATCTGGAAAGTACAAGCAAAAAGTTGCAAATGTCAAAACAAACCCGCTTATTTCATTTTCGTAGGATTTATGTAACAATGCAGCGCTAAAGCCCTCAGTGCTAGAGGAGCTTGTTTCTCATGATTGTCTTTGACTTTTGTTGGAGAGCAAAGAAGAGATTTATTTGCCTGTTTTACTGTCAATATTATCAAGACGGTTTTTAATTGTAACAGGCCCACTCACAGTAAAACCATCAATGAATGCCTCCCTTAGGCTATCAAAATAAAAGTAAGCAGTGCAGCTTCTATTTTGCTGATGGCGAATGCAAATGTGTTTACATCTACAACTTATATTATTACCCCGCGAATAGGCTTGATAAAATGCTTTATTTTCAGTTGCATTGTATATCTTTGTTCTACTTTTAGATGATACGCCAATTAGCTAAACTCATCCACCATTATGTACAGAGGAGGGCAATCCTCTTTTAGCAACTCTTAATTGAAAGTTATGTTTGGTAATATGTGCCGCGACGAACTTTCACCTTCCCCGTCTGATGGCTGCTCTGTGTTGGATGTGTTAAGCTTCTATCTCCCCCAGCCTGAACATATTTACCATAGTGTGTGTGGTCGTCTTTTGAGATGAGGTAAAGGGTATCACCCCTATATTAATCAAAAATACAGCGGCTGCAATATCTTTAGTCTTTCTCAACCGAGAAAACGTCTTCTGCCTTATTAAGAGGAAAAATGTTTTAAAAACTGGGATTTTATATCCATTAGTATTTCGGGCAAATTTATGTGTTTCTCCGCAATATGATGATATGAGGAAAATGTGTTTTCTCTGTCCCTTTCCTTGTGGTCCATGCTAAATCATTAAACAGCAGAACCGCTCATTATCTTGCTTAACAAAACTTTGCTAAAACCAAATAAATCAAACACACACCACAAACACGGCTATGAATATATAAATTACAGAGCCGCTCAGTGGCAGGTCTGGTATTTTAAAAAGCTTGCTGTACAATTTCAGTATTATAAAGCCATTTATAACATAAGCTTACTTTTTTTCATTAGGCGTACATGTCCTGGTTTTACAACCTGAAACACTACAGTATTTCATTTAAATTAAACACAGTTTTTTTTTTTTTAATCCTTATTCTAGTTAGTTCTCTTGCATGCAAACTCCCGCTGCTTTGCAAAACACCCCCAGATCCTAGGAGCATTTTGTAATGTCCATGGGTCAATGGTATTTCAAATTATTGATTGCCGGCCCTTTAAAAGGGGAGGACAACCCATTTTAATGTGTTTTACAGATATCGGAGCAGGGAATTGTGTTGCTGCAATTCAGTCTGCTTCTGTTTGCTTGGCATGGTGAGAGAGTAACTCGCCGGCCGTCACATATCTCCTCCACGTCAGTGGTGGCTGGATCCATTTTATGGCGACACGGATCATTTTTTAAGGCGCATATCGACCCTCCCGACGACATGCGCCGATCAGCGTGGCGGCTGTTCTTACAGGCGAGAGCCCTGGGGTGTTATAACACACGCTTACAAGTTAATGTGGCCAAACAGCGATAACTCAGGGTTGGAAGGAGAGAGGGTAGCTAGCCAATGTCATTGTCTATTTGTTTTTTAATGCTAAAACAATGCAAAGGCCCAACCAAAGCTCAACCGTCTGAGTATGAATGATCCAGCGCATCGCAAACACTGCTGGAGTAATTTTTATTTTTATTTTATTTTATTATAAACTAGCTTAAATCTCACCAGAGAAGATTCTCCATCAGCTCCAGCAATGGGTGACATGGTGACTTTGTGGGCAGCACTACAGCTTTGTGTCTGTGGGTTTTGCACCTTCCCTCTGTATCATGCAGGTTTCTAGCTGTGGACCGAAGACATGCAATTACACTAACAGACCTTCCCGAATTGCTCGTAACGTATGTGCGTGCGTTGGTGCCCTGGGATGCATTGGTGTCCTGACCAGGTTGTACTCCGTTCTCGCACCTTGCGATCGCTTTGGTGGGTTCCTGGCCTCCCCACGTCCCTGTACTCGACCAGTAGGACGACTTTCAGCTTCATGTTAGCTGCGCTTTGTTCGTGGCGAAGACTGCAGGTCTACCAGCGCATGCCACTGGCAAAACTCCGTGACAGAATGTTGGGATCTCTGTTTTTCTGCAAGAACTCAGCAGAAGATTATAGCTGACCTCCGACAGTACTTTGTGCTGTTTGTTTTTTAGCGGGCGATGGCTAATTGAGAACTATACATCAGAGTCCTCGTATGGGATGGGGCAAGAGTCACGTCCAGTGGGGCTCCAGTGAGCAGATTAAACAGCTGTAAAGCTTCAGTCCTCAGGTTCGATTTCAATAGACAGGACCTTGTGGAGTTCAGAGGCACTCTGATGAGTATGTAAAGAGGAAACCATGATTTATTTAGTGTGTTTACTGTTTACTCACCAAACCTCAGAAAGCAAATTCAATTTAAAAAATCCCCTAAGTATAAAGGAACTCTTGAACCCCCAGAGTGTTTGATTCCCAAAATTATCAACTGTTAGAGGATCTTTGATTTCCTTTACCTTTATCAATAGCGATTTAACTACAGTTAGAATTCCTTTACTTTCTAACGTTTGATTAATATTTTACCAAACATCCCTGTCAGTTACGTGTGTGTGTGGGGAAGGGGCGGTGTTCAAGGACTGGTCTTTTAGTGTCTGGTAAGCTCAGACAGGAAGGGCATCAAATACACAAATAAAGCATTAAAAGTGTGGATTTAAAAAAAAACACACCATGATGCACTGAAGATCATGAAAGAACTTTTTTGAATTTCTTATTTAAAGTCATTCCGCAATTTGTTCAATTTACTGGTTGTTCTAGGAATTGTCTTGAATTTTTCCTGATTTTGTAAATCCATATTTGGTTAAATAACCCTAACCCTAACCCTTTATCAGCCTATAAGGTCACTGAGATATCTGAATGTTTTGGTTATTTTACACCACCCCAAAACTGACCAACAGCCGATCGACAATGTGCACAGATTTTTATTTCTGCTCAATTACCCCAGTTTACTGTCCTTGGGTGCTGTGCATATAAATGTCTAACGCTGAAAATCCCAGTCGATTTCAGCAATCTTCCTGGATCTTCCATTTTGTCAGCATACTTCAGAAGTTCTGGTATGTAGGTTGACGCCTAATGCACATTGATATAATTAAAATATTCCCGACTGGTAATAAACAAGCCAGCCATCAGTGACTATTTGTTCATGAGGCCTGGAGTTTCTATGCCACTCGGAAGGTGTGAGTCTACGGTGTTCATGCAGGTAAGGGTTCCCAAGGCCTGCCATTGCGAGAGGGGCCTCCTGAACTTGCCGGTGGTAAAACAACAATTAAAGTTAACAGGCTCTACGGAAACTAATTCCTGCAGAAATAGGTCAGTGATATCTAGCTGTGCTGCTTTATTTCAGCTTAATATCAAGCCATTAAAATACTTCTTCATCAGAGGCCGCGGCCTGTCTGTCCACTGCCACTTAATGACAGGCTGGGCGCTCCCTCTTAAAGAACGGCCCATTTAAATTGCAAAGCGCCCCGTACCGCCGCGCGGATAGATGGATAGATAAATAAATAAATAAGGTGCTATGCAAATAAGGGTGACGAAAGCGCACTCTGAGCGTGCTCCGTAATGCGCCGGCTATTCATCACCTGGGCGCCGAAATTGCCTGCTGCCGTCCTTAGCATATTCTAATGAAGCCGATCATGCAAATGAATGCGACCCCTCGCTTGCTATATATATTTTTTTTCTTTCTCCACATTTATGGAGGGGACACATATGTGCAGTAGCATTGAACATGGATGTGTGTGTCTGCATGTGTGTGCATGTAGTTTAACATGACATACATATAAATATACAGTAGTGTGTGTGTATATATATATATATATATATATAGGGAGAGAGAGAGAGAACACAGTCAATTGCCTCACTAAACAATTAGGAGTTTTCGACCCCTGCTCCAGCTAATATGGGGGGGGGGGGGGGGTTTCAGAGGATTTTCAGACAATTTCCCACCCCTAATCGGAAACCCTCTCCTCTTCCCCAGACATGACGTTTGTGGGGCGGTACAGGTGGGCCAGTGGCCAGTAGGGGGAGCCAGAGCTGGAGGGTAGGAGCCCCCCCTCGTAATTGACAGGAGGGCTGGCTGGTGAAGTTACGTGCCCATACCATGACTTTGAAGATGTAGATATTGAATATAAATATTGAAATGAAAGGGCCTCGATGCAGAAGCCTGCCAGGGAAGACGGACGTGGGGGGGGGGGGCGCCTCGCTATCGGATGAGTAAACAGACCATACCCTCCAGCAGGCAGAAGTCTATTGCGCCGACAGTTATGGATAGGAAACATTACTAAGGCTGGTAATTAAAGTAAAAACTAATACTGTCTCTTGGATGGGGAATTTCACACAGAGAAATCATTTATCACAGCTTCCAGTCGGCAGAACAAGAATGAATTATCCACATATTTGGTCCTTGGTGAGTTTTTTTTTTCCTTGAGTCTTTTTTTCCTAAAGCTCAGTGTTAAGTGGGAGATATTGAGACTTTTTTTGTTTCTATGTATACTTCCTGAAGACGTAAAGCCTAAGATCTCAGCTTCACAGGAACACCAAGACGGCCATGGCAGCCTTAGCCTGGTTTTGGGGGAGCCTCTGTGTTCGGTAGCCCATGTGCTGCCACCTTGGAGACACAGACAGGAGACATCTCCATCCCATGCTTATCCGAACAGGGACAATACGCCAACTCCAAGGCCCAGAAGGGATCGGCGTCTCTCAGTTATCCGGCACTTGTCACGTTCAACGTGGTTTCCTGACGGCGATACCGGGAGGAACACGGCTTTTATTAACCGCAGAAACATCAGCAGGGGCTGGGACGCATCCCGATTGGTGACCGGGAAGACAGAAAAATGCCACACCTGCACAGCCACACCGGGGACACTTCTAATCAATGAGCCACAGAGGATGTCCCTCGACCACAAATCGCTATCTGTGATGCAGAATATGGCCTAAATTTGGCTGAAAGGCCACAAGGCCCATAAGCACTGGGTATGTCGAGCAAAACCGCCCGGCGCTGTGGGAAACGTTTGCCTTACATCTGTATCTGTGACACGAGGAGCTGCTCTTGCTTAAGAATGGCAGCTGTTCTTCTAGACCTCGATAAGCTGCGTATGAGGCCCGCGTCAGTTTGACAGACGGCGTCCAGTCAGACGCTCTCAATAACTCCTGCGCAACGTGTTCGACCGGCACCACGGGAGTGAGAGCAAGGCCGCGTTCCTGGCAGCCGGCAATAAAAAGGACAACCGGAGACGAGGCGCGGGGAGGGACCGACGGCGGAGAGCGACGGCAGTCAGACAGCGGCGCCTCGCAGAGTGACGGCCGCCTCCTGGCAAAAGCCGGCACCTCCGGCGCTGTCACACACCGACACTTGTCGATACTGACACCCTGGATCTGACAGCAGGAACGCAGCTGGTCTCGTTCTCGTCAAAAATGGGGGGGGGGGGGCAAGCAGCAGAGAGGAGAGGCTGGGTGGCAGCAAGGAGAGGAGAGAGGAGGAACTGATGGAGGGATCGAGGAGGAAGGGAGACAGGAGGAACGCATGTGGAAGGCTGGGATGGCGGAGTTTGGCTTGTTGGCGTCAGCGATTTACCCCCACCAATAGCAGGAGAGGATGTATGGGTACTGAAGAGTGGGGTACATTAGAGAAGGGGCCGGGGGGGTGTGATGCTGAAGGAGGAGGGGCCTGGCTGGCGAGAGTCTGATCGCTGCTGATCTTCACGATAAGCGCTCACGACAACTCGCAACTAAAGTGCCACCGCGACACTAATTGCCCGCGAAAGGTGACCCACGGCGAGACAGCAGAGTTCATTTCCGAAAGGCTGTTGCCCGGCGGCACCGACGCGACGGCAAACGACAGGAGACATCCAGACATCAAAACCGCCTGAAGGATTCTGACATGACTTTGGTGCGCCACAAAACGGCGAGGCGGTACACGGACGCTCGGCAGGCGTGCAGATCTATCAAGGAGGAATGAAACGCCATGGGGGGGCAGGGGGTAGTACAGTAAGGGGGTGAAAAGATTAATCTTATTGACAATTCCCTTCCGGTCTCTGAAATGCGGCAGTCAGACCCGTCAAAAGATGGAAAGTCTCTGAAAAGCGGCCATCCAGCACCGACTCTGATCCCACCCGCTGTCATCTTTCCCATGTTAAAGAAACAATGAGAAATGTTTTCCAGAACCCCCACATCTCCATAGTAAAAAAATACATGAGATTAACATCAGATTTGCACGTAAAGAACGTGAAATATAGGTGGGGGGGGGTGGGGGCATGAAATTATGCTGTCATAAAAAACTGCCTATTTAGACCTCTTTAGATGGCTTGCCGTCATACCATACTATACATGACAGGCAGTGGCTGACGTATCCTCAATAAGCTTCTACCATAATCATGCAGCAGTTTCAATTTTCCTACACTTAGTGACCACAACAGAATGCATTTTGCCATATTGACATCGGTCCACGTCTCAGAAATGACTGGCCCTAAAACAGCCATAATTTCTCTAAAAAAAGCAGAAAAAACATGAAAGATTTAACAGCATGCATACTGTACAGTATACGAAATACCAATCAATACTACACAGAAAAGCTAGTATAGAGCTGTCGCTACAGGCAGAAGTTTAATTTTCTTTGCATCGTCATACTAAAAGTGTGACCTTAATTGTGATACCATTATTAGTAGGTATTGTGTGTATTTTTCTGAATATTTATTTTTAATTGACCCGTAGCATTGAGTTTACTGTCACAAACAATTGACCATTCTCATTAGCTCAGTCATAGTTTTGTCTGATGCAAAATCAAACACATATAACTAGAATTAAACATAAGCTTATCCCTCTCTGGTTACCTATAGGTTTTACATGTTTTATTATAAAAGTTATTGTAAAAAAAAAAAATTATCATAAGACAAAAGCTAAACCCCTTGTTCTTAGGCAAAAGTGTGTTTATAAGACACTATAATGTTCCTACTTTAACAGAGATACACCCCTAGACCCTCTGAACTGCGAAGGAGCCATCGTAGCACTTCAATGCATCGAGCGCTGAGGATTTTCTAATATACAAAGATATTCAATTATTTATGTATATTTTAAGAGCGGGTGCCCCTTTCAGCAGGCCGACGTGATGGTTCTCTCAGGAAATATGAAGAGTTTCGGTTTTAACTGCATGTTTCATTAGTGACTAATGGCTTCTGGCTTTCATTTAAGGTCCCGGCTCAAAGAGTGCATGCTGTAAGAAAGGAAAGAGGAAAAAACGCCAACTATAGATCATCGGCGATGTTCCTTTAGGACAATTTATAGAATGGCAGGAAAAGGGATGAGAAAAGAGGAGAGGAGAAGGCCCGGATTTATAACGGTGCCGCAATTTCATAATGGTTCCAAGAGCGAGGTGTTTCTCGATGACGGCTGCGGACGGAAATCGGGAGCGGGAGCAACAAAAGGTGGACATGGTGGGGGGCAGAAGGTGTTACAAAGAGAATGAGACGCGGTGGGGGGGTGGGGGACACAGAAGCTGTAACCGCACCTCGACGTAACCCCACTCCACCACACCCACCCTGTCGCCCCATCCCCCTCCCCGTCATTGGGGCAAATGCAGAAAACCTGGGCCTCAAAGTGTCAGGAGCGCCAGGGCTGACAATCCATCTTGCCGGATTGGCGCGCCGCAGAACAGGCAGGCGTTTCCAGAAATATTTTCATATTGATTGGCTAAAGCGCTGCTATCTCTTTACATGGCGGCCAGACTCCTGGAGCCGGCCGCGGGCGGCGATGCGCCACCAGGCTCCTAGTAGCACAGGGCGTGGGATCCACTCCCCAATAACACGACACCCCCTCCGTCACTTACAACATCATAACATCCCCTGCTGGGAGTCTTGCAAATTATTTCAAACTGACATACAAAAGAGCAGGAACAAATTTATTTCACGATAACGCTGACTATTTACTAAATAAATTTAACTCCTTACACCTCTTTCCTGAACACAATAAAAACTTTAATCCTCCCTGGTACCTTTTATCTGTAGTTGAGATTATGGACCTAAATTCATTACTCTAGAGTATTTTTTAATTATTATTTTGAAGGCAAATTGGGTTGCTCTTAATTATTAATGAGGTTATTTCTTCATTAAAAATTAATTTTTTTTCAACCGTTTATAAACATTTAATGTACCATCTCAAAGAAAGGGGCTGATTTTTCTTTCCCTCTGCTCTCGTTCCTCTGCTCACTATTGCAGAGTGTTCACTGCGTTGACTTAAAGTCTTCTTAACAAAATCCTAAAGTCTTTCCCAGCTTCACAAACGTGCAGCCTTTTAATCAGTATGCAGAATCATGGTTCTGAATGAACAGATACTGACATTCCACGTAACGTCGCGGGTTAAATTCATTCATGCGTTTCTTTTAATCTCTTCTTTTATTCTACATTCAGTTGTTTCTGTTTTCTGTTCTCTAAAAATACAATGTAGAGTCAGGAAGCCCGGAAGTGTAGACACATGAATCCACATTCTTTTTTCACTCTACTTTTCGATTTAGCTGAACGGTAAACCGGGATAGAGGGGAACTACAGAAGACATCGCAGTTATATACGCATTTGGGCTTGACGTTGTTGTTGTCTTACTTCTGAGGATTTAGCAGCAACGATTGCTGTTCTTGGTTTAGCTAATTCTGTCATCACCCTGGTTTATTTTTCTTAGGTTACGAGTAGGTATGTTTACGTACTATATGACGAAGGGAGTCACTCCTTAGCCTGCCTGTAGTACCAGAACCGTAATTGGTTCTGAGCAGTGTACAATAAAGCTCTAAAATGTTATTTATTTGTATACTACAGAGATGTTAGCACAGAGTGAAATATCAGTTGTTTACATAATTTGGTCTGAAGCAGTGTGGGACTGTCCAAAAGGCTGTAAATAAGTAATCCTTCAGATTTGCTTCTGAGGCTGAAAAAGAAATTAATAATGAACGGCTAAAATATGACAGCACAGAAATGTTTACTAAATCCTGGAACAATGATCTCAGATTCATTAAAAAAAAAAATTAAGAGTACAGAAAATGCTGTTAAAGTGAGGAAAAACACTGTCCTGTGTCAGACTGCACCAGATTCCCGTTGAAAAATACTCATATATCTATCCTGATGATGCAGCCCTTCGATGATGTCAAGATATTTCACTAACCACGTAAACTAACAAATGAACAAACAAGTGAATAAAACTGGTGCCTGTGTGGAAATGCACACGGAGTTATTGTGCAGAGGTGGAACTCAAGGGGCTTCATCAGTGCGACACTGACCACCTTAGTGTGGCCTGGTGCTCAGGACAAACTGCCACCTATAGCAGGGAAACATAAAAAAAACACCATTTGTCTCCGATGTTTTTCCACGAGACAGGTTTGTCAGGAACCTCGCCATCCAACGGGGCCCTGTTTCGCCGCGCCGGAATACATCTCAGATGATGCCCAGCATCAATTCAATCTGCCTCGTGATGAAAAGGAAATCTGCGTTAACGGTAATTCCAACATGAGCGAACTTTAAAGCAATTAAAGCAAACGAACAGGCATCGCCGTCTCCCTGAGTTGTAGCATTTCGTTCTAAAGCAAAGCAGATACGCGGGACAACAAAGCGAGAACGTGCTTAGAAAAGCTGTGCACGACGACTGAAAAAACACCAACGCTTTCATCTTGGAAAAATTGACTTCTTTTCTACAAATAAAAACGTCATGGACATTTGCTTTGAGGATTCCTACCCATACTGCGACGGCCCTGTTAAAAACAAACACGTTTTACAAAGCTAATGCGCTTTGCCATTTTTAAACAATTTTTGTAATGTGCAGCACATTGCCGTACAAAACAGTTTCACTGTCAGAAATGTGACGATAGCTTGTGCACCATTTGCAGGACAAATAGTTATGTAGTATTTTATTTATAATAGTCAACCTGTGTGATAATTACAAAATGAATAGTAGCCCCAAAGCTAGGTATTATTCAAATGCTATGAGCAAGTTATGAAACTGTGTGTATTTTCATATAAATAAACAATCTGAACTGTCATTAAAAACAAATGAAGTTCCCTTTTTGTCATACCTCCCCTTTCCCTTGAAGCACTCTTATTATACCCGTAAATTCATGACAGAAAATTTTTAATGGGGGAGGGGGTATTTTCTGTTTCATAGTTTCATTATGTGAATTAAAGCGATATTATTTGTTTTTTTTCAAAATACAACTATTTTATTGATTTTCAAAAGTAGCAAACTTTAAGCTGGAGGCCTGCCGCTGAAGGCAGTGTCAGAAAGCAGTGGTGCAGTGGAATTTTGTTTGAGACGACAAATGTTTTTGCTTCTCTGGAATCTCAGAAGCATCTTACTCAAGAGTCAATTTATATTATCTTATTTTAAAGTTTCTATTTTCTTAATCATAGGTCAAGCAAAAAAAAAAATGCATGTACGTGTGTATGTATGTATGCATGTATCTATCTGTCCATCTGTCTATATATACATTTTCTTTTGTCAAATGTCACAATAACAATTGTGAACTGTTGCGATTGCTCATTTTAAGGCAAAACAGCAGATATTTCAAATATCTACAAAATAGCTTTACATAAAAATATAAATTCATATCATATGATGATTTTTTTTTCTTCTTTAATAAGCAAAATATCATGTTAAAATATAGTGCTGATATTGAGTTCATTCTCACCCTGAATCGTAGGTGGTAGGGGCTCGTCAAAATGCCCCCCGGCCTGTTTGTCTACCTCCCTTTTGTCCTTTGGCACATATTGACCCATCCCCAACAATTTGTTCTCGTCACCCTCAGGCATTTTTTAACATGACCTGAGAGGGTTTAATGTGACGTCCCCACCTCACCCCCCTTTCTGCGTTCAGTGAGTGGCCCACTCTACTTTCATGTGCGATTCATTTATTTTATTTAACATATAAATATAATGAATATAAAGTAACAATCATTAATCAGTCTATAGACAGAAATACTTCTTGTCCTCTAACGCTGACCACAAATAATCAATTTTAGTACCTATTTAATAAGAATTTTAATAAAAAATGAAATAAAATTTTGTCCAACCAAAGCAATACCTTTGGTGTGTTATTTCCAAAGACACAAAAACAGACGTGGCTGCTTTCAAAGTGCACATCACACGGCTTTGCTAAGTAAAGTAAACGTGAATTTAATTATTTTGCCCCCTTTCTTAGCTAGAGAGGAGCCGTGTCTCCAGGAATACAAAACAGGGAGAGCGTGAAGTGTCAAGGTAATTAAAATGACAACACTCACCCTCTCCTCAAACGAACATCGACGAAAGACGTTAAGTTAACAAAATAGGGGCAAATAACCAGCAAGCCCAAAAAAGAAAAAAATGACAGTTATCTGCTAGATTCATAAATGTGCTTTTTGTATAACAGTAATCATCATATTTCATGCTGTCATTTTCCATTTAATTGCTTTGCCCTGGTAGTTTTCCTCATAGAAGCCATCAGATCCCCACTGAGCCTGGTGCAGAACACAGAGCAAACACACTGAGAGAAGACCCGGCTCTCCCGTTTAGCTTACCGCAATAGCAGCGATTGACAACCTAATTTTGTTGCAATTATACTATTTCTGGAATAAATTAGATCATTGTCATTTTTACACTGGCTCTCAAGTTTTTCTATTTTTTTTTAATTACGGAAATAAAAAGTATAGTAAGAGAGAAATGTGGTCTGGCGAAACGCAATCAACAAAATTTGTGCGGATCTCTGCGGCCGTCACACTTTAATCTTCTTAACGGACGACTCCTGGTGAACGGGCAGCTAAAATATATCAGTAATTATTGAGATACAAACAAAAAGATGACGATGTAGCCTCGCTGCTGTTTACAATTCTCACCCCAGACAAAAGTTTTTTTTTTTATTCTGCAAGATGGGCTAAGAGGATAGCATCGCAAACCGACTCTCCTCCACCAACAGCCCTAATCTGCGTTCAGTATCTTTTTCCCCTCACCTAAGAACGACCCATATTTCATTCCCCATATCTTGTTATTTCTTTTATCTTTGCCCCGCTTTGATAAATGTGGCCAACATAGCATTAGCGTTACAGCAGCTGTCCCGAAAAGAAGGGCCTTAAAATTTAAAACGAACGTAAACCTTTAAATTTTAACATCGCAAACGCCCGGCTCTTGCTGAGGCAACATTTTACGCCTTTTCTCAATTCGACCATTTCACTTATTTTACGCCCAGTATTTTTAAATAAAGTATTTGCTGGATTAAAACGAATAAGTAAATAAAACTAGAGGCTAACAGTGATTCAATAAAGGCAGATATCTATTACTTGAAAGTCAGAAGTCATTCTGAGGATGAAACAGGCAGGCTGAAACGGCCCACATGTGTGGTGCTGCCACATGCAGGGTGGCAGGCTGCAGCGGTCCGTCCCGGCGGGGATCTGGGGCAGCGATGACCTCACGCGTCACATGGGCTGCAGAGCCGGTCCCCAGGCCACATCCTCATCATTACACAATCTGCTGAAGGTGTGGGCCGCTGCATAATTCAGACGCTAAAACCTCTTCATTAGCTGCCGAGCTCTGTGTGCTCTTTCATCTCCTTCGGAATATTTTGTCCTAAAATATTGTTCTAAACGTCACTGACAGGCTCTTTTCCTGCTTAATTAAGGGAAGAGACATGCTTTCCCTGGCAATGCCTGTTCCAGGCCGGCATAATGCGAATAATTAACTCACCCTCATCGCTTAACATCAAAGGCCTGTTTGAGTGAGCGGCGCGTTCAGGCACTCGGAGGTAAATCTTTATATTTAAATGAATATATTACGGGTTATCGTCTTCTAGCACCTCAGAAGTGCCGCAGCATGGCTGGCAGATGGGGAGAGGTACGGACACTGCTGGCAGCTTGGCCTGTCTTCCTCGCTCTCTCCTTGTCTTACAGGCCTGGTAATTACCGCTGTTCACACCCTCTCCTCCTCTCCCGTGGCAGCGCCAGAGCTTTGGGCTGAGGGCACGGGCAAAGGAACCCGCACTCAATAATCTGCCCCCACCTCCCACAAGGAGCCCCGCGCCCGCCCTCTGCTCCACAACTTAGCCGCAAATGCTAACGGCAGCACCCTCGTTTTCTACAGAAATCCCCACGACGTTGGGATTTAGTAATGTGGCGTAATGCTTTCAGAGCAGCGGGGAAAAAGGTGCTGTCGGTGGGTCCTGTAGGATGTGGAAGCGGGAGGCAACCTAAAAAAACGGAGGAAAAAAGAAGAGTGGTCTTCTAAGCGGGAAAGGATATGAAAGAGAAAGGAGACAAGGTGCTAGGGACTCGGCAGGCCCTAATTGCTGGAGGAGTAACACAAGGTGAAATGTTATTACAGGAATGGTGTTGATTTAGGACTTGCCTATTATTGGAGGT
>JAODUD010000046.1:7987193-7999695 GCA_026784285.1 Stomatorhinus walkeri | reverse complement strand
GCACTCCATAAACACTCCCAGAAAAGTTATCATCGAGTGGCATTGAGGCACGCGTACCGTACGTCGCACAGTAAAAACGCGGACATGCTTCTGGAAAACCCAGTGCGGCTGCCCTTGAAATGGGGGGGGGGGGGTGTTATTTTTCAGCTGATGGTAATTGCAGTGTGCAAGGCATGATAATTCACAAATCAAGTGATATTGTCACTCCTTAGCAGAAAGACAAATAAATAAATAAGCAGCAGAGGGCACACGGAGGGTGACACCTCTTGTCAGTGACAGCGGCATGATCCGGTGCCCCGGGTAGCCACCCTGTCTGCTCAGGGTGAAGAACGTACAGCGCCGGTTACCTGGAACAACAGCGCACGCTGTAACAACACAAGGACACACTGCTGAGGAAAGGCACGGCGACGAGGCGCGGTGTGCCCGCCCCCCTCCCGGCCGTCTCAGGGGGGCACTCCTGGATGCCCGCTGTTAGCGGATCAGCTGCTCCTCAGCTAACTTAACGTCGGAACAACAAGGAAAACAGAAATCAAAGACAGCCATGCCGTCAACAGCGGCCGAAGCCTGATCGCCAAGGCTTCTGTGGAATATGACGACCCTAGATAGGATTGACTAGATCGAGTTAGAGATAACTAGGGGCCGTTAAGTTTAGATGAATTACTGTCAAAGTCTCTGCACCGAGCGACTAGGAAAAGATTATTTCCCATTATCCCACACACATGCATACTGAGAAACAAACCGCTGCCAAGACATATTGCAACATCAGCTACGCTAATATCTTTTGGTTATTATTAATTTATCAGTTCTCTTCTAATAAAAATAAAAGTGAAGAATGCAGAACCTAGAACAAGGGAGCAGCCACTGCAAATGGGTAACACACTGCACTTTTTTTTCTGCGCAATTATTACGTAAACATGTTTATTTTGTTTTATTTAAGTTCACGTTGTAGGCCATTAAAGTCAATTTCACTTTCCGCATTCACTTTATTGTGTCAAGCATGCCCGACTCTCCCTACTTTTATCGCACTTGGATTTTGAGGAAACTCAGTCTTGTCATAATCATTTTGCCAACAGCTAGCATACTAATAAAGCCCACAGAAAGAATAAATTAAAATCAGAACTTGATTAGCAGGAAGGATGCATTTGAAGGTTTTATATTTAGAAATATGGATATTTGTTTCATTATTAAAGTGGAATGTCCTCTCCTGTTTTTTTTTTTTTTAATTATTATTTTCTTTGCAAGGGCTTCAGTCAAAACGCATGTGCTCATGAGACAGGAAGACAACTCCAGCTGCAAAGTCTTCATTGGAGCCTGAATAGTCCTCTCAGGCAAAAACCTTAACACTCACACTTCAGCAAAGGTGCACCATATGCACAAAATCCAGGACGTCTCTCTCTCTATATCTGACTTCCTTTATTGTGCTGCTTCAACTTCCCAGAATCAAAGAGGGAAGCCTCTCCCACGCATATTTTAAAAGTCTCAAAACAGTAAAGAACTACTTTATTCTCAATCTCATTACTGACTTTCATTACTATCATTTTGGGGAAAATCCTTTGTTTTCCTTTGTTTCCTGTTCACTGAGAAAATCACAGAGCCTTTTTGCCAGTTGCCTTTTCAGCCAGTTAATAAACAGTCACGTATTTTAGCAGTTGTACGCCCGAGCTCTGCATCGTTCCTCCTTCGTGTACCCTTTGTAAAGCAATATCATGAACACATTACTTACCTCGGTTTTTCATGCCTGAAACTAAAAATCATTCTAGACTAAAACACTGCATGATGTGCAAATATCAGTTACACAATTTTCAATAAATATATTTAATATTTTTTAAGATTTAATGAAAAATGTTTTCAATGCATGTATTTCAATATATCTGATTTCTTATGTCACTGTTTATTGTCCAGTATATTGTTTTTTTAGCAACCAAGAATTATGATTGCCCACTGATATAGTGTTAATTGTTAATACATAATTGTTATAACAAAAATCTGCTTGTTTTCATTGTTACTATAACAGCAATTATTTTTGCTTAAATTAAATTTCAAAATAGCTCAGTAATCCTCCAAAGTGATTCAATATTTTTGCCAAAAAAAAAAATCACAGCTAAGGATGACACTTTGGCTCATCACCGATCACGTATTGCTAAAATGAAAATTAACAAATAGGGGCATTCAAGAATAAAACATTTTGCCGGTAAAAATGGGTACTATAGGAAGAATTAACCTATGATGATATTACGTTCATATCTTGTTGGAAGCAGAGAGAGAGAGAGAGAGAGAGAGAGAGAGAGATCTGCAGTAAACCAGTCCATTATGTTGGCTGAGCAGGGAAATGCATAGAAATCCAAGAGAAAGCAGAAGTCCCTGCAACTGGACCCCATGCAAGCAAATGATGCATTGAGGGTAACACTTATAACTGCACGGATGGCTTCCAGAAAGTGACATTATCTCTGTATCATCTACACAGCTGATTGGCTGCTCCGGCCCCCTCTGGTATCCTTGGGACAGTTATCTTTCCAGATGGATTTCTTTTTGGAATAGTTGGATCACTTGCATCTACATCCAATCTGTGCAGCGGCGGAAAGCGTTCAAGTGTGAGCTCGTTTCTCATGCAATGTCCAGTGCGACAATATATTTTTAATAAGCCAGGCTTGTCAGTGTTTTTTTGTGGGTTTATTCATTTAATCTGTGCCTGCTTTTTGAGACACCCCCTCCCCCCCCACACACACACACACATACAAACACACACATAAACCGCATTCCCCTCATAATAAACTGAGTCTATGAAGTGATGAGTAACAGGGAGTTTTAAAATAAAATAAGTCCTGGACACCACGGTGCCCTTGATGTGTCCTTCATGGGTTAAGGTCAAGCATTGGAAACTAAAATGCTGGTAGATGTAGGGAAACTGGAGCGGGGGAAACCTGAGTGGACAAATTCCGCGAGAAGTACTGAAAAGAGGAGTTCACAATGGTCACAATACAATGTCATGGCAGGCAGCACTTTCAGAGACTGAAATGATATGGTGTGCACTCGCGCACATTCACAAACATGCTGGAGATTAAGTACGATTTTCGGCGTGTGCGTCATGACAAAAGCAAAAAATAAATAAAATAAGTCTGTTTATCCTGTCCAAAAATTTCCCTGCGCTGCCTACTGAGATTATTACGCAAGTAACGGGATTATGCTGCGAAAAGAATCTAGCCTGCATCAAATCCGGGAAAACAGGGTCATATTTAAAGAAAGGCGGTACGTGTGGCATACATACACAGCGCTCTGCACCATGGCTAAATATGAAGAGTTTGTAATCATTTTTTATTTTGTTTTTACCACGGACATATTTCCAAATGTTTTCCCCACGGACGCGGACGAGTTTTGCAAAGGACACCTCCGTCCGTGTACGTACAAGGTGACGGTCCCAGCACAGAAATAAATGTAAAAGTCGACCAGCGTAATAAAAACGCCAGCAAAAGACTGTCCATAGGATTCAACTACTTCCTCAAAACGCTAAAGATCATTTTAAAGCTTAAAACGGCATAAATGCAGAGGGAAGAGAGCCGTTTTGCATGCCGAGTGAGGGAATGTCTCACGCATTTAAGGCTGTCAAGCAAAACCCCGAAATGGCCTCTTTACGGTCTCACCGTGTGACCTTCCAAACGGAATAAAATAACAACAAACTTAAGTTGCCAGACGACAAGTCGCGCATTTAATTTCATTTCGTTTAGTTTGTTACCGGCCGTGACAATCCGGCGGTTTTATTGTTAAAAAGAAAGGAAGCGAAAGGGCCACGCGGCCACCCCGCGTCTCGCGGGTCAATACTGTGAGGCGCCAGCGCGCGCTGCCGCTGGGCGCGCGGCGTAACGCGATGCTTTCGGGGCGAGCGGCGCGCCTCGGACTTTACGGCGAAATTGATTTTTGAAGAGGATCTAGCCGGTATTTAACCTAACAATGTAACCCTTTCAGCAATACACGGGGAGCACGTCATGTTCATTGATTTTTTTTCCCCCTGTCGCCTAGTTTTTTTGTATTTAGGCACTTTGTGTTTCTATACGCGTTCAACGCAAGATGATACCTCATTTCTGTGCTGCCTTTTGCATCTATTTGTTATTTAAACGTTCACAATATTTAAACTTACAGACAAATGCCCCGCCTATCAAAGTTATTCATACAATTATGTATATCGCATTAAGCATACATGCATGTTACGCACAAACATACATGCAGAAGCTGCGGAAAGGCAAATGCACTGGGGAGATGCAAGAATAGAAAAAACTGCACCCTCTGGTGTTGCGTATGCTGTGAGCTAATTTCATTATTAAAAAAGCTTCCATTAATTATAAATTAAAGGCTTAGATTTTTTTATTCTAACCACAAAACAAGTGTCTTTTAATGTGGATCACCAGGAACTCACACATACACATATACACACACGTACACAACAAAATTCTTGTATGGGGCATAATTATTGTAAGGTCACTAGGAATTATTCAAAGTCACTTTAGGTTTATCACATAGCGACAAGACAGTATGCCGGGCAAAAATTATAAATTCCTTCCCTAAATCTGTCCTTTTCGGATTTAGATGGATGAAGAATAATTAACTCTTAATTATTCAGATGACTTCAAGGCACTTTCTAGACCCACAAAAGGATTCAGTCATCTTTATCATGCCACTCGAGTTCACTATCATTTATCAAATCTTGCTACTTGACCAATGATGAATAAAAAAGTGCGTGTTTACCCACAAACCTCCGTGCCACCTCAAAGGTTCTTAAGGAGGAATATTTCTTTTTAAATCCGCCATATGCAAATTCACAGATATAATTTGCATTTTAAAGTATTTAACTCCCCATATTTATAGGATTTTGAGGTCTTGCTGATCATTGATTTATGTGCTCCTGGCAATCATATTTCCATATTTGTATGATTTTAACGACTGTAATAATTCAAATATGCAAAAAGTTGTTCTTTGAACGATATCTTTAATTATGTCCTCAAAGCATCTTTGTTTTGCTGGGGTGTCCCAGAAAAAAGGCTGAAAATGAGGAATAGCATTGTGATCAGAAAATGAGGAATAGCATTGTGATCAGCACCGCGAAGTCCATTTGTTCTTTGCTGTCTGAAGGCAAACACGCAGGAATGACTTGTCAAGTTGGCCCGTCCTCAGCCCCCTTATCCGTCTAAGGAAAAGCCAGCAACCTTGTGCACCGATACGTTATTGGTGCTGACAATCTTTCACGACAAATTCAATCACAGTTTGTGGAATTTCCGTTCAGAAGTTTCCCTGCCACATCCCTCGCTATGGAGTTGTCACAATCTCCGTGCACTCTTATGAAAGCCATCAACAGATGTAATCATTAAAGGATTCAGCGCCGGTTGGTCCTCGTCCAATGTGTCTCCTGTCAGTGCAGACAGAGCCTGCATCCCCATTGTCACTATGCACGCGAGCAAAAGTTTGGTGAATAATTGCTCAGTCAGGCTCAAACGCAGACCAGTAATGCGTTACACAAAAAGCTGGATATGACGCTTTGGAAAAAGAGACAGGCTTCGCTTGAAAGAGTTGTTAAAAAGCTCTATGATAAAAGGAAAAAAAAGATAAACATAGAAAGACAGAAGGTGTACTATTGCATATGTGTTTACTTCATTTTAAAGTATAGAAAGCATACACCTGAATTTTACAATATATTTTAATGCAGTTAACGACGTATCAAAGGATGTATTGTTCTAAACGCATCAAGCATTAATGTAGCATTGAAGTCGCAGTTAAGAATTCATTTATGTCAGCAGAATACTAATATAAGTAAACGTGCATTTTTATAATCTATATGCATAGTTAAAATTGGTAGTATATCATTTTCTGGATATTTATTTCTGTTTAACTTCCATTTTCGCTATTCTTTTCAAAGTCCCCGGGATAACCATAAATTTGCCAAAACCTAAGTAAAAAAAAAATCTGAATATGATCATTTACAAACGATGTTTTCCTCCAAAAATACAATAATGCAGCAACTACTGTCTTATACACAACATTTATTAACAAGAAATCCATGAATATTACCTACTTTACAGATCTACAGTGAATAAAATGAAGGAAAAAAAACTATATATTGAGAATTATCTATAGTAGTATTACACTATATATGATTATAGTGCTATTATTATTATTGTTATTACTGGGGGAAATAATGTTTTTCTTCATGTATGTAAGCTCAGGTGAGCTGTCACAAACTCGTTAAACACTGAAAGCAGCCGCCTACGAGCGCTTGGAGCTCAGCTGAGTGCTTCAGTATATCTCTCGTGACCCCCCTCACATTTACATTACGCCCCCCATCACCCTTCGTCTCGCAGTGCCTCTCCTTACATTCAATCATAGTTAAGCGTATGCCATATTTACAGGCTTGTATTTTACTCACAGACTAAACACAGTGGACAAGTACAACCTGGTTTTGAGGAAGAGAGTTAAAATCTATGAAGAAGAGAGACGTCAAGTAGAGTGTTACGTGTATATATGCATTAAGAATTAAATTTACAGTATATAAATCAAAAATTGTTTTTTAGAAGATGGCTCAGGCTAGAAAAACAACTGTGAGTCTGATGAGGCAAAGGGACTTTCTCATCAACAGGGTTTTTGTGAAACGTTCTGCTTCTTACACTATGCTGTACGACCTCAGCACAGGTAGATTTAAATTTCTGTCAGCCACATCTGATCAGAGCCACGCCTGTAAACAAAGCAGTATCATCCATGCTATATTTGATCTTCTCAGACCTAGTGACTGTTATGGACACCATATTAAATCTGCAACTGATATATCAGAAAAAAAAAATAGAAAGGTTTTCATTTCGGTAATTAGTCTTAACCTTCAACTTCACTTGTAATGCTGTTTTGCTTATTTGCCTATTCATTTATTTCTGTGACAAATATGTATTATAATTTGAGTGCTTTAGAAGTCATCATGCTAACCAAGGTGAATTGAAGCGACCCACTGAATGTTAAATATTCAAGAGAAAAATAAGAATATATGCAAATGCATTTGCCTTCATACGTTTTATGCTAAAAGACATAAAGTCTGCCCCTATTCTCTGTAAGCATCAGCCAGTGGCAGAAGTAGTTTATGCTAAAATCATTAAGAATCTGATGGAAACTCACACATCTTTTTGCGAAGAAGCTAATTCAAAAGTAAGGCACTGGGTTGAATCCTGAATTTTCTGCATAAGATCTGATTAAAAACATAACCACCATCACAATTTAACTCAAACATGTTCTTAGTTTGCATGATTAACAAGGTGTAATAATTAAATTTGGGAAATGGTGAAATAATGATACCTCTATCCAGTATTAATCTATATGTGCTTTTTAATTTGAGTGTAATTTATTCTTTGATGGGAAAAATATGTTTGTGTGAAATATATAAAATTACTTTGGTAGAATGAAAAAAGGGACCTGATGCATGACTCATATACCAGTGGATGATGAAAGATTATGGGATAAAATATTATCTTGTCACTACCAATAACATGCAATAATGTACAGATAAATGAGAGGCCTCATTAATAACAATTTTATCTACAAAGAGAGAGCTGTTGCTTTCTTGTGGAGGTTGGTGGAGCTCTCTGTACTCAGTGTGTGTGTGTGTGTGTGTGTGTTCGCTTGGGTTCCGGGTATACCTGGTACAGTACAAGCTGAGGTCTCCGACGTGGTGGTGCGGTCTTGACGGTGGTTTCACGCATGCACATGTGCACGTTCACACACACACGCACACACACACACAAGCTCGCACGCACACCCTTTACAGACAGGCCTCATTATCGCCAATGCTAATTTCTCCACTCTCCTTTTTGTTTAAAGACCCCTCTTCATTAAGGATCTGTAGGGACTTATTACCGCCTAGTCTCTGTCCTTTCTGTAATTGCCCTCTCGGCACGCTATCCTCGGTGACAGCCCTGGCTCTGTGTATAGCGGGGCTCTCCGGAGACAGGCCCAGTGTCCCCCAAGGTCCAGCGGGCTGAACACAGAACAGCCATGTCCTAGTTATGGGAACACTGGGAGGGAGACCCACACAGTGTCACGTTCTGACTTTTCTCTTTCCTAAACGGTTCCTTAATCACTTATTAGCCAGAAAAGAGGGACCCCTAAAGAAAACAATAGCTAAGCTTTAATGGGATTATTAAATTTATTCCTTAAAGTGTTTTTTATGGTTTTATATATTATTTCTTTACTACATTTTACACTTATTCTATTTGCTAAACAATTGTTGGTGGGCATATAAAATACAATAGCTATCTAATCATTGATATTTCAATGTGATAGTTTTTACACTGTGTTTAATTTGTGAGTGTTAATTTGTGAGTGTAAAAAATACTACCTATTAAAATAAACAACAAACTATTTAAATCTGCATCTTTTCATGCAATGTTCAGTAGAAATAAAATCCCTAAAACAAAGCACAGCCCATGCAAACGCAATTATTATTATTTTTATTTATTTTTGTCATGAATTATAATTTCATATGTGTATTGCATGTACAATTCCATAAATTAGAAATAATAAACATTACATGAAAAACATATTTTCATATAAGTATTATTACTTTTGCTTTACTACAGTAGCATGCAAATTCTAAGAAACGATGGTAATGATAATAGTAGCGGAATTAGTAAGATTAATCAAAAATGCTGTGTTCAAGCGTATGCCTCCATATTCATGTTCACACTCAAAAACACAGTAGTTGCCTGAACAAAATTTAATTGTTCAAAAGTTAACTGGCGCCATCTATTGATTAAGTGAGGCATAGCAGCAGCCTGATACATACAGCTGCTAAGGAGCCCTTTCTAATTGGAAAACAATTGTGTACTTCTGCAGACAAATATTTCATTTCATCGCCCTTTATTTATTTCACCGATTCTATGCCCGTGGCAACAAAAAGGGGGGAAAACTTCAATAGGCCGTATTATTATGAGACGATCTTTTTTCCTACGGCAAAAAACGCAACATCGCGCGTGTTATGTCCACAGAAAATAATGAGTCTCAATTAAAGGGAAGAGCTGGACTGGGCCAATTATTCCAGCAGCAGAGTGTCCGAGGTTAAGGAAGCGGGGAAGACGCGCTTTCCCATCAACACCTCTTCAGCAGACCGGAGCTACGGGGTCGAAAGGCTAACAATGAAGATCCTTCCAGTTTGTCCCGGTCCTTAGAGGCGATCAGTCCGTAGATCACAGAGCTCCTTAACGTATCCATGCCGGCAATGCACGCCTGCGATCATACGCGTCCCGTTTCACTGCTTTTACCAGTTGCTACAAATCCGTTAATACAAATTCGTGCGCTGGTATATTTGTATTGCGTAAATGTATCGCTCCGTGGTTGTTTTAATATAACTGTAATATTCCAGCCATGTCCAGTTTTAAATCCTATTAAAATACAAGACGTAACTTACCTTATGTGTGATGTGCTCTTAAATACAGCGTTAGAAATTGATTCAGTTATTTAAACGTGTATTTATTAATAAAAATGAAATAAGTATTTTTTTTCCTTTTTTCCCCACCTAACCGTGATATAAGGATGCCTTTGGGTATTATGGCCATAGATCTTATCAGTGCATAAAGCTCACAGAGTGGGCTTGTGTCTACATATAGGAAACATATGAACGAGCAGAGCATTAAGCACTCTACTGGTATTTCCCCCGAGCCTCAAAGCACATCCCGCCCAGTTAGGCAGCTCTGCGGAGATCACCAGCGATAACTAGGGGGGCCTAAAAGATGTGGATGGGACCCATGCCCCCGGGCAGCAATATATTTTGTCCACAGAGTCCCCCTCCCCCGAAAGGTTCACCCTCCTTGTCTTCCTCTTCACAGCACACACAGCACAAGCCGCCCCCCCCCCCGTGGTGCCTTGTTTGTACACCCTACTCGCCCACTCTTTGACCTCTGACCCTCCGTCTCTCCCTCCTGTCGACCTTATTCCCTGCCTCGTGATTGGCTGAGGGGAGAGACTTCATCTGTGACATCCATGTTAAAATCTCATGCGCAATTACCCCTCCCCCACCATGAACTAGGACAAAACACATGTAGCAGTGGAGAGACAGAGCACACCATAAATCAGACTGTGTGCCACTCTAATTACAGCAGTTTCAGTGCCAGATTTGGCCAATTTGTGAAATCTAGCTCCTTTCCCCAAAAGGAAGCCCAGACTGGAATCACAGCCCTGCAGCTTCTGAAATCATCTAAACACTCATACAGTTACAGCTAAGAGGTTTTACAGACTTAGCACATTATGTTACTTCTGTTATAAATGGACTAGCTCTTGGAAAAAACACGCATTTCCAGCACAAACCAAAGAGGTCTGAACGAGAAATGTGAGCCTTTGGAGTGATATGTCTGATGGGGCGATGAAAGGAGAGAGGAGGTGAGCAGGAGTGGGGAAGCAGATCAGCTGATCTACATGAAGCAGCAGAACGGCAGCAGAGTGGGCCACAGACACCCACCCCGGCACTGGCTGACCGTCACGCGCCGTGCTGTCTTGACCTACTTTTGAAAGCGAATGCCAAGGTGGGCCTTCCCTCGCCGAGCCCCGCATGAGGGGCCCCCCAGCTGAGTTATTGGTGCGGGGGAGCGGTGGCCCCAGTAGGTGATAAACAGCATCAGGAGAGAGTGTGTTCATCAGGCCGTGGCTTTTTGCACCCCCTCAGGGATCGTAAGCTGTCACAGTGTCACCGCAAGATGCCCGTGGTCAAGGGCCACTGGGAACATGACTCACTTTCTCGTATCTAAAGGGCCTCATTTTCTCATATCTAAAGCCAGAGGCTGCTGGGGGCCCCTGTTTGCATTTCTCCTGAAGCTGTGCTATACCGGTGAGCATTTTCTCTGAAGCTGTGCTATACAGGTGAGAATTTTCTCTGAAGCTGTGCTATACCGGTGAGCATTTCCTCCGAAGTTGTTGCTGCACTGGTGAGCATTTCCTCTGAAGCTGTGCTATAGCCTTGAGCATTTCCTCTGAAGCTGTGCTACACTGGTGAGCATTTCCCCTGAAGCTGTGCTATAGCGGTAAGCATTTCCTCTGAAGCTGTGCTGGACTGGTGAGCATTTCCTCTGAAGCTGTGCTGGACTGGTGAGCATGCCCTCTGAAGCTGTGCTATAGCGGTGAACATTTCTTCTGAAGCTGTGATATAGCGGTGAGAATTTCCTCTGAAGCTGTGCTGCATTGGTGAGCATTTCCTCTGAAGCTGTGCTATAGCGGTGAGCATTTCCTCTGAAGCTGTGCTTTAGCAGTGAGAGACAGAGCACACTATAAATCAGCCTGTATTCCACTCTGATTACGGCAAATTCAGTGCCAGATTTGGGCAATTTGTGATATCTAGCAATGCTATACCACAGAGCACCTTGATGTCAACCTGACCATAAAGATCTGTATTAATGGGGGGGGCGGGGGGTTCGCTGTCTCATGAGGCCGCATGTATTGGTATGGGGTCTCTCCTTTCCTTTCAATCCCTTTAGCCAACATCACTCAGGGTGAAACTTTGGGGGTCGTTGTGCTACAGACCCAGTAATGTCACCGAATCACCCCCCCATCGCTCTTTAAACTAGTGCTATGATCTCTAAATGTGTCACATTCAAAGATTTATGAAGAGCTCCTGCATAATGAATATTATGAAATAGTTTGAACATGGTATTTTCCTATGCGTCAGAAGCATGCTCGCCCCCTGGAGGCCAGTACTATAAGTGCTGGGTTTGTAAACGGTAATTACCATGATGAGCAAATCATGGGAGGATTGGGTGCTTTGAAGTGGCAATGCTGATTCAGGCGCTTCCTCATAAAACACAGCCATGTGGACCTAAACCCAACCAGACATCAGCAGCCGGGATAGCGTCCACAGGATACCCCGTTGGAGGTCATGTGACAGCCTGTTATTTCTACAGTGGTGCTTAAAGTCCCATGTAAATGGCTCTGATGGACTCTCGTTGACATGTAGGGACCTCAAAATGGCACGAACGACCTGGTGTGGTGCTGCAACAAGCCCCAGCATCTTCAAAACAGGGTTGACGTCCATTCAAAGATATCGTACGTGCAAACAAGGCCTTAGGTGAACCGGGTGCATTACAGCCAGGACACAGGAAACGACATGCCGAAATGGAGAAAGAGGAGAGCCTTGTGAGAACAGATGCTTCGCTGATATTGGGTAAGGCCTCCCAACAAACTGCTATGAAACAATCCGTACCTACAAGAAGCCAATTCAAACGTGACAAGAGAGATTAAAGACACGGTGAGAAGTTTTTCGTTGTCAGATGGCCCCTTAAAAGCCATAATGAATATTTAAAGCTATGCCCCTAAGCAAGCTGCCCTGCACCGACACAAGGTTGCCAAACACAGTAATGTCCCTTTCTCATTCTCCCCCGTATTGATAAAATCGCCGGCTGCCGTCCTGATTGCTCCCATTGTTGAGCGACAGCACATTCCAATCTAAGGATCAGCTGAGCTTTATATCACCTGAAAGACAATCCGGGGGGGGGGGGGG
>JAODUD010000046.1:7939428-7973639 GCA_026784285.1 Stomatorhinus walkeri | reverse complement strand
TACATGTAGGATTAAGGCTGAGCTGGTTTATCAGTTACAGGGGATAAGAACAGCTCCGTGAAGCTCATTTATAGTGCATTACGGGCAGGGAACGAGGTCCATCTGGCTTAAGCATGTCAAGGATTAAGAGGCAGAGTATAATAGGGTGATCAGCACGGCGTACACTAAACTAGACCTTCTCACACTGTGGGGTGGGGGCGGTCACCTCCGAGATGACGGCACCACGTGAAGCAAATTGCAGACACAATCCCCCCCTCATTAGACTGCAGGCTAGGAAAGGCGGCAGCGCAACATGCCCAGAAGCTCACAGCAGACACCGTTTGGGGATCAGGCACACGGACATGCATCCTGAGCTCCAGCGGCACCAACGCGGAGGATACAGAGGTACAGAACCAGCCGGCAGAACCGAGCCTCTGCACAGCATCTGGCCATAAGGCCCGGTGGCCTTCTGAAGCTGTCTTTGGATACCTGCCCTTTGCACCACGTCTCCTCCGCCAAGACCAAACAAATTCAAAAACATGTCAGTCGACAAATTGAGCGCAGAACTTCCAAGAATAATTCTGGATATAGCCCATCCACACACCGTCCCAGCTCTCCTCCTGCTCTCAATCCACCTTCTGCCTGTCCTTTAGCATGCGTGTCCTGCAGTTTCTGAGGGACTAAATGCAATGATCCCGCCCCCTGCTGGATGGAAGCATATATGACATGCATGTGAGCGACCGGTACAAGCTATTGCATCGCACTACATGGTTCAGGCCGGCTGGGCAGGTCACGTTTGCCGTGCTCAGGTGGTCTGGTCTCCCCCAGCTCTGATCCATCCATCCTGCTGTCCTGCATCCCTGACTGACCTGACTAAAGCCAGCGTTTCTGCCCCAGCTCACAAGCATCTTTATTATCCTGGATCATAATGACCCCGGCAGAGTCAGCCCATTTAATCCCACCGCACCTTCTCGTCCTCACCTGGTCCTCTCATGCCTGCTTACCCCCCCCCCCTTTCCACCTGGCTCCCCCGCTGGAGTCGATCCGGGTCACATTTGAATGCGGGTTGATTCGCAGGCATTTTTCCTTCCCCATTTCCGCCCTTTTCTCTCAGGTCCTCTGGCATTGGCGCTGTGACACACCTGTCACCTCAATGAATTATGAATGATATGAATGGCTCTGTGGAAACGCATTGAAATAAGTTTTGTGTTCTTCCTTCTACAATGTAGAATAAATTGCTTATTTTTTAAATTGATACAGAACCTAGTACACTGTCACGAGGCAGATTAGGGATGCATATTTTTCAGACAAAAATAACCGTGAATCTATATTTGATATATTCATACGTTTTTTTAAGAAGCAGATGGCGAACTAAGACGCATGTCATTTAAAAACTAAAGCTCTGTCAGTGATAACTGCTTAGCGCGGCTTTCCGCGTGGGTTCATAAGCAAATGCAGTCATACGCCGCCATCTAGTGCTCATTGAGTGTAATGACCGCTCAAACGGGACAAGCCTGAAAAATGGAACTTCCTCGAAGATGCAATTATTCGTGTCGCTTATCCTGAAGTAAACAAAGAAATAGGGTACACAAACGGCTTTAATTAACTATAAATACTATATGTAAAGTGTAGTTTCATTTACCAGTTAATTTTAGAATACAACAGAAATACCTTTCAAAGAAATTAAAATACTACTCGCAGTAATACTGCAGAGCCAATCATCAAACGATTGACATACGCTAATGCTAATACGCATGAAATAGCTCAAAACGTAATTTTGCATGACGTCATACTGTCCATTATACCGCGGTATATGGTATTTTGACGGTATTTTGATTTACCAAACTAACGATATCTATTCACCAAGCGTGGGTGGGGGGGGCGGGGTTCGGGGGGACACCACAATAAAAACTGGTGAAATACGAAACATGCTTTTCAGGTTTGTTGGAGTTACTGTATTGCCGCATTCTTCTTCTGATCCGCGCACTTATTTCATTGCTACATAGTTTCAGCCATTTTGGTTAGCTCAGTTAATTGAAGAATTTGCATCACTTTGTATCGTGTACGCATAATTTTTGGTCAGTATTTGATATTGAATAAGTGGTTACAGGTTAATTAGAAACTGTTGTTATGCAGATATATAAAATATTTTTGCATCTCTCTCAATGTTTTTCTTTATGTTGAGATATATTTATGAATTCAGTATCCAATAATTTGTGTAAAATGTGTTAGAAAGGACCATATTTTATGGCAAACCGTAAAATGTTTACTGTAACACTAACAAAAGAAAATGATAAATGAAAACTTCAGAGCCATGCTTCCAGTATTTGTTACTGCTGTATGCATGTTTATGTACCAGGAACACACTTAATATGGCAAACACAGGACAAACTGTGCCACGCGTATTTCGGGTTTGTCTTGGGGCTTGAGTGCTCCATCTTACTTTGCACGGGGGGCTAATTCTGGGCTTCCTATCTGGGGTGAGGTTGCTTGTTTGTCTCGAGAGCAGGGGTTCCTTAAGGCGGGGGAAAGTTAAAACAATTCCAAGGGCCCCTGAGCGACAGTCTGGATTGGGGGGAACGCAATATGATATGCCATTATGGGGCCCAAAATCTCTAGCAAGGCCCCTGTTCGTGAGATTTGGCAACACTGTATGTGGACCATCACTGACAAACATCGTTATGCGACACATGACTGTATGTGTATAATTGGTTCACTGATAAACAAATGCTATTTTTGCTTTTATCTTTTTTTAAAAGGGAAAATACTCTTCGTATTTCTTTCGGCCAGCAAAAGCACGCGCTACTGTACGACTTTATTAAAAGTGGCATAAAGATGGAAGACGCTTCTGTCTGCCTTTCTGTTGGTGTGTCTGTTAGTCTGTCTGTCTGACATTCTTCCTTCCATGACCTATGAATTCAAACTGCATGATCCCAGACGGTTAATCACATCGCCAGATCATCGCTCATTGTGAGGTTTTCAGTGGTCGGAGGCCCAGAACAGCCCCTGACAAGACATCAAAGCCCAGAACACAAAAAAATAATGTATTTGAAAGTCAAAGGAGAATCTTTAATGGATGTAAATAGCACATGAAGAGGGAGCAGGGATAACGAGTCTCTGGGGCAGAGCTCCGGTGTCCAGTCGAATCCCACAAAGGGCCGTCACCTGAAAGTACCCGTCCACCATGACTCTGTCTGTCCTGATTTATCCACTGCGGCCTGTGCTGCTCCAGCTGCCCCTGGGGCAGAGTAACGGGCACGCGACTCGAGTGACCTCCACAGCGGGGGAGGAGGGAAAAACGGGACCGGCAGCATGTCACTCCCACCTGTCCTTGCAGGCGTGATGACGGGTGGGGCGGGGGGGGTGTCAGCTCAAAGAGAATATGCCTGTCCTATCCAATCAGGAGGATGAAGGCATCATGTTGGTATATTAACTTTGTTGGGGGCGGAAGGTGACCCAGAGCACAGACCCTTTCAAATGACAAAACTTCATTTTTAATGAATATTAGCAGTTTTATGTCAGGTACCTCTATTAATAGCCGTTTCATCCTAGGGCTGAATGAAAGGTTCATCATCATTGTCCAGTATAGGGTCACAGTCAGCCGGGAGCCTGTCCCCAGGAACACAAAGGGCCCTAATTCACTAATTAATGCTAATTACTTATACTGACCACCATCATTTTAGACCTATCAAAAAGTACGGCTGCACCAAAATCCTATCCGCATGTACTGTATTCAGAAACACTAGAGGTTAAGAAGTCCTGACAACCTTAAAGAGGGCTCCGCCCCCCACCCCCCCACTCCACTGTAGAGCAACATGCTCCAACACAGTGAATTGGAGTTGCCCAATTGTCCATAAGTGTGACTGGTGTGTGAATGTGCCTCGTGATGGGTAGGCGGCCCCCCTGGGCTATTCCCGGCCTTGTGCCCATAGCCCCCCAAGACTCTGCATAGGACAAGCAGGTATGGAAGATGGATGGATGGATGGTCCGACAACCTTAAAGAGGTGTAGTTACAGAACACGTACAACCTCCCTCTAATCATTAACCTTATGGGCAGCACTCGAGGACTAAAAAAAACAAACAAACATCAGGAACAACCCCAGCTCCGCTCAGTGAGAGAATCTGAATCAGAAAACTTTATTGATCCCAGAAAACGGAAGAAAAACGAGAGGGGTCTGCATATTCCCTGCCTTCCTGGGACTGGCTCAGTGTGAACCTTTACTACATCGTCAGACACCCGTCTTAACTTCCTGCTAGGATGATAAAATCTGTGAGAAGCAGTTTATGACTGAGCAGGAGCGGCATGCAGGGCTCGTGCTTTTTAATGAGCGACATCCCTTTGAATCGTCAGGAATAACACAGATCTCATTTTGAGACTGACCCTTGTCACAGACATATTGCCTTATAACAGGCCACATTGTCTCTGGGAAGATCAGAGACCTATTAAAGAAGAAAATCTGTCTCATGGTCCTGAAACCCTTTGATGGTTAGAGCATGAGAGGTAATACTTATCAAGGATGTGGGAAATCCAATACCGTTGTTTATTTGATTGCCAACTGCAGAAACAAATCATTTCTGTTCATAATCAAACAACAGTCTTTATTTGTATATAAACTGCACAGGTTACCATGGCTGCAATTACAGGATGTTCAGCTGCTTACTCTTCCACATAGATCTAGACCGTCTGAAAGTGATAGAGGGCTCGATTCAAGGACCTCGAAAAATTAACAAAGGAAAAAAACAAGCACGTTAGCTTTGCGTCGCGGACGTCAACACGAAGACCAATCGGATCACTCCAGCTGAGAGACCTCGTGGAAGTACGCTCCTAGCATCTTGATTCCCTGGATGTAGTTAGACCTGGAAGGACAGCACAGGGTGAGAAGGAACATCCAGGATCTTCATATGGGAGGTAGGACAGGTTCGGCGCACGTTACCGGTTGAGCTTCTCGTTCTGCGAGTGCGCACCATCGTCCGAGGAGCCAATGGGTAGCAGCATGACGTTGCGGCCGGTGGCCCCCTGGAAGGTCAGGGTGACCGGGATGCTGCCTCCCTCCCTCGTCAAGTCCGGCTCCACTCCAAAAACTGCAGGTGTGGACAGGGAGAGGGCTCGCTAGGCGGTGCGACCTAAACCAGACCGCTTCTAAGCGTTCAGTTACAGAATGCCCCAGAGTGGTGAAGTTCACTGTGTATCCAGCAGGTGGCACAGTTGCTCTATAATGACCCTAGGCTATCTGTGACCCTACCAGGACAAGCAGGCAGAAAATGGATGGATGGATGTCAAAAGAACCTAGCTGTCTGCATCTACAATCTGCATTCGTTTAAAGTAGTACTCCTTGATTAGTGGATGGATGGACGTCTGTCCGTCTAGCATATGACCACGTCTGCTCGTCTCCCCTCGCCTTTGCTGCACACGCCTTTAAAGCTGCACTCCCTTGCCTGTTTGCATGGCTCTCCTGCCCGCCATGTAGTGCGGATGGTTGAAGTCAGAAACCCAGGCCTTTGCCCCATGCCCCATGTACACCTTCAGCTTGTTGGGGCTGTCACGCTCAGCGAACTTCAGCTTCAGGTGATCCATCACCTGCAGAGAGAGAACGCACACAGACGGTCATTAGCAAGAAGTTCCGGTGCTCCTCCGGTGCTCCTTCATAAGGATACTATGCAGCTCCTACGTAATCGAGCAGCCCTAAAGCTTTATGCGAAACACTAACCTCTACTGTTCCTTCCTCATATTACAAGTAGAATTAATTACAAATTTTATGCGTAGAAACACGGATCATTCGATTTACTTTCATTTTTGATGAAAAGGTAAGTTTGTTAAATTTCAGCATCTTCCACTAGGGGGGGCTGCTGCCTAAGATCCCAAGCGTTAAAACAGGTAATAAGATACATAATCGATAACAGGGCAACCAATGGCCATAAAGTCCACCGAAAGCAGAAAACAGCTCATTACGCTCTTACTGGAATATACTGTAGAGGCTTTTTAAAACTTCGTGGTAACAGAACAAGTTGGAGATAACATCCAATGACATGAAAGCTGTATTTGACTGGAGAGAATAACCAGCTCGTTAGGAGAGAACAAGGCAAACAAGTTGAGTGTGATAAACATAAAAGAAACAATGCAATCCCAGAATGCTTTTGGGTCGACTAAAGCAGACTACTGGCACTCCGGTTACTTTTTCTGGAGAAGATTCCTCAGCTTCCCTAAAGACGTTAACAAGGCCGTACCTGACGCTCAACCGTCTTGGGATCCATGTCAGGTACCAGGCGGATCGAGAACTTTCCGGTGACCTTGCGCGGGATGACGGTCTTGGCCCCACTTTCGGAAAACGCCCCCTCGATACCGTGAAGGGAGAGGGACGGGAATCGCCAGCGATGCATCAGGATTTGTTCCTGCGGACACGGGGAACCCCAAGCCCTTACCAAGCTTCTTCTGTAGTCACTTGAATCCTCTCCTCAGTCACCGCCAGACCCCGCATTTTGTTTCCGCCCTCAGTAAACACACCCAGACACGCAAACCAAAAAAAATCAGACTGTCCGATTTGTTAGGTTTTCCTCAACCCGACGCAGGCAGACGTGCGGACGGCACCTTGGTATCGTGCAGCAGCTTGCAGGCCCCCACATCCGTGCAGTACTCCTCCAAGTCGAAGTCTATCTTCTCATACAGCTTCTTCTCCTCCTCGGTCAGCTGGGCCACGCTGTCGTACATTCCCGGGACCAAGATTTTACCCTTCTTATCCAGAAGGCAACCTGCAGGTGCGATGAAGACGAGGAGCACGACTCAAGGCTCCAAAAATCAGATAAAACGAACAAAACAAAAGTATCTGACGGCAGGAGAACGTCGGCGAAGCCAGTTCCCAGCCGCAAGAACAGGAACCAGACCCCCTTAGAAAGCGAGTTGAGAATACTCACCCATCAGTGCGATGAGGTCAGACATGGCCTCGTGGACGGAGCCCCCAAAAACCCCGGAATGGAGGTCCTTATCGCAGCACTCCACCTGCGCCGAGAAACGACAAGATCAGATGGTTCCTAAGGACGTGAAAGAACCTCCACACAAGCCTCTAGGAAGATGGGGGCACCGCGAGGCCTCCTACCTCTATGAAGAAGTAACAGATTCCCCTGAGGCCGTAAGTGATGCAGGGCTTCGTCTTGCCCAGCCAGTAGTTATCAGAGATGCAGACGTAGTCCACATCCTTGAAGAAGGAATCCTTCCGGGAAAACACCAGGTCGTCCAGGCCCTCTGAGCCCGACTCCTCCATTCCCTCAAAGCAGAATTTGATGTTGATTGGCAGCTCCTGTTGGGGAGGGGTTGGGTGCAGTATAGAACAGGGCCATTTAAAATGATGAAAACCAAAAAAAAAAGATTAAAAATTAATTGCTGACCTGGAATGGATTAACCATTTGGCCACAAGAGACTGCGTGGTTCCGCTGCTTAAGGGCACTGAGAAATGGACCTTTAAACGTCACTGTTGCTGTTTTATCAGGTTGTAAACACAGGCCCTTGAAGCTGACCTATGCACTCTGAGTGAGTGTGACTTAACCAACGCCTCGTCCACACGACCTTGTCTTAGACATCAAGCAGAGCTCACGCACGCACACGCACACACACACACACACACTGCATCTTTTCAGATCTTTGTGGGAACCGTCCTTTCATTTCCATGGGCATAACCCTATTACCTATTACTAGTCTGATTAAGACAGTCACACATCCAAAATCAATAACCTTACTTAAAATTGAATGTGTGAAAGATTCTAACAATAATTTGCAATGCCGCCAGCCCGGTTTTAACCCTAACCCTAACCCTAACCCCAACCCACAATCACAGTGCGAAAGAAAGAGGTAAAAACTAACACAAAGTTGATTTTACGTGCATTTCTATTTCATTTTAGTTCGTGTTGCATTGGTCACTGTTGTTTAATGTTCATTTTTTTGAAAACTTGTTTATTTTTATAGCAGTTAAAAATATTTTGTTCACTTCTAGTTTCAGTTTTAGCCTTAGTCATCGTTAACTATAATAACCCCACAACGTAATATATACACATTTCCACATTAACAGTAATAACCATAATTACTGAATGATCATACTAATAATACTATTACTACTCAAAAAACAAAAAACAAAACAGAACAAGAACGGGAACAGCTGCTGCCCAATGTCTCAGAGTTGACCATAAAGTCGTTAAGGAAATTGTTTTCCCTAAAGCCTTAAACAGCTCAGTGCTCCCCAAGCTTGTTCATGTAGACTTGTAAAGTGTTACGCTGACAGGGAAGTTTAAATTGCTGACTCAAACTCAGTGATTACTCAATTAATGGTCAGGAGATAAGGGACTCATTCCCTTAACTGCAACTCCCAACTGAAAATACACCAGAGCTTGGGACATGTTATCACATACCACAAGTAGCTATAAATTAAACTCCAGAAGGCCTTAAATCATTCTTTGGGTGAATACCCTGATACCTCAAGGTGAGATCTCCTGGCTTAGTGATTAACACCCGAAAGTCTGGGCCCGTGCCCGGTAGCAAGCTGCAGATTGCCTTCCCAGCCGTTAAACGGGTTATAATGGAAAATCACATAAAACAGTACCTGTTGGATCTTCTGATAGGCCTCGATGCAGTTAAACCAGGCTAGAACTGGGCCCTTATCATCAGTGGAACCTCGTCCATACAGCTTCCCTGGAAAGCACAATGTCAAGGAGGCAATGTGAGGAAGGGCGGCTGGAGAAGCCAGTCAGAGAAGTCGAAATCCAATGTATTCCCATATTACCTCACAAAGTCGGTGGGTTTTCCTGCCAAATTTTTCAACAATGTTACCAAGACAACCAGGATTTTAATTCTTGTAGCAAAAACAAGCACTGGGTTCTGCACAAATGGTTTAAGTGCCTGAAATTCTACAGGTACCCACAAAGGACTTCACAAGCGCAATTACGCAAGATCTACGGTCAGACCAGTTATGCAAAGGAGTCTACCTACGTGAATCCGGACTCTGAACATCATTCATTAATGAACCAGAAATACCTGATGCTGATGTTCAAAACAGTGGAAACCTACAACACAAGTACCAACAGAATCAAAAACTCTGAAAACAAAAGTGCTCCCACCATCTTTCTCCACGAGAGTGAAGGGCTCCGTGTCCCAACCGTCGTCGATGTTGGCCGGCTGCACATCCAGGTGACCATAGATACACACGGTTTTCTTCTTTGGGTCAGAGCCCAGCTGGCCCAAAACGATGGGAGGTAAAGGGATTTCTTCTCCGCTGTGCAGCTGAGGTGAGGAGACGCCGAAATGAACGCCCTGACATTTCTGAAGTTACTAAAGGACTCATATCAGGTCCCGTCTGTGTGGAAAACGGAAAGCCCTTCTCAAGCAGCCGGACACCTTTGCTCCCGTTGGTACCACTGGCTATGTAAAAGGGTCACAAGATCACTCCTCAAAACCATAAGAGGCAATAAACCTTAATGACCTGATAAAATTCAGCTGTTACTCCTTGGGCAGACTCCATCAGGTGAACATGAGCTTATTTATTAGAGACTTAGTCAACTTGATGATTTCTCATGTTAAACACAGTAAAAGTGGTTAAGGTACAAGCTTATGTCTAGAAGTAATTCATTCCACTGTTCACCCCATGACCTGTTTACAGGCATCATTCAGTGCTTGGAGCGCTAATCACTTGGAGCTCCAACCTCACCTTCTGCTTTCCGAGGTCGACCAGCTCGACTGAGCCTCCAAGCCTCTCGATGTCCTTAGCCGCAATCTTCATCATCTTCTTGATATCGCCCCGCTTCTCTGGCCAGGCTGATACGCTCTGCACCGACACCCATTCTGCCAGTCTCTGGAAGCGGATCATAGAATGTTTTTCCCACAAGGTTTCACAGAGCTGCCTTTTCTCCAGAAATTACCTTTATTCCTAATGCATAATATAGAGTAAAAAAATGCTAGATCTAGTCGACACTTGAATTTTGTTCAAAAGACCGAATTAAATATGCTACACCTTCCTCTTTCATAGCCAGTATCAGGAGATTAGAGAATGTGCAGTACAGCACTTTTTACAATAAAAAAGTTTCTATTCCCGTTTTAAGAGTGAACCAGCACTGAAAGAATGTGTCACTGTCGAATCACAAGACGTGACAAGAATGTAAACTCCTAAGCATAAATTTTAAGAAGTATTAAATCACCTCAAAGCAAATATATTCGATTGGTGGCCTCAGGATTTAACATCAATATCTTTAACATCGTTTACGTTATCTAAAACGGTCAGTGCAGATTTGTCTGACAGAGCATGCCTTAAACATGAGCAAGCGTCTGAATTTCCCACCTGAATATACTCCTCCTGGTGTTCATCCACGTACTTAAACAGCGCTGGGAGAAAGGACATCTTGACTCTAAGCCGGGACCCTAAATCCTGCAGATCAAAGAAGGTAAACCTTTGTACTGCTGAGAAAACGAAACCTTTAACACGGGTTAGAAAGGCTGACTCCACCCATAGTGCTGACACCGGCAAAACCTAAAGGAGGATGGGAACCAAACCAACTACCAGTAACTTTTACCAAAGGCCACAGCCACCAGTTAATATAGTAACTGCTACCAAATATCACAGCCAGATTGTTTCCAAGTCTGATGCAACAAACCGCAACACTCAATCACCTTACCGTGCACAAATGGTGCAACAACGTGACGCTGCCAAGGAACCAGAAACCAGGTTTAATGTGTAATCATGTTTAAGACCTGCTATTATGCAGCGCATAAGTCAGTTCGATCATGCAAATTCCCCCTTTCTTCCATTTTCTTGCAAACACATGGCGATTCTTCACCTTGTGATAGGGCGATGATGCGTCGGTACATGACGCTCATAAAATACGATGGGATTAAATCGGAAGGAACCGAAATCGAATTGAACGCGATTGCAAACAAAACGTTTATTAATATAGTGACCAATACTTTACTGTACATATTGGTAGTACACAGCTTAGCGGAATTAGCCAGTTACCTAGAAGACTTTTGAAGGCACTTCAAAAAACGATGCTCTGGAGCATCAGAAGGACTAAAGTCCTAGCTATACAGACATCAGCGACCAGCACAGCAAAGACGAGAGCCCCGATAACACTATAATAAGCACCGGTTAACCGGCTGTAGCAGTATCTAGCATAACCACGCGCTGAAACCGGTGACGCAATCAGGAAGTTCCGGTCGCCAAGGGGTGTTCCAATCTTCCATGACGAGTGCACTTGCAAGTTAATTGTGCTACACAAGGGTAGAACCACAGTTATTGAAGTGATACTGAAGTAATTTTGGGTCATATTTGTATGTGCGAACTGTAAATTCTACGGTTAAATATTACAAATTGTGGGATGTATTTAGGACACATCTTGAGTCTTTGTTGAGATTAAAACCGTAAAACAATTTTAGTAGGTCTACCGTAATGTATTTAACTGCGTGTATTGATGACGTTATATTGATTTAATCATTACCACAGTTGATACATTTTAGCGTGTTGGTTGACAAAAGGATATTAACGTGATGAGGCTGTTTTTACAGCATTCTACTACCCACAAGGACAGTTTGATACTGTCACAGTGTACAAGAGCTGGAGGTGTAGCTCTCAACTTGGCTCTCACAGTGCTTCTCAACTTTTTTTTGCACCGCGAACCAAATTTGATGTGAATCAATGCCAATCGCACAAATCTCATTGGCTGTGCCAGTGAACTTTAAAATCTGATCACTGATCAGGGTAGTAGCTTGGTGGTTCGAAAATGCTTATATTTCCAACTCCGCCTCCGACCCTTTCAGGGTTTGCCGCCACCCAAATTAGGGTCAGAACCCATGGGTTGAGAATCGCTGCTTCAACCCAGTGTCCGGCCGGTGCATCAGTTGGCGCATTCCGATGGTTTTGTGCCTTTTATAATCCAGTAGCGATCGTAATTTTACAGAATCACGTTTGAATCTGACTGTTAAGCTGGCTGTTTTCTTTACTATACACAGATGACGTCAGCGTAAGTACGTAAGCAGAGATGCAGCGATGGGTGCAGCAGCGTGAGCACGTGAGAATGCTGGCTGGTATCAGGTGCGCGCGCTCATTGCATGGCCACGTGGGTGCTATTTTACCTGTTTCAGGAAGCGGTCGTTGTGCAGTATACGACGTTTTACTGCTAGCTTTTAAACTACCGTGGTCTGTGTGTTAATGGCTTGGAGAGTAATGTCAACTTTAGTGTTGTTACTGTTGAGTTGGGTTTGCATTGAACTGACTAAAGCACAGCGATTAGAAAGAATGCACGGATACCAAAGTAGCTTCAGTGGTGAATTGCTGGATGATCCTGATGATGTGGCCTTTTATCCGTATTTTGATAACGATTATGACTACTCTGAAAGTAAAATCACGACACATCTACGAGATTTACATAATGCTTCTTCTACGGTCCAGTACTTTTCAGACCGTGACGGTGATCTGGAGTTGGGAGACGTAGTGGGACCTGCTCTTATTAAAGAAATTTATAAGGTTCCTTTGCCAAAGAAATCATCTGAAGGATTTGCAGTATTCTGCTCTGATGAGAAAATGACTGTGAGGCTGCCTTCTGGGCCAAAGGGAAAAATCAAAGTTCAGGGTAAGGTGTGCTGTTCCAGGTTATTTGGATAAAGAAACTGCCAAACTATATTCTCTACCCCAGTAGTTAAATGTGTTTTTTCTTTTAAGGATCTGAAGGGCTTATACCTGTAGTAGCGCTCACTGGGTCTTGTGGGTATTCTATGAAAGAGGGTCTGGAGCACAATACCCTGGCCATCTCCTTTACGGGCTGCCATGTCACTCATAAGGTAAACTGCCTTCGCTGTTTGAAGTGTCTCCTGAAATGTTCCTGCAGCTTCAACTTTCTCATTGGAAATCTCTTTCAGAAAGGACTGTACACTGTGAAGCTGGTTTATTCGACCTTTGATGGACAAAATGGTGACATTGATGCATCCTGTACTGATGAGCTGCCTACCTCCAAACCTCCTTTGGCACGGCTGAAGAGGCCGCAGGCAGATGAACCTTTGCAGCAGGATATGGCTAAACTGGGGCCGTTTATTTCATTGTGTAGTAGCACTAGTACTCCTGTAACTGAAGTACAGTTCACTCCACCCCAGCGGCCACCTGGTCCCATTGTGAATAACGTACCCAGTATCTTGAATAACGTACCCAGTAAAAATGTACCAAAAGTGGGTATGTAAATTTTAACGTTGCATTCCAATGCCTTCTAACAATTTTATAAATGCTGTCTGAAAATTCTGGGTTTGTCTTGCAAGGCTGCAAGATCCCTCTGAGTCATCGTTTACGTTGTGGTCCCTCTGGGATTTCTGCATCTCTGTGCTTGGCTAAAGGCTGCTGCGCCGATTCTAAAACGTCCTCTTGTTTCTATCCAACGGATGGTAAGCATTCCAAAATGGAGGCGGACTTGTGAAGCTGAAATGTCTCTTGAATTGAACATACTGTTGCCTCTTCTGTTCTTCAGCATGCACGGCAGACAAGAACTTTGTGGTTGCTGTTGGCCGTACTGAAAAGCCGTATCCCGTGGATCCATCCAACTTGGTGGTGGCGGGGAAGGACCGATGCGCTCCGGTTATTCGGTCCCGTGACTTTGCTGTCTTCAAGTTCTCAGTCACCGAGTGTGGGACTCGTTCTTATGTAAGTAGATTTTTCAAATCTAGTCAATTTTAATTAGTGGGTCAGAGCATCAGATTGGTTGGTCCCACATCATCTGCAATCTGATTGGTTCAGAGATTACCACTCTTCTGCTCAGAACATTTTCAGTACCACAAAAATGTCAGATTCCCTCGAAACTACTTTGCACACTGCCGGACCTTTGACCGGCTGCATGCCATATTGGTGGAATGTCAACGTTCTCTTTCTCCAGACGCTTGGGGATACTGTGGTGTACATGGCAGAAATACAGTCCAACATTAAAGTGTACAATCTCAAATTTGGAGCCATCACCCGGGATCCTTATTTTAGGTCAGTGGTGATTACTTGAGAAGCCTGTGGGTTGTTCTGAAATGGCTATATAGAGACAGCCTGCAAATTTTGGTAGTGAGTCACATTTTTGTATGACTGTAATTATTCCTTATTTTCCCTCCCCTCTTGTCCCTACAGGTTATTGGTAGAATGTCGCTATTCAAAGAGTGGTGCTTTGGGTGTGCCATTCTTCATTACCTCTGGATATGTGGTTAAAAGTCCTAGTTGGCCCTTGACTGTGACATCTAGTGGATTGTATAATGTACAATTGAAGATTTCAACAGGTAGGGCTTTTTCCTCAGGTGACATTTAGAGGTCCAGCACAACGTGAGACTAACATGGCTGTCTTTCAGATCGCACATACACAAAGTTCTATTCTCGAGATCACCTGCCCCTCAAACTTCTGCTTGGAAAGTCTGTGTTTTTGGAGCTGCACCTGAGTACCAGCGATGGCTCTGCCGTGCTCTTGGTGCACTACTGTGTTGCCTATCCACGCTCTGCAACAAATGCTTTGATCCTAATACATGAAGGGTAGGACAGACTGTGTGTGTGTGTACGCACGCACATCCATTACCTGTGTTAATCTATAACTTCAACTCCCAAGGTGTCCCAATAAACTGGATGGCTCAGCCTCCGTCCTTTACGGCAAAGGCCTGTCTCAGTCCAAACAGCGGCGTCTCTTTGAGATCAGAACTTTTCAGTTCTTAGATCTGAAATCCAAGAAGTTCCTAGATGAAGAGGTGAGAGGACCATACCTGAATTGTCTGCGTGCACAGACCCTAAAACTGCACGACAGTCTATCAGTCTGGTTTGTCCCTCCCAGATCTACTTCATGTGCCACACTGAAGTGTGCTTACCCCATGAGAGATCTTGTGAGGAACGTTGCTTTGGTGAAGGTAAATGCATTCCTCCAATTTAATTTGCTTTCCAGTGTGCAATAGCAAAGCTTAACTTCATACTTTTTTTTTCTTCCTGCCCCGCCCCCCCCCAAGCATAAACCGTGGACCGAAAACTGAGATTCCAAATTCACCGGTGTACTTTGTCATGTTTGGTTATTTTGAAGTCTTAATAAACTTTTTACCTCTGGTTAATTGGTGTATGATTGATTGATTGGATTCTACGGATTAAGCCCATATGTGAACAACCAAACCATCATATCACTTAATTGTTTGCTGACTGTTTTGGGAGCTGAGATCTGGTACATAAGTCTCCATTTAGGATGTCTTTGCCAGAGACACCTTTTAATTACCTTGATTACTGTTTGTCCTACATCTACAGTAGTATTCCCTTTCAATACTTTGGGTTACAACATCACATGCTTTCACTATACTAGTTATTATTGGTAGGATACCAGTAGCCAAAATACCAAACCAGATGGGGTACTTTAGTGTGGGACATGATGTGGTCGGTCTCTAATACCATTAGCCTGCCTTTTGAAACGCAGTACAAATGCTAGAAACTACTGATTAACTCAGTTTTTTTTTAATAGTAACGGATGTGTGGGGAAAATGCAAAGGAGTAAGGTTTTAATTGTTCTGATTGGAAGTGAATGTTTGGTAAATAGGATGGATCTTTGTTTTTAAAGCAACGAAACACCACTTGGCAATATGGATTCTCAGCATAGAAAATGACAAATGTAGACTGATATGAGTGTATCACAGTGAGATAGTATGTACTGGTGGAAAACTGATGAAGTAATGGACTTCTAGTTCTTGGTGTGGGGGGTTTACATCCCAGTGAGGGAGAGGGAGGAGAGGATATGCATTTGACTGCCTGTGGGAAGAAGATTCTAAATGGGTTAATTTGGTCCTAAATATTCTGTATATATCCATGTGAATCTGCAGAGTGGTTGCTCTGAGGCTAGGGATCTGTGCTGGCAATCAGAAGGTTGCTGGATTGAATCCCATGTATACCAGTGGAGGTTCTACTCTGTTGAGCCATTGAGCACGGCCCTTAACCTGAAATTGCTTAAGCCTGAGTATAATATCAATCTACATCCTGCCCAGCAAACAGGTCCTCCAACTTCCAGGAGAAATATGCAGGTTGGTAGAGTTGGCACTGGAAAAAAACACTTCCATCAATTCAAACTAGTGTAGTGCTGAGATATCACCTGCTGCACTTGAGTTTCCATCCCTGAAGTGGTTTGTCCTGTGCTGGGTGGCATTTTTTGACGTGTAAAGAAAATTGAATCTTAGATTTCGTAGGAGAAACTGAACGTGATGTTGCTATTTTTTCTGGTCTCGGAATAAGCCCGCTCCACATGTTACGGTAGGAACCAAAATGGAAAGGGGTGTAGAGTGGTACACGGAACAGGGGCGACAGCGCACCGGCTCGTCACATGTGTCTGCGTGCTTACGGCGTGTTTAGCTGACAGGTCTGGGAAGCGGCGTGGTGCGTCGTGGTTTCACCCTAGTACCGGTTACTTTGCTGTGAGGTTCGTGCTGTTTAAATTAACCGTAACTGATCGAAGTCTTTTATTTGTCCTTTTCTCCCGCCTGATTATTTGTAAGATAAATTTTTAGGTTTGTGAAATCGTAGCTGCATAATGAGGTTATTTGTGCATACAATGGGAAATTAACATACTTGTGTGGTTAAATGTTTGGGTTTTCAAAACATTCAATTTTCATTATGAGTAACCCTATATCTAGAATCGATTGTAGAAAGACTTTGTAATTAGCTGACATGCATTAAACAACTAATCGTCGTGTTTTATTTTATTTTTATTACTAATGACAAGTTGGTAAGGAGGTGCAGGCATATTTAGGTAACCTACTCGAAACTCGAAATCACCAATGGATGAGACGATTAGCAACGGGACTGCCAAGAATCCAGATGTCAGTAGTGACAAGGGTGCGGCAGCTATCAAAATGCAGTAAGTTGAGGATTAAATCAAAATTTACAAACGAATTGGATGTTTATGTGTACGTATGTCCTGTGTCTGCCTTGAACTCGTCCTTGTTTGCACTAAGTGACTTTTCTTGTAGGTATCATACAACCAAAGAAAAATTCCATGAGTTTATTGACTCAGGATGGCAGAGGGAAAGAGCTGGTAAGGGAAATGAAGAAACTGTCCCCGAAGGAAAGAGCCCAGAGGATTCTCTGGACCAGACTTGTGAACCACCAGAAAAAAAAGTAAAAGTGGAGGGGCCGGCAGAAGACGGCAAGGGAAAAGAAGACAAAAAACGAGCCAGGGGGCAGTTTAAATGCAGGCCGCACATGAAACCACACAGCTATGATGACATGCGGCTGTGTCCCTCCATAATTCAGGTATTTGAAAGTATATCTGCTATAAAAACATGCTTTTACCAGTTGTGTTCAAGCATTGCTAAAACTGTTTTTGCTCATTCAGGAGCGATCTACCAGCTGCTCTTTTGGAGAGAGATGCAGATTCTTCCATGATGTAGCTGAGTACATGTCTGCGAAGCCCGCCGATGTCGGAGAGCACTGTCACCTCTTCAGCACCTTCGGAAAGTGCCCCTACGGCGTGACCTGCAGGTACTCCAAGGCCCATGTGGACGGCTCCTTCAAGAACCTGGTAAACCAGGAGCTGCTGACGAAGACCGAGGGGAGACCTCCTGTGAAGAACAGTCTGGACAAAGACCTTCAGAAGCGTCTGCGAAAGAGGCAGGTGCCTTTCGTCGCCTCGGAGGTGTACCTGAGGACGATCGGCAAAGGTGCCGATCAAGGAGGATGTAAGAAGAACCAGGCTGACAACAAGGCAAAGACGTGCTCCGATGGGGAGGCTGCTATAACTGAGGGGGAGGCTCCGAACCACACCATGGCAGGGGTTGCCCCAGCAGACACCATAGGGTCTACGGCAACCGGAGTGATACGGGAGGGAGCCGAAGCTGGTGGAGCAGGCTCTGAGGAAACCACTTCCTGCAGGAAACCTGCAGATGTGAATTCCTCTGAGATGTTGCTGGATAGCTCAGGGCAGAACGCTCCCGTCAAGACAACTGGTCCTCTGACGGATGCTGATGTCATAAAACTGCGTCCCTGCGAGAAGAAGCAGGTAGGTTTCACTCAATCTTCCGTCTTTGATCGGAAACCTCAGGCCTATTCTTTTCGCTAGTCACACTGCATAACAACTCAGTAGCCTGTCAGACTTAAATCTGCCTTTATTTCAAATGGAAAAAGTACAGTTATATTCTTTTGTGGCACAACAATCATAATATAACAATGTTCCATAATTTTTTCCTTCCCTTAAGCAGAAATGTCATTGTGATTAATGATTAGATAAAGACTGGCAGTAAAAATATCAGCATCAGCTTGAGAGAGGCTGATATTGAGCATTTAGACATGTTTGTCTGCTGTCTGGCCCCACTTGTGTTTGGCACTAACAGCTGGGCAAACCTCTGAAGTGCTGAATCTTTGTTTTAATAATGGAAACCAAACATTAGCAGCTCTGCAGCAGTAATGCAGTTTGCAGCACTGGCTCCCCAGGGGACGCAAACCTGCACGGCGCTGGTAATCCAAAGATGTCAGATTCCTAACTGGCCAATCTTCTCCACAAAGGGCCGGTATGTATGCAGATTTTTGGGATAACCTTCGGGTCAGCCGTTTAAACCCAGGTGTGAGGACTCTTCAGCCAATCAGTCCTCTTATTAGTAGTTTGATTGTGTAGTTGCAGCAGAAACCCGCACGCACTTTCTAGATAAGTTGCCCACCCCTGTCCTAACTGCATGTTTTTGAACTGTGGGTAGAAAACCACGCAAACATGGGGAGAACGTGAGCTCTGCACACACAGGGGGGGCCCTGGCGGAGGGGGGGCACTGGCGGAGGGGGGCCACAGCACGCCCAGTGAGCCACTGTGCTGCTCCCAGCAAATCACACTTACTTTGCATGACATTTAATTCTGTTGTGTTTTATTTATTTTCTTGGGATTTGTTTGAGTAAGCCACTAAAATAAAAGATTTACAAAAGTGTATTTTGCATGTAATTTATTTACTCTGAACGTGATCCTGGAAAATGAACCTCGTGGTCTGTTATAGTCTCAGAAAGCTGTCATGGTCTCTTGGGTCCTGAGCTTTGCCGTGTCCCTGCTGCAATGGAAACTTTGCAATGGAAACTTTACAAAGCAAACTCCGCAGGACCTCCTGTGTGGCTCTAGGTTTGTTAAGACGCTTCGCCTGAGGACAGACCGAGCCCGTCGGCTCAGATCACAGCTGGATTTCGGTCTTTGTTACTCTCCCGACTGTGATCGGGAATCTCGTGGCGATGCAGCTAATTAGCATTGTTGTACTGCAGGGAATAGTCAGAAAGCGTATCTCGGCTTCTCGCTGCTTAATCGACTTGTCAGGGTGCCTGAGAGCCATTGGTTGCCTGTGGAAACAGTTCTTGGTGTTTCATCTCTGCTGCAGCGTAGGGTTTGCAGAGAGGCGATGTCTGGCACATTTTAGTAGGCAGGGAAGGCTGAATCAGAAGGATAGCTTAAAAAAAACAACAGCAATTGGTCTGCCTGTGTATTTGTCATTTGATTCTCTTGGATTATTATTAGATTATATAAAATGTTCTAAAACAACTATAGTTTTGGTTAAAATTTATTTAAAACATTTCTTTTGACCTATGGGGGTAGCAGTTAACTTTTTCTGTTTTTATTTTTTAAGGTGGATTTCAGAAATAAGCTGTACCTGGCCCCCTTAACCACAGTGAGTAAACGGAAGCTCCCTTTGAAGTGTGTTTCGGTGCTGTGTGAAGGAGCGCGCTCCCATGCCTGTTCACTCCCTCCGTCCCTCAGTGCGGGAACCTCCCCTTCCGCCGCGTCTGCAAGCGCTTCGGAGCTGACATCACGTGCGGTGAGATGGCCATGTGCACCAATCTGCTGCAGGGCCAGACGTCGGAGTGGGCCCTCCTCAAGCGGCATGAGAGTGAAGATATTTTTGGCGTGCAGGTTAGGGGAGTGCCTGGGGCATACCAGTTTGATATGCATACTGGTATTTTATTCGTATAAGGGTTCCTCCTCATTTGGGGTTTAAATGGTCTTCATGCTGGTGACTATGATGTCTGTTTGAAGTGTGTCAGTTTAGCCATTTTATGACCTCTCCTAAAGTCACCCCAGTGTATGCAGTGACCATCCAATACACCCAATGCATTTTTTGACCATGAGGACACCATGTATGGCCAAATAATTACCGCAGTGACTTTATAAACTGTTTACTGGAATGGCTGGGGTGTCCCTGAGGAGAGGTTTGGGAACTGAAGCGCTGTTCATCTAGCCATCCAGCAAGATATCAGTAACTTTTTGGAGAACAGGAGAAATCCCTGTTAGTTTTTGTTTTGCTATTAATTTGAATGTGTTATAACATTAAATTGCTTTTTATTCTAAGCAAATATACTTACTGCCAAGATTAATATCTTTAATGTTTCCTTTGTCTGCATTCGCCACTTGCACAGTTATGTACATTTTTCTCATTTTGGTCTCAGCTTGAAGGATGCTTTCCCGATACCATGACCAAGTGTGCGGAGCTGCTGAACAGCAACATCGAAGTGGACTTTGTTGACATAAACTCCGGCTGTCCCATCGACCTCGTCTACAAGAAGGTAGAGTCCTCTCTAAATGGACGAGGTCACCTTTTTACAATTTGTGAATAAACCCAACCTAGACTAAGCTTATTTTTTAAAAAGCGTAAGTGTTTTGAATGGTTTTTGGCATATTCTTGATCTGTTTTAGGGTGGTGGTTGTGGACTGATGACTCGCACTAACAAGTTTGAGAAGATAGTCAGAGGGATGAACTCTGTAAGCCATATCGCCCCCTACTGCATGTGATGTGTAGTGCAGGATTATATGCAAAACAAAATATTGAGACTAAGAAAATTTAAGTGTGTGTTTTTTTTTTATGTGAAATACTGGAATAGAGAATCACAATCATGAGAGAGCATTGTAGCTCCAGTGCACCTGGGAGCTGGATCTCTGGTTTTGCGTTGTGGTGTTCTCATCAACACATTCTCTCAAAAGGTTCTAGATGTCCCTTTAACCGTTAAAATCCGGACTGGCGTTCAGGACAAAGTTAACATAGCACATAAATTGATCCCGGAGTTAAAAAACTGGGGCATCTCTATGATCACAGTAAGTATCAGCTGCCCCCTTAAGCTTTGATTTGACTTGGTAGTCTTGAAGAGCTTTTGATTTCAAACACGTCAACAAACAGTGATTGAACAAAATGGTGTCTTTTGAAGCTACATGGGAGATCACGTGAGCAGCGTTACACCAAAATGGCCGACTGGGAGTACATCGACTCCTGCTCCAAGCTAGCCAGTCCCGTCCCACTCTTCGGTGAGTCGGAGAGCATCTCCTGGTGTTCACCCACGTTTGAGCGCGACGCTGATGGTTCACTGATGTCTCTACAGGTAACGGAGACATTCTATCTTACGAGGATGCGATGAAGGCCCGGGAAACGGGAGTGTCTGGAATTATGTTGGGAAGGTAAAATGAACCACTGAGTGACCTCCTATAATAGAAACAGTCGTCTTGGCATGTCAGGGCTTCCTGATGCAAAGGCAGTTGGTTCTATAATCTTCACGCACGTCAGTGAAACTCCTGTGTCCGTGTTCAGGGGCGCCCTGATCAAACCGTGGATTTTCACCGAGATTAAGGAGCAGAGGCACTGGGACATATCCTCAAATGAGCGTCTGGACATCCTGAAGGACTTCACCCGCTTTGGTTTAGAGCAGTGGGGTTCCGACACCCAGGGCCTGGAGAAGACCCGCACATTCCTCTTGGAGTGGCTGTCCTTCTTGTGCAGGTGGGGGCCGGTGTGTGGGCACCCAACTCCTCCATGAAGTAATATATTCAGGGCATTTATATGAAGTGGAACAGGTGCAACTCTGAGGAAACAAATTTATGATACTTAATTTGCCATTTGTACAGGTACATAAGGATTCTATAGTTTTCACATATTCCATCTTGCTCTCCTCTTAAGACACACACAGGTGAAGGCAACCTTGGGGTCAGAGCTCAGGGTCAGCCTTTTATCTGAAAGAGTTTTTACATGTTTTTTGGAAGGTACATCCCCGCGGGGCTGCTGGAGCGCATGCCACAGAAAATCAACGAGCGTCCCCCGTATTACATGGGCCGCGACTACCTGGAGACCCTGATGGCCAGCCAGCACGTGGGTGACTGGGTCAAGATCAGGTGAGACTGCTGGCGCATGCTGAGAATCAGTGCTATTTATTCAACAAGTTTGAAGTTCACTCATCATTTATACCCATGTGTTTTATACCCACGTCTACACTTCAATATTAGTTAAAATACTCGTGGCCATAGGTGGAAATTAGTGGGAGAACATTTTAAACTGGATTTCATTAAACACTTCTTTACACAACATGTAGAATATGGAATAGTCTTCCTGTTAGTGGAGTGCAAGCTAAAACCTTAGGTTCCTTAAAATCAGAGCCAGATTAGATTTTAACAACTTTAAACTATTGTTTGAGTTCTCCCATACATGCTTGATGGGCCGAATGGCCTATTCTTGTTTATAAATTACTTATACACAGTATAACATGCAAATTAAGAGTAACACAATGAAAACTGGTAATAATTTCTTCTGTTCTCCAAAAAGTTACTGATATCTTGCTGGATAGCTAGATGAATGCCGCTTCAGTTCCCAAACCTCTACTCAGGGGCACCTCAGTCATTCAATGAGTTTGTTAAATTTCACCACTAGCTCACTTATTTAATTAACTTAATTATTAAAAAATAAAGTCAATGAGATACTGATTAGCTGTGTGCTAGTGGTCAAGTCAAAAAATACATGGGTGTATTGGATGGTTGCTACAAATACTGGGGTGATTGTAGCAGAGGTTCTGAAATGACTAAGCTGACACACTCTGACAGGCATAATGTCATAGTTTTACACCAACATAAGGATCATTTATACATCATTTTCTTTAGCTGCCTAAGGCTTGTGCACAGTACTATATAATAATGCATATTTTATCAAAAAGATACCTTTTCTCCCCCACTACAGCGAGATGCTCCTTGGACCAGTACCGCAGAATTTTAGCTTTCTGCCCAAACACAAAGCCAACGCTTATAAATAATGGATGTGGCCTTTTCTACGAAGGCAACAGTGACTGAGCGGGAAATGAGACTTTGCCTACAGATGGCGGTGTTGCACCATGTGAGATCCGTACAGCAAGACCAAATGTTCTGTACATCTGTCTGTGACATAAAAAAGAATAACACTTTTCTTTTGTACACCCCAATTTTTTTTTGCCCTTGGTACATGTTAGCCAGCTGTGAATGACCACATTATTGCTGGTGTTCAGGTTAAACCGCTCTTTGCTGTGTGCCTGTTGAATGTAAAGCATTATGAAACAGTTTTGATTAAAAATTAAAATCACGATTCGTGTTTTTCTCGCAGCCTTTTTAATGAACAAAGATGCAAATGTAGTCCTGTCTGTTATTTAAAAACAATAAACTGTGCCTTTTAGTAAAGTGATTTATGTTTTTATATGTTTTAGTGGGGGAGCTTGCTAAGGTTATTTTAGTCTAAGGTTAGTCTTTATGTGGATGCGCTTGCTGAATAAAACGTGATTCCATGAGTGTAAATGCACAATGACATAGAAGCATAGCTTCTATAAAACAAAGATCTACTTATAGGGAGACGTAATTAAGCTGAATCGCACCACTACAAATGTACTTTAAAGATCGACGGAATACTTATCCTAAAGGGTTCTTTATATATATATTTTTTTGCTTAACATGGTGACGAGTTTTTACTTTGATAACATAATATGGGGGTCCCCCCCCCTCCGTCCGTACAAAATGACAGCTAATGCAGTTTTCACCCCTTTAACAAAAAAATCACCTTAGTTGTCACAGGACGGCATTGCTTATGTATTTATTTGGGTTTTTAGTATGTCGTGGAAAGCTAGGCGTCTTTTGTATGTCAAAGTGGTTTATCAGCTGACGACCTGTTTTATGAATATCTGCTAAGGCGTGAAAGAAAACCAGAAAAAGAAGCGGAAGAACCGATAACGGAGTGTTCTGGGACGTCTTCCTTCATACTGGAGAATCAGGAAGAACACGAAAGTTTCTCAGACGAGAAAGCAATATAGTGCGACAGCTGGAAACTTAAAACTGAGAATTTAAACATTTAAAATTTATGAAACCCACCAGTTAAGTTTAAAACTACCTCACTTTTAAGCTTACACGTAAGCAAGTATCTTAACACAAATAAACAGAGTTAACATGTTTTTAAAAGTATTTGTCATGTAATGCTTGGAGCAAATATGTACAGCCGTTTGTTAAAGTATAAAGGACAGTTACGGTATTAGTGCGCCCTTGTAATTTAAAGACAAAGGCCGATTCCGCAGTTTTCTCACGGACGGCTGCGATAGCCAATCGCTGAGTACCTTTTCACAGGTTAACCAATCGGCCGGCTGTGGGGGTGGGTACAGGAGCGGAGCGTGATTTCAGCGCTTACTGGATAAAAATCAGCCCCAAAATGACAAGCGGGCTTGAGGTAGAATAAAAGAAGCCCTACTATAAATACCAAACCCCCAAAAATAACAAGCCTTAAAACTTCATTTCATGTTCCGTGTTTTTAGATGTTTTCCTCGTAGTGTACGATCTATTTAGAGTTACTTCGCATCAAAAGGGGGTATGTAAGTGAATTAAACTTAGCCATATTATATTTATATGGATTCCGCAAGAGACATTTAATGTGCATGATATCTTAACAAAAGGGCAGAAGAAAGAGCGTCGTGGTCCCGAAATTAAGGTAAAAAATATACTCAGCATGTGCGACCTGATCCCGTCATCACAGGCATCGGAAAAAATCGGAAAAATGAAAAAGTTGCGAAGAACTTTCTCTGGCAGCTTCAGGCGCATCGGTGAGTCTGGTCCATTTTCGGGACTAATGTTCCGCTTCCGATATCTCGGTTTCGGGGTGGCCTCTGTCTGGAGTTTTTATAAAAGGTAAACCATTGCTATTGAAAAGCTGAGCCGTGAGTCCCATTTCAGTTAAAAATAATAGGCCTATAAAGTTATCTCTTAACACGGCGTGCGATAGCATTATAAAATCTGCAAAACAAAACGAGGTGTGCAATCGCATTTTTTTTTGTATATTCAAAGCATAATTTTAGAAATCGTTTTGCTAAGTAATACAGAATAATATGCCTAAGAAAAAAGTTTTCTTGCTGTTAATGGCAGGCTGCTGTGCACATGCTGTTTGCGGTGTGTGTATAATAGCCTATAATGTAGACGGTGTGATAATGTATATTCCGGGAGAGCGCAGATACACGCGCATGACGCGAGTGGCAGGATGCCGCAAAGCAAGTCAATCTTTGAAATTGTTGTATTTGATATTAGTATTAAAATTTATAAGCCTGCATATAGGCTACGCAGTGTATAGAGACAGAAAGGTATCGCCGCTCATCATCTTGATTCTTATTTAAAGTAAAATGACAGGCTCATAAAATCATACTGCCATGAGGAGTAATTTCATTAAGTTAGCAATTGAACCATGTATGTGTCTACATTCGTTGCTGGTGTATAGACCAGTTATGTAAGTCTGCCTAGTAAATGAGGAAAATGTAACTCGAATTGTCGTATACTGTATATTAAGTGTGTGTGATGAAATCTCCCATTCGGTCAGTTTTCATTTGCGCGTTTGACGTTTAAGTAAGATTGTGCTGTTCTTTAAATAAGTATCATGTCATGTATTATTTAAAACAATGTATTCCATATATATATGTTATAAATGTGTTTGGTCTTCACGTGACGTTTGCCAAATATGGTTCATTTTGTGGTGAAGTGTTCAAATAGTTACATACACGATAGTGATTCTGTGTCCTTTCCCTTTTAAAGCATCAAAAAAAGACACTGACCACTCTTTTGATGAGGTAGGTGCACCCGTTTTTGAACATCGTTTTTTGTGACATTACGATTTTAAAATTATCACATGAATATTGGCAGTAGTGTGAATAAACCATCAAAGAATATGACAAATATACACTGAACGATTGAATAAGTATCTGAAGCAACAGCTGAATAAAATTCTGCAATCTGTAAAAATTGGAAGTAGACCTATTTCCACAATTTTAGCCATTAGCGTACATGAGAGCGAGAGAGCTGATTTAGGCCGTACACTTTTTAAACTGCAAATGTAGTCTGTATATACACTTAATGTACAATGTGTACACATATGCTGTATTGAAGGTAGCCTACATACTGCTTACACAATGACTTGCCTCCCAAAGTTTGTGCGTTTCCTTCTATTAAACTTCCCTTCATATTTCCTTATTTATCTTTATAACAACCTGGGAAGGATGAGCCTAAGAGGAGACGGACGTTGTTTATGATTAGTTATCAGCTGATGAAGGGCGACATGAACTCAAACAAGACACTGTGTTCCTACAGTGAGAGACAAGGGGGGCGTGAGGGACCGGCTTTCTGCTTAATGGGACCGGTGGCTGACTCTGCCAGTATTCTTTGCATTACTGTGAAACCGTCTAAAGGAGCATAATAAGAGATGTAAGGTGACCATACCCCCCCAGAAGTGATATATCAGCGTTTCGTGTAGAGGAGACTGCCCTTATTTCCTGATCGAAATAAATTTATAGTAATAATAATAATAATGATAATAATAATAATAAAATAATAAGTTGTCTAGACCCATAGTGGCTGTATATTTTAGATCTGATTTGCGATGTGTCGGGTCACAGGATGGTGTGGGGGCCACTCACTGTGGCCTCAGATTTTTTGTACAAAAGATGTACATTTGAGGTCTTTGCCCCGTGTTTGTGTGTGTGTGTGTGTGCGTGCGTGCGCCCTGAGGTGGACTGGCATGCCATTCAGTGTGTAGGCTGTGTGAGTCGTCTTTGAAAAAGTGATTATGGAGATGCATATATATGTTTAAGGTACATTTAAGCTTGTGTCCCTAGGCTCTGGACCCCAATGATCCCGCATAGGACAAGCAGATACAGAAAATGGATGGGTACATTTAAGGATGTCTCTGATTTAATTTCATATAAAATGTTGACTTTCTGCAGCAGTTAAAGGAGTTGATTAAAGAATTATTTATTTTGGCTTTATGAGTGGCGATGTAATTGCAGAAACTAATTGGTGCCCATTGGTAATTTTATTTTATCATCTGATTTTCGGCAAAACATTGTTAGTCTCCAATTAATTTGTGAAATTTTAAGAAATGTATGCTTTTACAAATTTTTTTTTTTAAATTATTATATTTTGTACACAGGAGACCTAATCTGAATAAACTAATTAGAGTTAATGCTGATCACTCCACATGATGGGGCTCTCCGTTATGTACATAAAGTGACTTTTATGATAAATTGACTTTCGAGACTGATTCAATAGATATGACTTTATGAGTTTATTCTGAGTACATGGGTAGACGATCTCAGGAGACGGCTGACATTGTTATCTGAGTGTCTGTAGTTTATGATCGAAAAGTGTGGTACATTGGTATGGCGTGCATAAACAGCTCTGATGCTGCGCTGCGCTGCAACTATACAATTTTCCGCTACTGGTGCACAGATTGTTTCTGGAAGGTGATTCATTGGGTTAGGAAGATTAGTTGTTTGGCTCTGACAAGCCATGTCACAGTTAAGAACAACACTCATATAAGCACATTATAAAAACATACAAATACATCTTAATTTCATTGGAAATTTCAATCATTCTCTTCAAGCTTCCGGTAACTGATTGGTGGACTTTGTATTCGTGGTATCGAGGTTATATGTATTTTTCAGTGTTTATTACAAATGGTGCTGGGAAGCGTGGAACCCGCAGAGATCCCTGTCACTGGCTTGTACGACGCCAGTAATGACAGGTGTGCATTTTTCAGTTTAATGGTGTTTCTCTCTGCACCCTCTGGGGTTTTACCTCCGCAGCTACAGTGTGGCCTTTAAATCTGGTGTCGAACTCCCACGTGTCAGTCTCTCTCTCTCTCTCTCTCTCTCTCTCTCTTGTCTTGTGGGGATGATTATGGGCAGTACGTGAGTTAGCTGCTCCCAGTATCACATGGAAGACTTTATGGGCAGTACGTGAGTTAGCTGCTCCCAGTATCGCATGGAAGACTCACTAATGTACATTCAATAGAGTGGAAATTGTGCAGATTTGTTCGATAAGATGATAAAATATAAAGGAACCTTTCATGACACTGGCCTGGAAAAGTGGGTAGAAGATGGATGGATGGATGACGTTGCTGATGGTCCCTGTGTGTAGCATTTGCATAGTCTGTCCATATTGCAGGTTTTTTTCCAGCAGTCCGAAGACATGTAGTGGTGTGCTATTCTTTAATGTCATGTCATGTGCTGTGTGCCCTGCAATGGACTGGCATCCCATCCGGGGTGTACCCGTGCTGTATGCCCTGCAGTGCACTGCCATCCCATCCGGGGTGTACCCATGCTTTGTGTCCTGCAGTGCACTGCCCTCCTATGCAGTGTGTACCCGTGCTGTGTGTCCTGCAGTGCACTGGCATCCCATCCGGGGTGTACCCGTGCTGTATGCCTTGCAGTGCACTGCCATCCCATCCGGGGTGTACCCATGCTTTGTGTCCTGCAGTGCACTGCCCTCCTATGCAGTGTGTACCTGTGCTGTATGCCCTGCAGTGCACTGGCATCCCATCAGGGGTGTACCCGTGCTGTATGCCCTGCAGTGCACTGCCATCCCATCCGGGGTGTACCCATGCTGTATGCCCTGCAGTGCACTGCCATCCCATCCGGGGTGTACCCGTGCTGTATGCCCTGCAGTGCACTGCCATCCCATTCGGGGTGTACCCGTGCTGTTTGCCCTGCAGTGCACTGCCATCCCATCCGGGGTGTACCCGTGCTGTATGCCCTGCAGTGCACTGCCCTCCTATGCAGTGTGTACCCGTGCTGTGTGGCCTGCAGAGCACTGCCCTCCCAACCAGGGTATCCCCTGACTCCTGCCATGAGCGTCCTGTGATGAACTTAAGGTTCACTGTAGCCCTGTTCAGTGGTACCTCGGTTCTCGAACTCACTAGAATTCGAATTTCTTGAAAGTCAAACAAATAGGTTTGACCTAGAACTCGATCTGAATATCATAAGTTGAACCGTGTATACTGACCTAATATAAATTGTATGCACCTGAAAATTAGTCATATTACAATGCAATTCTTACTTGAATGCCTTCTTCACAGGCTGAACGATTAACCAAATAAAGCAGTGCAACATTACAGTAACTAACAATAAATAAACCACTAACTTACATGTACTATTAGAGCATTTACAGTATGTCATTTATTTAAACTCTATTTTACCAGGTAAATTAACTGAAAACCAGTTCTCACTGCTTTATGTGATATTCGGGAGAAATAGCAGATTACGCATCGGACCTGCCTGGGATACAAACGTCATGCGTGTAACTAAACTCTTCAGCCAGTAAGGGCAAAGACGTGTCATCACAGAGGCGGTTCCGGTTTGTGCAGCCGGGTGAGAGGTTACAATGCATCTAACCGTAATGCATTGCGTCAGGATCAGAATGCGTTGGAGGACTAATGACAACAACTAGAAACAGCTTATCACATGGGGATCCCACACGAGGTTAATGAGGGGGCGTGGCACACGGAAGGAGCGGATGATCGGGGAAGGATGGGGTAATTTTGGGATAAGATCTTCATCGTTTTGGAAGCCATTAAGAAAAAATGCTCTTCTTGTTTTATCCTGTTCGTTTTGTGTTTAAATGCAAAAAAAACACATTTAGGTATAATTTTAAGGGGCCGGAAACCAATTAATTGGTTTTCCATTATTTCTTATGGGAAAAATTCGATCAGAATTCGAACTTTTTAGGATTCGATCCGGAGTCCGGAAGAGATTAAGTTCAAATTCTGAGGTACCACTGTACTTGATAACTATTTGTAGATCAGACTGCCCTTTCACCTGCAGTCTGTTTGGCACAAAATGGATGACTCTTAGCACAAAGCTGGGTCTGTGAGTCTGGATTTATTTCTTCAGTGCAGTGGCAGATGAAAGGGGTTGGGGAAACATTAAAAAATATATATTCTTTTGCACAAAAGCCAGTGTTCTTCCAATAACCTGCCAACAAATCAGCTCACCAACCTAAAGACAGCAAAGATAGTTGACAACACCAGGTGATAAGCCTCTTTGAGGCTTCTCCACACCCTAACTCTCCCAGATGTGGGAAAGACAGTGAAGGTGGACTCATCAGAGAACAGTACATGTTTCACATTGTCCACAGCCCAAGATCTGTGCTGCTGGCATCATTGAAACAAACGTTTGTCATTGGCCCAAGTGACCAAAGGTTTGGCTATAGGGGCCCGACCATAAATATTGACCATGTGGAGCTCCTGACGAACCGTTTTGGTGGAGACAGGAGCATTGAGGTGTACAATAAATCTGCGGTGAGTTGGGCAGCTGTGGTTTTATGTTTTTCGGATACAGTCTGGGTCAGTACCCGGACGTCCCTTTCAGACAGCTTCCTGTTACACCGACAGTTACTCCTGTTGGACGGGCTCCACCCTTTGTGGTAGTGTGCTGACTTTACCCTGGATACCGTGGCTCTCGACACACCACAACGATTTGCTGTCCTGGTTACAGATTCCACAGCGAGATACGCACCAGCAGTCTGTCCTCTTTTGAACTCGCATGTGCCGCCTGTTATGTTGTGCGGATTGCAGTATTTTATGTACAGCTGTGCTACTGCTCTGCTAATTCAACCTTCACACTCTGCTCTTACTGATGGAGTGTGCAATCAGGCCATGCATATACAGGCATGAAACCTCAAACACTATTGGCCAGGCGTTTCAGTTTCATTGTCCAACCCCTGTAGGACCCTGGGTGATGGGAAGAGATTCTGTAAAGAGAAATGGCCTCTGTATTTTCCAGTCTTATAAGATATAGTTATAGTTATAGTTCTGGCAGGCTGGACAAAGTATTAGGTGCAGGGCTGCCAATAACTCCAGCACGTATGGTTTTATTAAAAAGATTGTTGTTTCTTGATAAGGGATTTTTTTTCTTGGAATGAATTTACTTTATTTTCATGTATATTTTGCCTCAACACACTCTGACCACACCCATGACACCTTGCAATCATGCCCCCACATGATGACCATGCCCTGATGTGCCCTGACACGCCCCAGCACACTCTGACCATGCCCCAACACACTCTGACCACGCCCTGATATGCCCTGACACGCCCCAGCACACTCTGACCATGCCCCAACACACTCTGACCACGCCCTGATATGCCCTGACACGCCCCAGCACACTCTGACCATGCCCCAACACACTGACCACACCTGTGACACTAACCATACCCCCACGTAATGACCATGCCCTGATATGCCCTGACCACACCCCAACACACTCTGACCAAGCCTTGATATGCCCTGACATGCCCCAACACACTTTGACCATGCCCCAACACACTGACCACACCTGTGACACCCTGCGATCATGCCCCACATGATGACCACGCCCAGATATGCCATGACCACGCCCCAACACACTCTGACCACGCCCAGATATGCCCTGACCATGCTCCAACACACGCTGATCACGCCCCGATATTACCTAACCACGCCCCAACACACTCTGACCACACCCTGATATTCCCTAACCATGCCCCAGCACACTCTGACCACGCCCTGATATTCGCTGACCACGCCCAACACACTCTGATCACGCCCTTATATTCCCTCACCACGCCCCAACACACTCTGACCTCGCGCTGATATTCCCTCACAAACGCCCAACACACTCTGACCACGCCCCCATAGTCTTCTGTGTTGGAATGGGAAGAATGCTGGGATATAAATCTGCATTCCGAATACGCACACCCCTTTCTGTGGAAAGAGTAGTAGTGCATTCTGTCACAGAAGCATAGACATCAGTATATTTTCTTATAAATGCTATTTTGAGGTCATGGAATTTTGGCCACTTTTAACCGTTGACTGCTGCTTGAGTCTGACCACAGGATTCCTTCAATATTCTATTATTAGTGGTGCTTTCAGGAGATTCAACTCTTTATCAGGTGTGAAATAAATGACATCATGAATGTGATCAGGAAACAGATGTATCCAGACTTCTGCATTGAGCGCTTTGGGGAAATTATTTCTCAGAATCCATGTATAAGTCTCTACAGGCTGGAGTATTGGGCGTGTCAGAAGGTTAATGGGCGTGTCAGAAGGTTAATGGGTGTGTCAACGAATAGTGTGTGGCAAAGTGGGCGGAACCATGCACATAATGTCTTTTGGGCTTTCTGGCAATATGACAGTAAACGTGAACAAGCATAGGACATGACCTACGCTGTATGATCAAATATGAAACAGACGTTTCATTGTAGATATCTGTTAATCATAGTCATTGCCTGACCTATATGTCTGGTCTCTTTCTGAAATAACATTTATTGACAGCATTTTCGGCCAATGGAAATAACCTTTTGAAAACCTATTGCCTTTCAAGATGCTCACCTTTCCATACCCCTACTCTGTCCTGCAGAGACTCACGTCTCTTGGAATCGGGTATGTTCGTGGTTGGTAGCAGCATTTGGACTGTATTTATTAAGATACAAACAGAATATTTCACATGAATCAGATCACGTGAATACCTCATCCAAGGAATTGCTGTACACGTTCAGTTAACAAAAAAAAAAGAATATATTTTGCTAATAAAAAGAACGAATGAATTGTCAAGGCAGTTGGAGAGACAGCGCTGCCGTAATTCTGTCCGGACGTCCCGTCCAGTGCATTCCTCCTGTCCCCTGTCACCGCTTCTTCAAGGGTGGCCCTCAAATCCCTCACAGTGTGTCCCACACATCCTGCACCGACCCCCGTCTGTCAGTTCCCCATAGCTCCCAGATAGAAACACAGACCACCCAGTGGCTGTGCAAATCCCCCAGCATAGTACAGATCTGCTCTGAATGGCCCCCTTTTCCCATCATCCTCTGGGTGTTCGGCAGGCCGGAACATTCAGGAGAGCAAACAAGAGGAGGGTGACATCATCCCGGTCCCTCGTTGTCCCACTTAAGTATGCATTTTTACAGGCATTTGGGAGTTAATGAAGTGTTAGTGAAGACCTGGGGTGCAAGCAAGAAAGCAAAGCGATAGCAGACCGTGTGAAGCAGGAGGTTTGTAGTATCCTGATCTTATGAAGCTAATGTGTAGTAAGACCTATCAGTTATTTGAAGTTATTTTTTTGTTTCAACAATATGCCTTTAGGCATAATCACATCTGAGATTTTTTAGATATGAAGGTCATATATTCAGCATACCATAAATTAACCTCAGTTGCATGAACTGTGGCTCATACTGTTTTCACTGTTGTCATTTCCATGGTCTTTCAGATGACTTTAAAACACTGTGGGGTTTCGCCTTGTCAGATGCCCAGCTATCCTGAAGGTCATGTGACAGCTCCCTGATTGGCCTGCCACTTCCCCATAGCATGGACCAATCAGCAAGCAATTTGTCAGGTTACAGTATAAAGCTTTGCAAATCGCAAAGCGTGAGCAGACATACAGGAGGAATCTCAGGGTGGCCTCTGCTTGTTCTCTGGGGTTCCTTTGTTCTTTTTGCGTGGTTTAAAGCAGACACAAAGCTGATTTTTGGTTTCCTTGTATAAATACAACCAGACCGAAGCTTTTTACCAACATCTTTGTTAGGTTTTTGAGCGGTCTATCTGATGTTTGAAGTAAACATATGAAATGAAGATCTGCTTCATCAGACTTTGAATCCCAGCTTCTTATTTACCTGAGGATTAACTCAGACCTGTAACACTGAGGGGTGTCCCCCGGGTCAGCATGGCTGAGGTTGGGGCCACTGGTAGCAGTATGGGCCTGAAGGAACCAGCCAGTGATGTTGACCTTCATCCATCAGGGTTGCAGGGAGCTGCTATGTCACTGTTGCCTGGACCCACCCAGCCGAGAAAGGAAGTTCTGGCCTCATGAATAATGAATTCTGCAAGAGCGACCATCATGCTGAGCAGGCGGACATTCAGAGGTGTGGGGGGGTTTCTTTCATAATTTACAAAAGCTTGGAGGTGGGATGTGATTTGGGCGTCTACCAGGTTTGCTGTGTTGCCTCCCACCTGCAAGGTTGTGGGATTGAATCCTACTCTCGCTCTGTGTGTGGGGGGGGTTTAGATCTTCACTCCAAGTTGTGTGGGTCTCCTCCAACTATGGTGAGATACACAGTGTGGGTGAGTTGGTGCCTCTACACCGCAGTGTATGTGGGTGGGCATGTGCCCTGTGATGTTTTGGCAGTCATGCCAGGGTGTGCCCGCTGCTTCCTGCAGTCGCCTCCAGCCCCCC
>JAODUD010000046.1:7917668-7930061 GCA_026784285.1 Stomatorhinus walkeri | reverse complement strand
CCCCCCCCCCCCCCCCCTGCAGAGAGCATCGGAGATTACATTCCTCAGGAGTAAGGGATTGTTTGTGGATAAGCAGACGGCCCTACACAGGCGGGGCTGTGCCATGTTCGTGCCCGAGTCATGAGAAATACAGGAGACAGCATGTGCCTGTTCTGGGGCTCCAAAGGCATTCTAGGCCCTTCGAGCCGTTAAAAGTTTGGCTCATCGATGCCACTGGGTAAAATGCTTCATTGTGCTTGGTCAGCTGGTCACCCGGTGGTGGCGCCCTTTGAGCCAAGGGTCCCGGCTGTGCGTCTCATGCTCAGCTGACTGCTCAATGCAGAGATTTCCAGGCCTGGGGGAGAGGGAAGGAGCATACCGGGCTGGAACTAATACTGAGATAGAACAGGCATGCACGAGGACGCCTATAAATTCAGAACACATACTGTAACAGCAGTGTTACTGTGGAGATGAATTCTGAAGTCAGGAAGCTTAAACTTGTATTCTAGAACAGGAATACAGCTTATTGTTAGCTACTTTGTAACTAGTACAATAATTTTTTGGGGAAATTTTTCAACATACTCTTACGTTCATGTTTCAGTGTTCAGGTCTGAATTTTCTGTATCCTGAAAGGAGCGTTTCAGGATAAAGTTCATATCACTGGCAGGAAAACTCATGAGACTGCAGTCTGGCACAGTCAAATTGCTCTAACATCAGAATTGCTCACAGCACAAACAAAATGCTTCCTAAATAATAATTTTATTCTGCAGTGTAAGCAGAGCTACACAGTGTGGTTTCACAGAAACTGGTCATAGCTCTGCTGTGGTCTGCAGCAGGGACAGTGAGCTCTAGTGAAGTGCCTCCTGATCGCGGTTCAGGACCGGGCATTCGCTCAAAGAAAGGGGATGCAAAGTGTAGGGCAAACACAAAAATGTGCTAGGAAAAATCCAGCTCAGAAAAAAATGATTGCTTCAGAGAGATAACCAATCAGATTGTAGAGGAGGTGGGTCCAAGCAACTAAAGGAGGTGGGACCAAGAGATCTGATTGGTTGGTCCTGCCTTCTCTAGTTGCCTGGATCCACCTCCTCCACAATTAGATTATTTTGCTGAAACAATCATTTTTCATTCTGCCCTCAGAACATTTTTGTGTAACTAAAACACCCAATTCCATGAACACGTTAGTGCTGTTTTGGCCAAAAAAAAATTTGTTTATGTACAGATATAGTGTTTTTCCTTTTAACTGCTGGGGCAAATGTCTGCGCCGGGTATTTGAGGACACTGCGGGGGGCTGGAGTTGTGCCTTTCCCTGTGCAACCCGCTGTCATTGTGTAACAGCCGACAAGCCCCAAGTTTGGCAAGGCGGACTCCTATGAAAAGCTGGAGAAGCTGGGTGAGGGCTCATACGCCACCGTCTTCAAAGGAAAGAGCAAGTAAGTGTGTTTGAATAAACCTTTTATATCAGCTTATGCCCCCATATCCACCCGCGAAGTGGCATCCTGGCCTGTCCTCATGTCACACCCCACCCAGGCACTGCTGCTGTACTGGCTTAACTCTGTTCTCTGTGCCGTTTTTTCCCCCAAATCAGCACAATATTTCATCCACTGAAACAGCAAAAGCATATCATACATTTTGTACTCAATATTCCTGGGCACCCCCTGGACTTCAGACCCAGCAACCCTCCGGTCACAGATAATAGATAATAGCACTGCCGTCACACCTCCAGTGCTCCAGGGGTTCGATTTGCATATTCTCCCATGCTGCGTAGCTCTGAATTTCCTGTAGTGCATTGGTTCTCTGCTCGATTAGCCTGAAGACCCTACACTGTTCCTTTTCAGTACAATGCCGCTCAGATTCATGATAAAAGCCACCTGAAGGGCATATTCCAATATATATTTTAAGCACACACTGACTCTCACAACCCAATTTTGCACCACTTGAGAAATGCTGCCATTTTTTAATTATTACGTTGCGGGGGCCAGATTTCACCACAGTGTGGTCAAATCCGGTATTTTTTTTTTACCTTGTAGGGACTTTTTTATGGTCACCATAAGGGTAACCTCAATTGTGTAAAAATCTGTGACTGCAATCAAAAAATGAAAAATGGCAAAAGACTTATCTTTTGATCTTTTGGTTATTTATGGTTAAGGTTAGGGTTAGGGGTGAAGGTTGTCATTGTTAGGATTAGGGATATGGCCATAGAAATGAATGGAGAGTCCCTACAAAAATGTGAATACATGGACTGTGTGTGTGTGTGGGGGGGGGTGGTTTGCATAGATCACATTTGAGGACCAAATTGTCCCCAAAGTGCAGTAAAACCTGAAATTAGAAAATTAGTAAAACCTCAGTTTTATAAAAATCTGTGACTGCAATCAAAAAAGTAAAAATGCCAAAAGTCTTGTATTTGCGTTGGTTACTTATGGTTAAGGTTAGGGATGGTTATGGGTTAAGGGTGTCGTGATTGGGATTATGGTTTTTCCCATAGAAATGAATGGACGGTCCCCGTTTAGACCAACTTGCGTGTGTGTGAGCGTGTGTGTGCGTGTGTGTGTGTGTGTGGGTGCAGGGTGTCCTCTGCCTCGTGCCTTGATGGATGGGTGGATTTTACATTTATTACACATTGTGAACTGGCAACCCAATGGAGGCTCTCCGACTCCCTGGGGGGCTCGCTGGTGGGCTCGCTGGGGGGCTCGCTGGGGGGCTCGCTGGTGGTCGCCACCAGCAAAGGGCTTCACCTTTGAAACAACCATTTGAGTAAACAAGCAGAAATTGCACCTAATTCTGTATAAAATACAGAGCCAAGCTGTGTCCTTACTGTGCCAGTACTTTAGCTAAATATACTAAATCAAGCCAACTGACATAGTCTATGTTAGACACAGTCCAAATCAGATATCACTGGAATTATCTAAGCTATTTTTCACTTATAATTTTAAAGTATTTTCCCATTGGAATGGTTTCAGTAGCTATATCTGGTATTATGTTTATAAGCTGTCCTCCAAAATAAGCCACTCTGAAAACTATGGAAAGTGTTTTTTTTTTAAACTCACCCAAGTTCTCGTCCAGCAATGTTCTGTTTCCGTATCCCAGGGTGAATGGCAAGATGGTTGCACTGAAAGTGATCCGGCTACAGGAGGAAGAAGGCACACCGTTCACCGCCATAAGGGAAGGTGCGTTCCAATGCCACCTTTCCAAGTGCACTTCACTTCCTGTGCCTGCTGGTGCACGCCCTGCCTCCCGGCTTTCCCTATAATGGCCACTGCTGATCCTCAAGCCTTATGAAACTGGCACTTCATTCAGTGCACTTACCGATCTGGCTGCTGCTGACTTTCTTTGGTCGTCCAGGATTTACAGGATGTACACTGACTATACAGTAAAGCTCTGTGTTCCCCAGTCACCCCGTTTCTCAACTCCGCCATTGTAGGTCGAATACTTGGCACTTTTCATAAGCCATAAATCTTTAGACAGCGAACGGAGAGTCAGGTGATTAAAATGGCAGCCAGACTCTCCTTGTAATAAATGATGTTTTACTGCTGTCTCCATATGGCAGTCCTCGTGATTGACACCGTGCGAGCCGTCGCGTCAGGGAAGCAGGGTGGGCGTGATGTGCTGCAGATGTTGAATCACCTTTCTGGAACTTCATTACAGATCTGTAATTTTAAAAGGGCCGGGGGGGGGGGGGTCTCCCTTGTGAGGAGAGAGTGTGAAATTGTGCTACGTGTGAGGTAGGTGAAGCAGAGAAAGCACGCAGTGAGAATAACATTCATCCTGGAGCCCCGGATCAACATAACAAGACAGACATTACAGTGCAAAAGGCAGAGTTATGGATTCATTTACACAGCGCAGAAAAGTCATACTCAGTAATCAATAATTTAAGGGGAGGTCTGTGGGAAGACTACAATAAGTCAACATAAGATATATATATGTATAAATTACATAACAACATAAATTTTACATTAGACAAACGGTGAACAGGCACACTGCATGCAGTGGGAAATTAGCGCCTGGAAGGACTGTCCATGCTTAAAGTGGCAGTGCAGCAAATGTAAGCAGTGTTTTTCGGCACTTCTGCAGTGGTGTGCAGATGCCCAGGTGTTCATGATCAGATCTGGGATGTGAATCATTGGCATCTGCGGACATGTGGAAGGTGCTAGGGTGTCCGCAACGACCTCGGCTTTCTGCAAGCGGCCGGTGAGCCATAGCTGCTGGGGACACGCCAGTGCCAGTGCCAGTGCCGTTGCCAGTGCCAGTGCCAGTGCTATGCCCTTTCAGCCCCACTTCTGAAACCTCCTAGACAAATGGGTAGAACCCAGTGCTGACCGTCTACTACTAACGAGCACTTGCTCAATAATGCCCCCTGCCGCCTTCCACACGCAGACGGTTTCTTGTGCTAAATAATAAAAAACTCTCACAGAAACTCTCCTGTTAATCTCTGTGGAAGGCCGAAAATCAAGGACAGTATTTCATAAAGGCAGTTTTGCCGTGTGTAATCATTCACCTACAGTATTACTCAAAATTATTCATCCATTTTTTGAAGAAAATAAATGATACAAATTTACTGCAAGAATCAGAGATTTACATTATGAAAAGAAAATTGAGGACTGTTGACGCCAGCGGCAGGAAGCACGACATATTGTACATGAATATGTCATGGTTCGTATTGAAAGTGCGTTTAGATGATATTCACGGAGGAGTGAGTCCATGATATTGTAGAGCTTTTCTCATACTGCGTTAGTCGTAATTATCTTCATTTCTCTCTCTTGTGCTTCTTCTCCACGGTGTCATTTATGAAAGGCCTTAATCGAGTTGTTTTCTCTGTACAAGGTTGTACAGAAGAGTGAGATGTGTCTTGTTTCTCCTCTACTAATTGGTTTCAAGTGTTCTTTAAAAAAAAAAGATGGGTGATTTCTGAAGATAAAATGAGGACAACCTGCTCAGAATCTGAAGTGTAGCAGAGGTCACTGAGCGAGACCCCCCCCCCCCCGGGAGATAAAGTGGAGGTCTGATTGAGCTAAGGGACTTAGGAGACTAATTGTGTGTCTTGCCGGAAGGTTCTGCAGGTTTGACTGCTTAGGGATCTATTTTGAAAAGCATTTTGGGACCGCACCTCCCTAAAAAGGTGCCGCTGCTCAGAAAATGTCCAACTTGAACCCTTCAGATTTTCCATGGGCGAGATCTTGGACTCTCCAGTTGTCATTTTCATCATCTTTATTATTTCTCCACAGCTTCCCTTCTGAAAGGCCTGAAACACACTAACATAGTACTGCTCCATGACATCATCCACACCAAGGAAACGCTGACTCTGGTCTTTGAGTACGTGGTAAGTGTGAGCGATCGACCTAATCGAGAGCCTCTTCCACCCGAAAGCAGATCCGGCCCTGGCATAGCGTTTAATTCCATGATGTGATTGTATAGTTGGTTTGATAGCTGTTTTTAGTATGTAAATGTAATGACATCTTCACATTTTAAAATAATAATACTTTCCCTTGTTGTGATGAGTTACACTAATGGAGCCTAAAAGCCGATGTTGTATTAAAACGTCATGTGACAGGGGTACTTAGCAGCTAATTCATTTTTAACTGGTAATTTGTGGTGGAAATAAGATTAAGATTTCCCATTTCAAAACAGGTCACATGGCAACATAAGAGAAATAAAAACAAGTAAAAAGATAAAATTCTTTTAAACCATCAGATTTTTGCCCTTCCTGTTACAAATGTTTCTGTTGTCTTTGACTGGATTACAAAGACTCACGTTTGTTGCTTCATTTTTCATGGATGTGAGTTTATTTATCCATTTACTTATTTGCATCTGGGTTTTGTATAAGACTCAGATGGTCAGACCCGCATGCCTGTACGCCTCTGGGGTTGTGGGATCGTGCATTAAGCACACACCTCTGCCAAAGCAGCCAGCCCAGCTCCTGACACAATAAGAAGCCCATGTACAGTTGCTGCTTGCTGAGAACAGGCCAGCGTGGAGACCAGGGATCCGTTTCCCTCGCCCCTCTGAGGATACATGCAGTATATGGACAAACGTATTGGGCCACCTGGCCGTTACACTGCAGGATCTTTTTATGACATTGCATTCTAAATCCATACATATCATTATGGAGTTGCCCCCCCTTTGCAGCTATAACAGCTGCCGCTCTTCTGGGGAGGCTTTCCACAAGATTTCAGAGTGTGTCTGTGGGAATTTCTGCCCATTCATCCAGAGCAGCGTTTGTCAGGTCAGGTACTGATGTTGGACGTGAAGGCCTGGCTCACAATCTCCGTTCTGGTTCAGCCCAAAGGTGTTTGATGGGGTTGAGGTCAGGGTTTTCTACGGGCCAGTTAACTTCTTCCACGCCAAACAGCCAACCGTGTCTTTATGGGGCTTGCTTTGGGTTCTGGGGCACAGTCATGCTGGATGTATGTATCCATCCTGTATGCATATGAAGCTGTTTTGGACAATTCTATGCTTCCAATTCAGCGGGAATATTTTGAGGAAAATACTGTGTTTGCTTGACAAGTAAGTCTGCTGCCTTGTACCATCACATAGGTCTTAGGTTCAAATCCAAATCCATACTTTAAGATTTGGATAAGAGCATCCAATAAATGTTTACTTTAAAAATGTATTTTTGTTCATTGGCTTTTGGTCCTTTTAATGCCTCTTTGGTTGATTTTAAACATGCTATATAAATAAATTTGGCCTTGAATGTAACCTTGACCTTAAATGAGTGAATGAATGTTTATATTCAATATGCTTCACAGATCAAGATTTCTTCAACCTCTTCTTATTCATTACATTGAATTCAATTCAAAAATGAGTCAGAGATGATTAAACCAAGAGGAAACCAAGATGCGGCCAGTGATCAGCAGTTTCTCTACCAGAGAGCAGAACAGAAGCGTACTTTACATTTACGAAACGTTCGCATCCCAGATGGGGGCGCTGACGGCCAGCTGGTTTCAGACCCCCAGAGCTTTCTTGTGTAACTTTCAAAGCTTTTATTTCCTCTTTTCCGTTTTTTCCCCACTTTTACTGCCATTTTATTTAACCGCAATTATGTCAGTCTATGATATTGCTGTCATAGATACAGTGAGGCAACATGGCCAAAGTAGAGGGGGCTGTATAAATAGGTGATATAATGATTGTATTACATTGTATCATGCTTTTATGCTATAATAATGTCATAAAGGAGCAATATGACATCAATGGATTTGTAGGATACTTTCTGAAACCTGAAAGAGTCTGAGCTGTTTTTGTCTGATTGAAGCTTTCTTCCTGTTTTCATTCTTCCTCCCTCTCTCCCTCCCTCCCTCTCTCTCTCTGTATCTCCCCTACAGCACACAGACCTGTGTCAGTACATGGAAAAACACCCCGGGGGTCTGCATCCAGATAATGTGAAGGTGAGTGTTGGAAAGAGCCTATGGTCTGGAAATTCCAGTATTAACTTTGGAATTCCGGAATTCCTGTGTCAGACATGACTGATTACTAGTATGATCAGTTAGCTTGCATTTATTGACCTCTTGGGTGAATTAGCCCTATCAGCTAGTTAACCTTAGAGATTGGCACCTTCAGCTGTTGTAAAGCTGTTGTAAAGTGTCACTTGTCTTCATTGCACTGTGTTTTGCATAATATGTGAGCAGAACATAAGCCCGTTTAGTAGGTCATTGAATAATTAAGCGGTGACGTGTCCGCCATGTCTCCTAAGGGTTCGCTTGGGGCACGGCGGGTTGGCAGGTGTTTGTACAGCTTGGCACCGTCGGGCTGATGTAAAGGCTTCAGGGCACTGCACCATAAAATTCCCTCTAGATTTTGGAGTAAAAATCAAATTAAAGGCAGCCTGTCTAACCAGGTCACTGAGCCTCGACCGAAAAGCATTATATTTTTTCATATGTGAATTATATATTTCACTGTAGAGGCGTAGAATTGTTAGGGCTGCAGACCCTAGCCGTGTTTTATTCCAGATGGATGACTCCTGTGCCATGTACTACGAAGCAGGGTTACTGGCTTATTGGGGTAACTTGTCGGATTTAAGGTACCAAAGTTTAAATGGACTTTATATTCGTTGACTTACATTTTTCCCAGACTACCTTAAATCCGACAAGTTCCCACGAAAAGCCAGTAACCCCGCTTGGTAGTACAGACTCCTGGTGCCTCTGGATAAATCTGCCAAGCTGGAGATCTGTCATAAGACGTTCACTTAAGGCTCAGCGACCACACTTTTACAGTACAGACTGTCACTAAACTATCAAACCAGCCTTCCCAAAAGGAGACTGTAAACAGCCATCCACTAATAGCCCTGCTATTCCCAGCTGCTCGCTGACATGGCTTTTAAACCATCGCAGACGCCGAGATCGGAGAGCCAGGCCGGGGGCAGCTGGTAGCGTGAAACGGGGGCAAAAGCCCACACACCCCGACACACCAGCTTGACAAAGGAGGCACAACATTAAATGCATCGCTCTGCAGAACTCTGCCAGGCTACAGCCATTTGAACTTGTCAGTCTTGTCCGTGACAGGTCGCGCATGCTAACCAGCTAACCAGCCCGTCCGCCAGAACTGTGATTTCCTGTTGTTATTTACGTGTTATTTAATATAACGTTATTTTTTGAGCTTTCACTTCTTTTGCCTCACAAGAGTTGCTGAGGTCTGCCGCACTATAGTGATGTGCTGAGACCTGCTTTGTCGTCCCCGTCTCCCCCCCCCCCCAAATGCCACACCCCCCTCAGCTCTTCCTGTTCCAGCTGCTGCGTGGTCTCTCCTACATCCACCAGCGTTACATCCTGCACCGTGACCTCAAGCCGCAGAACCTGCTGATCGGCGACACTGGCGAGCTGAAGCTGGCCGACTTCGGTACGGCTAACCTCTCCCCCCCCCCCCCAACCTTGCTGTGTCAGAGGGAGCCGGAGGGGCCGCGTGGCTGGGCAGTGACCAGTGACGCGGTAATCCTGACCCGTACGGATCGCTGGGCAGCTGGGCGCGGAGGCAGGCTGTTCTGCTTTAGGAAGTGCATCAAGGGTGGGGATGAGTCAGGAGGCGGCAGGTGGGGGGGGGGGGGGGAGCTGGAAGGGAACTTGCTGCAGGGCCTTTACAGGGGGTGTCTTGTCTGGATGCCGGTTTCATCGAGAAGTGCAGTTTTTTTTCTACTAAAATAGCTGCAGACTTGTTTTCTATGAATGTTAAAGAGACCTTTGGATTATTTTGGCAGATGATAATGTTGCCCGACTTAGGCTGGAGTACGTACCAGCTTACAGTGAGATCAGGGGTAGGTTCGAGTTTGTGTTCATGTGAGTGTGCAGTACAAATAGCTGCGTTAGTCAGTGGCGTTTTCTTTTTTTTTAAATGCTGAACCCAGCAAAGTGTGAGCAGAGGATTTCCCTACCAGTAGGGGGCACTTATGCAGCTGGTTGAGATAACGTTGCCATCTCAACACATAATTCCTTCTAAAGTGGATGTAAATGTCTGCAAAATACAATGTACTGTTTGGGAGAGAGAGTCCCCACTCGGTTCCTCTTTCTGACACAATTGAATGCGTTTATACCTTCACAAGGCTCATAACATATAACCTGACCGTGTAATCTGTTGATAGACGTGAAATGTATACACTTCGTTACCCTATGACTCGTCAAAGGGCCTTAAATGCAACTGATCCATGTGGCTGTGAGCTTAGGCTCTGATGCCAGCAGTGAAATCATGCTGGCGGAAGTGAAAAACACCAGTAAGTCCCCTAATTAAAAGGCGGCTTCCTCCGTGCCGCGCTCTGAGGAGATGGGCGACTCGCCAGAGATGAAGGCTCCTCATGGAAGAGGCACAGCGCTAAGGGAGGATCTCCCCGGCTGTTCTGGTGACAGGACGCCAGCGCTGCCGGGAGGAGAAGCCGGCAAAGAGGCCGCCGTACCAGTGGGCGTCTCTGAAGAAGACAGCTGACTGTAGATCAGTGACGGCTTTCTGTGGATCACTGGAAAGAATGCAGTGGCGTGGCTAATGGAGGGTTCCTACCACTCAACGGAATCTGGATATCAAGCGATATTAATCTGAATATTCAATTACTGTACTGTGCAACTCTTATGCAGTCAAAAAATAGTGCTGAAATTAATTTCACGTTGGTGCAAAATCATGACGTTATGTTTTGTCAAAGTGCGTCAACTTAGCCATTTCAAAACCGCTCTTAAAATCGCACCAGTATTTGCAGTTACCATCTGACATACCAATTAGCACACCACATATGGTTAATCAATAGCTCATTGAGTTATTTAGCTAATTGGATTAATTAATTAAGTGAGCTATCGATGACAAACACGTGGAATGGCTGGGGTGCCCCTGAGGAGAGGTTTGGGAACTGAAGCGCTGTTCATCTAGCCATCCTACTAGATAGCAGTAACTTTTTGGAGAACAGCAGAAATTCTGGTTAGTTTTTATCGTTACTCTTAATTTGCATATGTTATAATGTTTCTTTTTTTTTTATACAATTACTACCCAGATAAATAGCTTTAAGCGTTTAGTTTGACTGCCTAAGTGTTTTGCAGAGCATCCCTACAATGAGCTGGCGCCCCCTCCTGGGATATTCTGGGATATTCCCCTGCAGACTTGTATACGACAAATCGGCATGGATGGATGGACAAATGGTGCATTTCATACACCCATAATTATTTTACTGTATCATACTGTATCAGCTTTGGTCTTTTACCTGTCTGGTTTATCCTACTATATAAAATTTTTTCCACTTCTTTAGCTGACTGGCTACATGTCAAACAGGCGTTTATCACAGCCTCAACCGCTGGTGAGGTTTGCTTTACCACTCGACGGTGCCTGTTACGAAACGAATCAAAGAAACAGAGTTTTTTGCTTCAAAATAATATAAAGTGAATCCCACCAATATTATGAAACCAGGACATTGACAGGATGACACAGCGCTGGTGGGGGTGGGGGGGGGGGTGTGGGGAAGTGACTGAGGTGTCACCCTCACGCGCCCTGAGCTCCTTTGATGCTCCAGGATGTGTGATGTATAATTCAGAGATCTGCCTTGTCTGACCTTCACTTCTGGGTCTGCGGCTCCGCCGAAAAGGGGCCATCGGCTTTGAGCTCGGAGCACCCAGCTCCGCACCGCCGGAGTTATTCTGTGATACCCGCAGCTTTCTCTCACCAGGGGAGGCTTTGTGAAAATGTACTGATATAATGGCTGCTTGCAGAGTCCCATCCATCCCTTTAAAGAAAGTTAGGCTTCCCTGTGGTGTAACCATGACAACGCCACTAGGGTGGGTGGGGGTGGTGATTAGCAGGCAGAGCTTGCTAAAAGTGTAGTGCTGTACACTCAGCCAGCCACACCCTGCTCCCTCTCTCTGTCGCCCCCTTTTGGCCGTGCTGAACCCTGACACAGACGCAGCAGCCACTCCCTTTATGATATTTCACCCTTAAGAGTTCTGCCAGCACATCCTGGTCCTCAGGAGTGCACTCAGGAGTTATTTTTGCTATTCCGTGCATGAATTGGCTGTTCGGTCATATTCAGTAAGTATTGGTTGTCAGATGAACAGCTTAAATACTTAAATATTTTGACTCAACATTAACATAATTTTTTTTCTGTTATTTATCTGACAGTTTTGTATGTACGTGCTAAAGTTTTGCTGTGTACGATGGAGCTGCCTGCTTGTTCAGTCCCTCCCCCCTGCTGGCATCTTCCCTGACCTCTGGACCTCCTGACCTTCTCTCCTTGCTGTCCTGGCACAGGGCTCGCCCGTGCCAAGTCGGTCCCCAGCCACACGTACTCCAATGAGGTGGTGACACTCTGGTACAGACCACCGGACGTCCTGTTGGGCTCCACCGACTACTCGACCTGCCTGGACATGTGGTGAGTGTCCGCAATGCGGTCCATCTCCTCTACTGATGCTCCGATGGCCCATAAACCCCTGGAATGGGTATGATCCTCATCATGTGACGGGGTGGGCACATGGGCCAATCAAGGACATTGAACCAAGTGGGCCAATCGGGGACATTGAAACAAGTGGGCCAATCAGGGACATTGAAACAAGTTGGCCAATCAGGGACATTGAAACATGTGGGCTAATCAGTGCTTGTGAGACTGAACAGGAAAAAGCAAACTTATAGAACCAAGTGCAGCAAATAATGTCCAGATGTGTTTATGCTGAAGTGCTTCAAACTGATAGCAGGTTATATCTGTTATCGGCACAAGAAACTTCCTCTTGCTTGAAAAATCTAGATTATAAATGTTGTTGCTCTTTAGTTAGCGACCAGAGCTAACGGCGTTCGGTATATGCAGTACCCCTGAGCAATTAGCTGCTTTACCGTGCTAAAGTTAGTCCTGCTGCTGTAGCCCTGTCAAGGTAAGGGCAATTATGGGATGTTCTGCAGTACCAGTGTTGGGCATTTCAGGTCCAGAAGCTACAAATCCAGACCATGGTTTTGTTTCTCCCAACCAGTTGAGTACTC
>JAODUD010000046.1:7880217-7894195 GCA_026784285.1 Stomatorhinus walkeri | reverse complement strand
GGGGTGGGGTGGGGGGGGGTGTGTGTGTGTGGGGGGGGTGCTTTGAGGGAACTTTTCCTCTGGATGGCTCTTGAAAGAAACCCATCCATGAGCTTTAAGTAATAAAACGGGCCGCACAAAGCGCCCATTCCCCGGCCACCCTTAAGGTACGCGCCTTTAATGAAATCGAATGGAAAAAAAATAGATTGACTCGAAGTGCTGGGATTGAAGTGGAGTAATTTTACGCTTGGTTGTTGGCTAACAAGACTCTGCAGTGTCAATGCTGCGAGGCCTGATTACCAGCGTTGGCGATTGTGTGGTGCTCGGCTGCTGAGGTTACCGCGGAGACGGCATGAAAGGGCTTCAGGACCCCACTGGTGATCTGGATTGTCCAGCCCAGCAGGTGAAGGATAGATCTGGGATAAGGAGCTTGTGCAGAACTTGCTGCCCGCTCTAATTTGGATTCATAAAGGAGATGAATTAAAACCGGTCAGGGAATTCAAGGAATATCCTCAACTGAGTTATTAACCCTTTGTAGTGCCCCGACTCTTTGTGTAAGCGGCTGCTGTTTATTCATATCATTTTATTTTTTTAGGTGTGCTCGTCTGGCCAGTTCCACAGGCATTTGCTTGTTATGACCGGATTTCAGACTGTCTGATAACAACAGACTAAGAGACAGTAGATGTTTCTCTGTTGCACTGCATAATTCTTTTTACGTATCGGCTCGATATAAACAAATAAATAAAATTACACATGCAAATGTATAATTTCCTGATGGAAATTACTCTTGGCTTAGTCTGACGTTGATTAAACATTAAATATATGTCTCAGAGAGGGGAAAACAGCTACAAAAAAAAATCTGCAGTTAAAGAAATAGTTTTTTTTAAAGAATAGTGATACAAAAATAAACATGAAGTGAGCAAGACATGGACTGCCGTTAATATATCATGCACATTATTAGTTGATACATAGCGCTATACAGTTTTTGTAATGCACTTATACATATTTATAAGAAAATAAAGTTTATCCAGATGCTACTTAAATAATAGAATTTATAGGATATAGCTTTTTGCAAAACAAACCATCCATATTTGCGAGAAGCATGCTGGTTAACAAGTAAGATACTGTGTGTAGCTTGAAAGTTAGCTAAAAGCAGTATTTTTAAATTATTATTTAAATTTTTATTGAATTTTTCATTAAGAACATGAGAACAATCAAAATAAACAAACAAAACCTGGTTTGTTGGCCCAGGGCTACCAGCATATGCTTCAGAATTCGCTACAGTACAAGGCAGTAGGTCAGAGGGGCAGGGCAATCAAGACAAGGGTGAGTGGAAATCCAGTCCACAACAGCAACTTGTCCCTAAACGCAGTATTTTTATTTGGAATTATCTTTACTTGGCAAGAATGTATGTAGTGGATGCCAGTGTGGGTAACACTAGGTATTCTACCACAGGAATTTCCCAGAATTTGCTTTCTGGTAGCTTTGCAGTAGTTCTGATATATCTCTCATTTATACCCATTTGCTCGTAAATGTCAGCAAATTTGATTAACGTCCATTATGTTGCGTTATTGCATATTCTTGTCAACAGAGCTACTGGTCTGACATATATTGTTGATGCACATAGATTCTACCTGGAAGATTAATCATGGTTTATATGGTTTATATAAATGTTTTTCATTTTTTTTAATCTTTGCAGCAATATGATTTACATATGGCCACATCCCTCACATACCTTTGTGAGACTGATTGAAAGCGACGGATTGAGGCCCACAGCAGGATTCTCTGAAAACTACGTTGTTGATTTTCTGGAACCGTAGACAGCAGTCTGGTACGAATCAATATGAATGCTGCGGGTAAAGCAGTTATCTGTAGGTATAACACTGTAGGAGTGAAACAGACTCTCACTGTGACATGGTTTGTTTTATTGGTAATTTAATTCAACTTGTGTAATGTATTTTACCTTGATAAAATAACTTTATACTTTACCACCAACAAGTGCCCCCCCAATAAACCTACTTGAATCCGGACCAGACAGGCTAGATGCACCCATCAGTGACCAAGCTATATGTGTCCTTGAGAATTAACCCTTACTGACCCTGACCCTACTGTCTGTAACGGCAATGAATGTGCAGGGTGTACTAATGGCTATGAGTTTTCCATATATATGCACCTCTGTCTTTCCATAAGTCACGTGTTTCTTCTATCCTTTTGAATAGGTGTTTTCGTAACTTTCAGGCTAGTGCTCTAAAGTTGCCAGCCTGTCCCCCAGATAGGGCCAAAATGTTTCCTCCTAAAGCGGATTGCAGCTCTGCTGCTCTCAGTCACACGCTGATTGAAAGGAGTTCTTGCCTGAGATGCATCAATTGTTTCGTGAACTGAGATGGTCCTCCTATTGGTGCAGGGCTCAGATTTTGTGGGGGGGGGGGGGGTGTCGGAAAAGGAGCTGAAGATGCTGCTGTTTGGCTGGATTATAGGGCGGCTTACGGGACATGCTGGAAGCAGTATGAAGAGTATGAAGGGGGTATTTAGGAAGGTCATTTCTAGAACTGGGCACTAGGACCTGTGGAAGCGTCAGGTTTTAATTATTAATGGGCAGGACAAAGTGCGGATGATAACTGGTATAAAGGAGTGGAACTAAGGCGTTTACACACAATTTGTGCCGTCGAATGGGTGCCGGCCCTAGGCCTGCCTTTCCTCAGCGGCATTAGCAGCGTGCGCTACGTGCGATCGCTTTATGTGGTTTAGAGCAGGAAGGCAAAAGCCCAACTTAGTCCTGAGGGTTTAGAGGCTGAGGGTCCAGAGAGGAGCCAGCTCCTAGCAGAGGGACGCGTGGGCCTGGGACACCGGACAGGGAGTCTGGGGTGGGCACAGCGAGGTTTAGGGAGACCATTAGCCAGTGCACCCCGCTGTGCGGGTCTAGCATGAGGAGCAGCACCTGACATGAATTATGCATGCAATTATTCGGGGTTTTATATTCACCAAGAGTTTAAGAAACACCCGTCACATGAAATCGCGCATGCTTATTTCCAGGCGACATTATTGCTAAATTCGTATCCAGTGGAGCAGGCGCTTAAATACATGCAAACACGCGACAAATTCTTAAGCAGATTTACTTTTCCTCAACTCCTCCATGATTGTTATTCATACCGTGCGATTCATTAAACTCACTGCATCATTACGCTTACATAAAATAGGCTAATTAATACACAAGACAGTACTCTCTTTGGGGTGTTGGTGGAGGCTGAGCTAAATCTTCATTAGATTTGTAAATCAGTGCTTTATACGATGAGAATCCGGCTCTACCTCCTGGCACAGCGTCCCAATGTTTTATTTTTTTTTTTTGCTTGTTTTTTGTTTACCTTGTTTTTCGTTTTTAGCTTGTGTTTTTTTTTATTTATTAAATCTCTTGGCTGACAAGTTTGTTGCTCCATATGTTATATATTTTGAATTGAATTAGAGCAGGTTGAGGGGCAAAAAAAAAATGCTAATAAAAAAAAAAAACCGTCAGGCTAATGAATACAGCGGCTCTTCGAATCGAGGTGCTGGATGTGAGGGTGTGAGCTCCTGGGTTGGGAATCGCATTCCTTTTACCTCTTTGTCGTGGGAAATGACATTTGATTCATTCGTACATTTTATGATCTTCGGTTCTGAGCGGGAAACCCCACCATAGGAGTCCGTCTTCATATGAGCTCTGTCACGAAAGCGACGGAGGCGTTGTGAAGGGCAGAGCTGGAGAAGTCTGCTCATAGACGCACCTCTCCCTTTGAGTCTTCCGCTGGCTTTTAGTTAGTAGACATGAAAAGGATTCCATATCGAATATTCAAGTTGTATGCCAGGTTGAGGAAAAAAGTCGTAAAATTCTAATTTTTAAGGGGAATGATAGAGATTTTTTTTTTTGTTACTGATCCTATACACTGTCTTTGTCCTGTCGGGAATTATCGGTGTGGTGATATTAACATTAAATTGTCCACAGACTTCTCTCGTCACTCTGTTTAGCTACATTTTCCGAATGTAGTTAATTTTCAAAATTTCATTTCAATGCTTTATAGTCTGCGCCCGGATAGGTGCGCTGGGACATGCATTAGACATCACCTTGGTCTTCCGTTGTTTTGTTGAAGACACATCTCACTGGCAAATTAATTGATTCCTTCCCAAAATGATAATTAGCTCTGCGCTGTTTACATTTCAATGAACCGGAGAGCGGGGCAGAGTGACGTGCTGTATTCATACATTCATGTGGCCTTGGGGCTGTTTAATATTTATGTATAAATAATTCTTCATGTTCCCACTCTTATTTGTATAGGAAAATATTGTGAACCAATCACTTAAGTAGTTAACATCCCTGAGCATAATGACACTGCTTTGCTCACACTGTAAATAATGCCAATATGCACAAAGGGGAAAAAGGAGAACATCCCTTGCTGATATTCTCTTTTTAAGGAGTCTGTTTTAAAAAATCCAGACTGTACAATTCCGGTGTTTTAGGGCAGTCTGTGTTTGTCTCAAGCAGTGCTGTGGGCTGGTGGTGGCAGTGATGGCCCTCCTGTGATCTCCGCTTGCTGTACCTCAGCTTTTCCACATGGTACCACCTGACTTAGTTCAGTAAGACGCCCGCCACATGAAGACTGATTTGTATGAGTTTTCCTGGGAAGCTGTGACAGGGAACTCAAATCATTCTTGGGCCCTTCAGCAAGGACAGTAAAAGGGCCTTTTCCAGTGGCTTCTCATCAAGCAGACTTTTGTTCAATACCATCTGACAGTGCTACTGATTTCCCAGCAGTGGTTTTTAGAAATATGATTATCCGATCTGAAACCTGGTGTGGTTTATGCTAAAACGGCTTCTGTCACAATGCTCGTCCTACTTTCGTTCCTGTGATCACCCATTAATTGCTCCATTTAATGTGTTTATAAAGGAAGAGAACTACAAATGTCAAGTCTGCTTTACAGTGTCAGTCAGTCCATCAGATTTTACTTGATACAAGTAAATGCATGTTTTCACACCTGGGTTATTGCAAAATGTTTTACCATAGATTTCCCAGAAGGCATTTCTCTGGCATCGAGACTTGCCAGAACATATTTGCTAACGGAATATGATCTTGTCTGTGTCGCAGCTGATGATAGCTGTGGCTCGCCTGGAGATCCAGCTCCCGGAGACCGATCCGGCAGGGGTGCAGGATCCTGATCCTGGATGTTACCGCAGGAGGGACGCGTGGTTAGCATGGTTAACCCTCGTCAGCCCTCGGAGGTAGAGGTGGACACTCAGTGTGGGTGTCCTCAGAGATGAGCTTTTCACCACCAGCCTGGATGCCGATTTGCATGGTACAGAATTGGTAACGACAGATTAGTAGCTTGGACGTCGTGCCTGGTTATCTCAGAATTGTACAAAATCCATGTCATTTGGTTTCTTGTTCACAATGGTGATACTGTCACAGTATCTGCAGAGACAGAATCAGCTACATTAAAGCTTTACCATGCCTCCTGACCGCCTGCCATACACGTGATTGACGTCTCTCTTTTAAATACCTAGCCTTAAAATGCACGTCTCCTAAAGAGAAACCCGTTTCTGTTTGTGGAACAGTTAGTAAGTCAACAATTATGACAATGGTCAAAATAATCTCCATGTTGTAAACATAACAAAAGAATGTCAGACGCAGCAGAAGAAGTTATGAAGAGGTTTGATCGCCATGCAAAGGCAATTACAGCAGTTAGACCAGTTGCCTTTCTCTGTTAGTGTAAATACAGAAGGCCAGGTCTCAGGGATGGCATCATGACAGGAACAGAGTGGAATGTTGAGCATTTTTTTTCCTCGCGAGTGTCTGCCGTCAATTCAGTAATTGGACATTTGCAGCAGTGCTTCCTTGCCCATGGATCTGTCTTTGGTGAGCCCGATCTTTTGAAGCTTGCTTGAAACCTAAGAGCGGGCCAGTCCTTCACTCAGATCATGTAATAATAATATTGGATGTGGTGTCTCGCTGTCAGGGGAAGGTCAGAATCGACCTTGGGAACTGACTGGGAGGAATCCCTTTTTGAAAGGCTTGCGGTGTTGGGGTGACCATGGTGAGTGGGTTCTCATATGGAATAATCCTTTGTTTTCACATGTGTTTGAAATTTTGAGTTTTTTTAGTGGAGTATTGATCGGATGCTCAGCAGGAGCTTTGATTTGACCAAGGTAAAATCATTGTTTGCTGTTGCCTGGCGGGCCTAGTGCAGCGCTAACGCCTTTAAACAGAGACCAGAGGTACCCATCCCAGGACATTCGTGTTTCTGCTTGGCTTCCGGGATCTGGGTCTTGCAAGAGTCACTTCCTGAAGGGTATCTTCGGGTCCTTATGGGGTTTCAGAACCCGGATCCTGACTCATGAATCGCAAACGATCAGCCTCCCCTGTCCAGTGTCAATCATCACCCCACGCGACGCTTGGTCTGGCACACGTCAGAGCGTGATGTCTTTGCTAAATTATCAACTTCCTGCGTCAGGAACAGAAGCCTAAAGAAATACTTTGTCTTGGAATGTTTTCAGGAGCTACAATAACGAGGTGCGGGCCATCTTTGCAAAAGAAAAAAATGAAAAAGAAAGTAGTTTAGGGGCCATGAAGTGTCTTTGACTGTCTTTCAGTTTAGTGTTGCTACCATATACAAATTTTTAAAATCACTTTTGGTTGTCTTTTGCAACCATGGGATCATTTGTCATTAACAAATTTTTCTAAACTTGTGGCAGGATACAGGGGTTCTCCTCATTCTAGCACATCGCATTGTTATTAATGACACTTATGTAACGGATCGCCAACATTCAATTCAGCATTATGCAAAACATGGAAGGCTGGTTAGTTATTAATTGCGGGCAAAGCCAGGCCAGATAAGGGTTCTCCATGAGCCCCAATCAGAGCAGTTTGATCTGACAGGCCAGGGAGTGGCATCTGTCTGGAAGCCGCATGCGAGTGCATACCCGGAGATGCTCGGGGGGGCCTGGACCGCATTTCGCCTGGGGGGATGGGTGAGGATAAAACGATGGCTCACGACCTATCGATTGAGCGCTGGATGAGGCCGTGCTTCTAAAGAAGTCTTCGGGGACCCTCGTTCAGTCTCGCCGAGTATAGCCGCCGACCCTACGGTGGTTGCGTTTAATTTCTCGGGGCCCGGAATCTGGCTGGTTGCCTTGATGCAACCAGAAGACAAGACAGAGATGGATCCCACCGGAATGCAGATCCAGCTCGCAGTCAATAGCAGAGTAAGTCCGTCTGCATCCATTGTTCTCAGTGGAAGGCTGACTGAATCCAAGCAGCTCGCAAAAACTGATGCTTTCACATATGCAAAGCTACTAAATACTTAATCAGAACAAAAACTATTCACATAAGACCTGTTATGGCCATTGGGGTTGAGTTTATAAGGGTATGAAGGATTCTGTTAAGATTCTCTCCTAGGACGTTGTTTGGGTTCACACTATAACCATGTTCTACCACTCTGAGTAACAAGAGTCATAATAATCTGCATTAAACCAAACTACAAAAAGAAAACTGTATGTTGCATTTCCTGTAGTGTATGCCAGACTCATTGTTTGTGAAAAGTCAACCGTTTTAGTGTGATATGTTGCGGCTAGACCGGTTTGGGCACCCGATGTCAGCACGGATTGTATGTCAGTGCTATGATTTAACCATATTAGCTAAGTCACTGACAGCAAAACAAAAGATATATAGCCATATATCAGCTAACAGTATTGTTCATTCGAGAATGCTCTTTGAATTATTTTTTCCCACAGACCAGATGCACTTGGCTGATTGGTAAGCACTGATCAAAAGAGTTCAGAACATTCTGAAGTTTGATATTGATATTTATTGATTACATAAATTTCAAAGGAGAAAGTGAGCCAGTGGTTGCTAATCATCATTGTTTTTCTACAAACCTTGCCAAGAGGCAGACAGGCCCAGCCTCTGGTAGACCTTCAGGAAGCTATTGGTGAAAAGTGACAATATAGAAGCAGAGATAAATGGTGTGTGGTGCTCAGACTGAGAACAGATCTGGCCCTAATGCGACAGTGTCTGTTTCTCAATTACTTTGGCATCAATATGGTTTTATCGTGGTAAATTTGTTTGGGCTTGGATTTAAGTAATCGTAATATTAGATATGTATCTAGATGTACCTAGATGTAATTAGTCAACAACACAAGACGTTTTTTTTTTTTCCCTTTTTCACCTAGCTAAACTCAATTGTAAACTCAGTGATATCGCTAACATATGTGGAACAGTTGTGACAGTCATGAAATGGCTGAGCTGTCCGGGTAAGGTCGTGTTTGTTTCAGAAACTATTGAGTTGCTGTCATTCTACCCATTTACAGTGTATGAGATGTCAGTGTTTTAAGGTCTTTTAAGGTGCCTGGGAGGACAAAGGACCAGCACAATATGGAAAGCTATTTTTTTTTTTGCCGAGAGTAATTTATTACCCTATACAGAATTCCTCCCCAAAAGTCACATATTCATAAATTGCACATTTTTTTATACGTTAAGTAAAAGTGAAATGTCTGGCAGCTAAAATTATACAATGCTTTGCATATGCAGCAGACTATATTTGCAGAAGGGATATTTTTTTTTGATAGAAAAAATTAAATCCTCTCCCAATGAATCTTTGTGTCCTCTCACTGCTCCCTCCCTGAGGATATGACCTAGTTGAACATAAGTGAGGCATTGAAGCAAACCTCTCATAAGCCCTTTCTCACAACGCCACTCACTTGCTGTAAACCGAGCTGCCCATGACTGCATGGACATTCCCAGTCCAGTGTAAGTTTATGCTTTATGTATTTACACAGAATATCGAATGGGAAGTGAAAGGGCTGCGTGTGATATCCCGCAGAGATGATTAGGCGGGGGTCTGATGAGAACGGGTTAGTAATATGATAGGAGGATGACGACAGCAGTTTCAAAAATGTTTTTCTTCGTACAGAAGTAGGCACCAGGAAATGTTTTTCTCGTACTTGCTCAAAAATGAAAAACAACCCTGGGATTAACTCCCATGATTCTTGTATTCTGCGATTTATGTATGTTATATTTCACATACTGCATCTTATATTGAAATGAATAGATCCATTAAATTTACATAAATTTAATAAATCACTTTATATCAAATAACAAATAACGCCTAGAGGGGTTTTATCAGTGGCTACAGCCATAGTTCACGCCACAGCTGTAGGAGACTGAGCTGACTCATCCACAGAGCAAGTGTGAGTGAAATTCACCATTGTTGCTGCGACACACAGTTTGTGAAAAAACTGATGCTTCTTGTACACATTATTAGTTACCAGTATCCTCAGTCTAAATTAGCTATAGGTGGAAATTAGCGGGAGAACATTTTAAACTGAATTTCAGAAAACACTTCTTTACACGGCGTGTAGTTAGAGTATGGAATAGTCTTCCTGTTCAAGTAGTGCAGGCTAAAACCCTGGGTTCCTTTAAATCAGAGCTAGATAAGATTTTAAGAACTCTGGCCTATTAGTTAAGTTCTTCCCAAACAAGCTTGATGGGCCGAATGGCCTCCTCTCATTTGTAAATTTCTTATGTTCTTGCATAAGTCTGTTCCTAACCCTTGATATTACCCATTGCCTGTGTGTGCCTGTCTCAGCGCTCTGTGCTCTCTGTCCCCGTCGAGCAGACTGTGAGATGTAAAAGTATCCCCGCAACTTAGATTAAGTTATATCACTTCTACGAAAGAGGTTAGATTGTTGTATCACATCTACAAAAGAGGTTAGATTAAGTTACAGTATATCACATCTACGAAAGAGGTTAGATTAAGTTATATCACATCTACAAAAGAGGTTAGATTAAGTTATATCACATCTACGGAAGAGGTTAGATTAAGTTATATTACATCTACAAAGAGGTTAGATTAAGTTATATCACATCTACGAAAGAGGCCTCTCACGCATCTTGGAAATCAGTCTATTGAAACTGATCTGTAGTAAGTAATGCCCCCCCATCCATGTAACATGGAGCCCAAGAGTGCTGCTGGTTAGGTAGAAGCCCGCCCCTTCTCCATCAACCGCGACCCCCCTGGCCAGCAGTGGGCTCAGTGGGGAGTGGGACGTGTTTAGGATATCTTAGATTGAGCCTCTTTGATGAGAAGAGGACCTCCCACTGACTCAGACTCGAAGCAGAATCTCCTGCTGGCCTTCCTGAAGCCCATGGCTCCACTCCACGTTCTCATGTTCTGCAGGCCAAGCTTCAGGCAAGAAGAGAGAGCTTGAGACAGGCGCCTGGAGGCCGCCTGGAATCTCGCCTCGGGGTCACGCAGCAGGGTCTGCCTCAATGAACCTCCACGAGTTTGATGTTCTGCACTCGGAAATGGAGACGTTTAGATGCAATCTCTGGGTTACCCATAACCTGGTTATCAGTATTAAAATGCTGATCGCTTCCACTGAGATGTGGCTCATAGCAGTTCAGGGGGCCCAGCTGTGTACATTTACACAAAGTATTACTCAGATTCCGGATCTTCTCTAAAGCTGTTTACGTTCGAGGGTGAAAATCCTCTTCTTTTCATGGGAGGCAGAGTGGGTGGGTGGGGGGGTAGAGATTTCAGATGCCTCAAACTATTAAAATACAGCCAGATTGTTGTTGATCTGCCTACCATACCTTAATGGTTAATTCTGCATGCATTCAAAATCAGCATCCTGTCAGAATGTTCTGAAATTGTTTTATGATATTTTTATTCAGCCCAGGAAGCCAAGGCCAGTGGGAAAAGGTTTATATGCCTGCAGGATGTAGGTCTGCTTTGTTTTATGGTATTATACATCTCAGGGAATTATACAACAGGGAAACAGTAAGCTCACAAGGTCCAGCCTGAGAACCAGGGACTCTCCGCAGCTCTGAAATATACCATTGCTGCTGACCCTCACAATGCCAACGGAGACCTGCAGGGGGCAGTCTGGGCAGAGATTCATCTTCTCCAAGGACACTTGGGCATGGCCAAATAGCATGTTAGGAGCAGGTCACAGAACTTCCAGCTTCCACTCCTTCATGGCCGCTCAGGTCCAAACGGCAGCCCCAAGAATGGCCTCTCCCCTCGACATCTTCTGAGGCTAGCAGTTGTGTTGAACCCACCGCCCTGAGAAATTTGTGAATTGTTGATGCCAATACCTTCTTGCGGTTAACTCAGCTTGGTTACTCCAGTTTCATTCTACAGTTCAAAAATACACAATTAGGTGTACTGGTGTGTTTAAATTACTTGTAGTGTGTGTGAATGTGTTCCCTGTAATGGACTGGCATCCCCTCCATGGATCCAGCCATGTGCTCCAGGCCCATCTTAACCCTGTACTGTTTAAGTTGGATAGATACAATATTTCCACATCTTTCACATCATACAGCAGGAATCACAGCCCAAGGAATGTTTATGTTTCTAAGACTAAGGATGTCGATTTTAGTAAGGGAGACATTTTGACATCAAAGAGCAAATATGCTTGAACAATTGTGCTTTGGTGAAACTGGGTTGGATTTCTATGTTGCTCAGCTTGATCGAAGACAAAAAAATTGCTGACAGAAGGGAAATTGTCCAGTAAAAGACCAGTTGCCAGTTCATTAGGAAATTGGAAACACATGAATCAGTAGCGTTAAAGACACCCTATAATGACTGGTAGCGGAAAGCAGCAGTTTGCATGAGAGCTGGGATTTAGGAGACCGTACACGACTACCAGAAAATGGAAGTGCACTCACTCGGTTACGCCATGTGTGTACCAGAAGGGGTACGTTCTCCAGATGTGATGCACACATTGGTCTTTGGATGCACACATTGGTCTTTGATGCTGAATTATGGGTTGGGTTTTTTTCAAAACACTCTCCTGGCTGGACAGCAAACAGTATCCCGTGATTCAGTGATGCCAGAAAGGAATGGGGTGGTGCAGGAGTAGAGATGGGTTTAACGGAGCAGCGGGGCAGAATGAGTATGAATGGGAACGTTTTCCGCTCCAACAACCCGAGCCGTACAGTAGTGCCTGGGACTGAAAGAACATCAGTCAGTCTGATATCAGAAGAGAAAACTGTGTATTAAAATTGAGATATATTGATGTTGATTTGTGACGAGGAGCCTTAGTGACCCTGGATCCATTCTGTGCTGGGCAATTTCACCGTAGAAACAAGGAACCAGTTAAAACATGGCTGGGGTTCAGCGTTGACATGGCGTCCTGCTATCTTCCATATCGGAAGGCCATCTAGGGACATCTGGGGCCCCTTGGATCTCATCTCCCGAACCTTTGAAGAGAGCGGCAGCCTGATGACAGTTGAAATGTTTCCCTGGAACTGCAGCATGTTGATAATATCCCACAATGGCCACTGGGCTGTTTTCGTTTTCCCCTGTCAGCTTGTTACTACAAGGCCGGAATCAGCTAAGACAACTGTCCCATGGTGCTGGAGGGGCAGTCTCGGTCATGTAGGTCACCGTTAGGTGGCAAGGATGCCACCGTCGCTCTCTGCACACTTACGCTTTCTCCCTCCGTCGTCTGCATATTGGCACCTTAAGAAGTGACATATTATCCTTGTACAGGAGAGAATAAAATTTTTAAATAGCACCAAGAAACTAAAATATTCATCTCGAGCTGAGGTGGTCTGGCTCAGGTTCATATTCTGAGTGATGTAATGCTTGTTATGCACCTCTGCTTGCGTTTCATTAAGGAATAATCCCTCTGATGGACGCCTGGAGCTCAGTGGCTTTCCCTTCTTTACATTGTAGCTTTCCTACAGCACACACACTTGTGGAAGTCCTACACAGCCGGCTTCACAAGACAGGCTTAGTGCCGCCTTCGCTTGGCTGCAAGCAGACAGGCCGCTGCACGCTCTGTCCCTCAAATTTGTTGCGTTTTCATTGCTCCGGAACACCAAAGAGAAGGAATTACCTGGAAGAAAAGCATAAATATAAAAGAAAGCCTGCTATTTTCACACAAATGCCTATTATCTTGATTAACAAATTGCTCCTTGAAGGTTGTGTTTTGGAAACTCCAGTTATTCACTGGCACGATATTAAAGGAGCACAGATCTGGAATGAGTCTGGAATGAATCCATGTGCACTGGAATTTCACTGATCGTGTTACTAATACATGTCGAAACGAAACACAGTGTTTTTGTAGAGGGATCCATCGTAAATCCTAGACGTTTTATTGCAGATTTGGTTCATTTTAGCTTATTATATTTCATTAAAGTTGCCAGTAATTCCCAGAGCCAGGCACTGGTCACAGATAAGAAATTAAAAGTTCTTACTATACATTATGGGGTGGCTGTGAGGTATGAATACTTATTTTTCTTGTATTGTATGTAACACAAGAGGTGTACATGCTTATTAGACATGGTGCCGGCTTGTTATGTGATTTTATGTGCTTAAAGTTTCATGTAATTACAGAAAAGAATAGCACTGAACCCACATAGTTAACCTGTCACTTTTCATCACCAAACAAAACAAAACATTATGTGGTGAAGTATTTGAAAATGGTGAGAGACAAAAGAACCACAAGTACAAACGCCACACACATACCACAATGAGCGTCCCATTGAGCGTGCTCTGGGAGTGTCCCTGCCAGGACCTGTGACGATGAGAATACAGGGGCTGCCGTTAGGCCGCAGGGAGTCCGCTCCTGTCCAAATGACCCATGTATATACAGGAGTGATCTAATGGCCAGTGTCCCCTAATACCTCATTATCTTAAAGGGAGTAAGGTAATAAGCTGTGCATGGCGCAGGTACATTTACTTTCCATACGTGTTAAATAAGCACTGCCGAGAGTATGATTTGGATATATACGCTTTACTTGTACGCATTATAAATTCTTTTGGTAATAAGGCCAGAAAGCTCCACCCCCTGATTTACATAGAGGAATCATCCCCTCTCTTTGTGATCTGAGAATTGGTGACGGCACTTTGATCAATCAGAAATAAGGGATGAAGGCCGGCGCCTTTGGCTGGCCAGGGCTGCGCACTGGAAGTAATGAAGCAGGACTGGTGCTGGGGGCAGGGGCGTGGGGGAGGAGGAAGGAGG
>JAODUD010000046.1:7855309-7875258 GCA_026784285.1 Stomatorhinus walkeri | reverse complement strand
CTTAGTTATTAAGTTCTTCCCAAGCGAGCTTGATGGGCCGAATGGCCTCCTCTCGTTTGTATAGTTCTTATGTTCTTGTGTTCTTATGTTCTTATGTCCTTCACCATCTCCTGTAAGTTCTCACACGTCAGCCTTTGCAGGACCAAAGTTAAAACAAGCATTCCCACATATCAACATAAGCAGCAAGTCTTACCTCCGTGTTTTTATTTTTAAGACTGGGAGAAAATGAGAAAATGAAATGACAGATCTGGCTAAAATTCCGTCTTTCCCCAGTGGGGAACCTTAAAGACAAGCAGTACCGGCCTCGTCTTGAGTTCACCCCTCAGTATGGTTTTGCTTTTTTTTTTTCTCCAGTGCTGGATAAAATGATCAGAATTTGCCTCGCAGTGGGGATAATGGTGGGATGATGGGTCCACGCTGTGCGGGCAGGACCCTTAAGACCCCCGGAATTGGGAGCAGTGGTACAGACATAATCATGGATGCTGGGGCTTTCTATTAGACTCCCACTATGGAGCCGCGGAAGCATCTGGAACCATAGTGTGCTGAATATCCCGAGCAAGTGTTCCTCCCTAGCAGCGTCTTTGTAGCGGGCTTTAAGTACTGTAGTCCACCTCTGAGTTACAATCACGCAATGCAGAGCAGCTGGCCAAATGGGGAGCCGCTTCGAGCCGGAGATCCCTGAAAAACCATGTTCCGTTGGCTGTTTTTGATCCCGCCGGAGCAGACTACTTTGTGTGCTGGCATTGAGCACCAGATCTTGTCGTCACAAAAATATGTATATATTGGCTGTTAATCCAGGACAATCCAGCCTCCTCTGTTTTAGACGCGCTAAGGCACTGGCAGAGCAGGGGGGTAATCAGGAGTAGGGCCACCTGTGGTTTGGTGCTGAAAGGCCCAGTTCATTTAGTGGATGAACGTAAGCGTGCATTTCACCAGGATTTGGCAGGGCGTCCTTGCACTACGTTCCACTGTTTCAGCTCAAAAGGCACAGCTTGCAAGCTGCAGACTTTCCAAGGAGTACAGGCGCGGCGGGCACTCGGAAACAAACATTTGCTTTGCCGAAACGAGAGAGGAAACAGAACCAGCTACCTTGGGCAGACTTTTCCCCTTCGACGGGTTTGCCAGGAACTGCCGAACGCGCGTGCCCCCTGCTGGCATGGTGCTGAATGCTAACGAACGCTGGGCACACCACTTACGCGAAACGGCTGACACGACGTGGCATCACCGAGAGCTGACATCAAGGCCCCGTGAAGCAGGCGAGGTTTCAATGGGGCGTCCCTGCCGGTAGCATTTGCACTAATTAGTCTCAGGAGTCTGGTCGCTGGCAGGTCAAATACAGACTAATCAATGGGCATAAGGCAGTTGGCACAAGCTCGATCCAACCCGGTTGGGCCATCACCGTCACGGGTCACTCGCGTTCCTAGCAGGCATCCAGGCTTCCTTCTGCTCTTCCTCTCATCCTGGCTGTCTTCCTCTTTCTCCTTCACTTGCAGCTCATTGGTCCGTTTCTTGCAGGCGGGACTCTTTTGAATTGGGCCTGCTGTAATGGGCTCGGGCCGGCCGCCGGCCAGGCTTACAAGGGGCCCTTTGGAGGACGCCTTGGCCATCAGAGAGTTTCAGGCACGGTTAGCCACAGGTCTGCTGGGAAATGATTTCCAAGACTGGGAGGGGGAGGGAGGCCGTGGTAACAAATAAATTATTCAACGGCGCGAGATTGGCAGTAGCCCCAGACAAAAAAAGAGGGATTAAGGATTGATAAACCAGCCAGACCCAGTATGTTACACCGACTCATGGAGGAACATCGTCAAATGTTTATAAGGCTGCTCATGTCTGTTCACCTTCCTCACAGAAGTCAGCGGCTTCCTCATCATCTTCTATAGGTGTTTATATTAAGGGAGAAAGGTGTCGATGATGGAAATAGTTCTAGCATTTGCCTAGAAACCTAAAGGATGCATCTGTTTGTTTACAAATCAAAATAATCATATTCAGCTGCCACTGGGTTACCCGATGTCATCAGCAATGAAAACTAGATTTGGTGCAGTTGGAAATGACAGCACTGCATTCCCTGGACATTTCCTCTGGCTATATGAAAGTGAATACGAAAGTTCAAACAAGGAGACCTAATGAACGCCAGCGTGTCCAATCACAGTGGCCCAGGTTTTATATAAAGAGTAAGTCTAACCCACTTCTTTGGCGTTACAGCTATTCAGTTCTCCCACCTCCTCCCCTCCACCACTTTCGGCTCCCCGTCCTGGTCCAGGATTGGCTCCTTCGCCTCCTGCCTGGTCACCCAGCCAGATCTGTCACCCTGTCCTGCTCCGGGATTGGCTCCTTCGCCTCCTGCCTGGTCGCCCAGCCAGATCTGTCAGTTTCAGAGACGATGGAACCGACGACCAGGAGACAGGCTTCACCAAATCACTGTTCACATACTCATTTAAAGTGTTTGACCAAATAAACACTTGTGTCAGCTATCTATTGAGGTCTCCTTGGTTGAACTAAACTGTACTCGTCCCACATACACATCTTCTATAATTTTTAGAAGTACCGGATGGATCACCTGGAAATGTAAAGGCTAATAAATGTGTTTTTTCCATGGCTGGAAACTAAATTCTTGTCATGATAGGTAGGTAAGAATATTAATTTATTGCACATTCCATTTCTATGACAATTTGCAGAATCATTCCCCACTAAATATTTTTTAACTTGTCATATAGTCAAATGCCATCTGCGTTTACCCTTCCTTTTGTAGACCCTAAGTGGCATCACTTAAATTTTGGGTCCGCCTGTCTCAAAATGTAATCAGTAAAGTCTCCCTCCTACAATGTCTTTGAAAAAGATCCACCAAACAGTTATTGAGTTATCTCAAGTGTCAAAACTGCCAAAACCAAAAAATCTTCAGCAGCAGTGGACTGGTACTGAAACCAGTAAAATAATTACATGCAAAAAAAAAACACATAGCTAGTATATTCTTAAATAGGGTCTTACAGTGAGAAAATAAGCCATCATCTCTTGCACTGCGGACTTTGCAAAGCCGTGCAGTTCCTGGAATCCAGTGTAAAGGTTACTGTGACTGTGACTGTAAACTGTGACTGTGACATACATGGGAACCGCTTTCACATTCACTGTATTTGTTTTCTTCTCTTCTAGATAACAATGGCAAGAATGGGAACAAGCTGCAGTGGGGATTTTTCTTTCATTATTCCGTCGTTCTTCAGTTCAGATCAGCCTTGCGGGCAAAGTGAGAAGCCCGGTCCCTTGAGGAAACGCTCGATGTGTGTCTTACACAGTGTGAGCACGCTAGCGGCCCAGCTCACCTGTTGACGTGCCGCCCTCAACAACGTCCGCTGCATCTAACGTGCCGACCATGCGATTGTGTCTTCTAATTCCTTCTTTGGATAAACCCACAAATATAAAAACTGTAAGGCTTCTGATGCCGTTCATGTCTTCTCTATTAAAGACACAGGTGAAGTGAAACTTTTGATCCATAGAAGAAAAATCAAGGCAATAATCATGTTGACACTCAAGATATATATCTTGTGTTTGACCAGGTAAGGGAGTTCAGCAATTCCGGCCAAGGCCGAATCAGATTACCTAAGGACTGTCTTTAGTACTGAAGGGCTTCATTCTTCAGCTACATAATTGTATTATTGACATACACATACACACACAGATTTGTATATCTTTACTGAGGCAATATAGATAGACACATTGATGCTATTGTGGGTTTAATAGACAAATCCATCATTAGGCAAAGACGCAAGCACTTCTAGGCTGGGCTGTGCATGAAGTCAAATACACCATAATTTACGTCCTTTTTAGGACAAACATTTCTAGTGACCATTCAGCCGTTAAACTTTCTGAATGCTTCCCTCAAATATGTATAGGAAATACTTCAATACTGAGACCCGAGGAAAAAAAACAATGCATGAAAATAAACCGATATTTATATATTACTGTTACAATGACTATTTCACCTGGTTGTATTAGCTGGGTGACAGGGGCGTTCCTTAATGCTGTGGAGTAACAGAAACAAGTTATTTGTTTTCAAGTTTGACCATTTTGATGGTGGCTTACTGCATACTTATCTTTTGTACATATTTTTTATGTTAGACTTTTTCCTCCAAATCCCAACAAACTGGTTTGTACATAAAGCAGCGAAACAGCCATCAGATATTCCAAGGTAATTTCTTGTCCTTCCTACACTAATTTAATGCGATCTTGGTACTGCTTATATTCCAGATGCTGGTTGTAATACATCAAGTTAACGGTTTGCTTTGGCTCTATAGCCTTCTGATCAACGTTATAGTCTCAAGGTATCACCTTGCACTCAGATGTCTATAGTGTTGATGTAATCATTGCAAAAACTGTATTTTAATTAGTCCAATATTTTACAAGACTGAATTACAGAACTCCTTGAAGTCTCTTATTTTAATTCGATTGTCAATCTATACTATAATTCGTTGAGTGAAAGTGAGGCCATTGATGGATTGGTGGTTATATGTGCACATGAGCATGTTTATTTGAAGTATATTTCATGTCGTCTTTTTTATGGGAGCTGGATTTGTTCCATAACTAAATTGCTTTTAATTTCAAAACGTTAGCTAAGAGTAACTGCCTGTGGCGTGATGCATTGTTTCCTACATTACAGAGGTTCTTCTCATTCTTGGCAAAAAGAAACTGTTTTTCTGAGATTTCTAAGATAGTTTGACATCCCGGATGTTTGGAATGGTATGGCTTGTCAGTAACATACTTATATTTATTTGTTGTGTAACTTTTGTTATGAACTGTTAAGACTATATGTGTTTCAAGGACAGTATATGTCATAATAATAATAATGCTTAAACCCAGGCAATTTGGACCATTGGTGTCCCTCAGGGTTAGTAAAATAGAAGGTGAGATATATATATATATATATATCGTATATATAAAAATTGTGTGTGTGCGTGTGTGTGTGTGTGTGTTTTACATGTGTCCCTGCTGTGCTGAGGCCAGAGTCTGCATTTTAAAAGGCTCGCTTGCTGTCTCCCCGCCGCTGAGAAGCAGCCCGGATCCCGAGTTTAAACCGTGTCACATTCTACATGCTGTGGCTCAGTGCGGTAGCAGTAGTGGCTGCTTATCTCTCTTTGTTATGACCTGGATGTAATGTCACTACGGGAAATATAATATCCCCTGTAAACTGTTGCCGTTACCTAAAATAAAACATCAATACCTCCCGCTGTGAAATGACATAAGTGCGCTTCATGTTCTCCATCCGAAAAGGCAACTTGCATAATTTTGTGTTTTTTAGATCAACTGTGCAATTATTGCTTGTGTACGAGGATTAAATGCTAGACATTTTTGTATCATTTAGGTGTTAGGTATATGTATCAGAATATATACAGGATTAATATGTAAGAGTGAGAGAAAGAAAACAACGGAAATATTGCAGCTGACTGTGCTCAGAACACAGATAGTTTCAATTCACCTCCTCCCACCGTGCTGGTCCACAGGGCAATAAGGCTGGGCTCCTCCACATCCCCCCACCCGGCGAACGCCTTGTTAGTTCTGCAGCCAGATAACCGGCCAGCTGCGGGCTTGTCAGTTCACAATCTGCTTTAATTTCACAGTTCCCTCCATCCGTCATTAATCCAGCCAGGGACAGCAGCCCCCTGCAGACCGGCTGTACGGCTTTATCGCTGCAATGCACTTTCATCGGCCCAGTTTGTGTCCGCTGGCGGAGGGGCACTGGGATCGCAATTACTGTGAACATCATCTCGCACGCGCTGCTTGCCCAGTCAACATGCAAGACCACAGGGTGAAAAATGAATGCATGTCACCACCGTTCGTCACACTGTATACAATAAACTATAGAATTCCCTTGGAGATCCTTGGTCAATTAAATTAAGTAAAAAGATGCTGTGAGCAATTTATTTCCTTTGGAATTCTACCAAATGATTACATGCCTGGGATCGCTATGGGGACGGAGAGCAAAGCCGCACACAAGATAACTTTTTATTCTGGTCATTTTTCATGAACACATATTTTCAGGTTTATAACGGATTAAAAAACAAAAATATACATTTAAAACAATGCAATTAGTTTGTGCTGTTTACCGGTCAAAAAAAACTGATAAGCGACATTACAAAATACTTGCATTCGCTAAAGTAAAGCTACATGTATGCAAAATATTTCAAAAATGCAGTCATTTCAAAGGTGCATCGATGACCTCCAGCTGAATAGCATTGCTTTCCGGTCTAAGTGATGTCAGGTGTAAATTGTTTCAGCTAATAGAAAAACATGACAGCCAATAAGGAAGGATATAGGACCTAATTTATTTAGGGGGCATCGCGATTTTACTTGATAATAAAAAGAAAAACATGCTCTTGCATGAAATTGCGATCGCATCTACTATACATCCGATTTATTGTAAATACTAGATTATTATTAGTTTAGAAATCACACAGTGATTTGGAATTAGGGCAGAGTGATTTGCCCCATTCCCCCCCACCACCACTACCACTACTAAGAGACCCTATCTTCAGCCATTGCGGCCTATTATAATGGAGACCACAAGGCTGTAAGACTTTAGTTGTGCTTGGATTTGCCATCTGTTTTGGGTTCTTCAGTGGGGGTTTGAGAGAGTATTCGACCGGCGCAAGCCTCGTTAAATCATGGGGATGGGGAGCTGACGGAGAGAGGGGTACGATCTGGGTCAGAAGCGATGCAGTGGTGAAACACTGACTGGCGATAGCTGGCACTGTGCTGCACTGACAGCAGGGCAAGATTCCCTCCGGGAAAAATGTGCTAAATTAGTTAATAAATCTAATATATATATATATATATAAGACATTTCAAGTATGAGACCCACGTCTGCTCCACACACCACTAAATACATTAGAAGAGTCTGTATGTGATGCATAAAGCATTTTCTCTGGATTCCCGTTCCCTTTATTCTACATTTTAACTCGTGCAATTAAGAAATTGTGATAAGTACTGAGTAGAGTTCACATCGCACCCTCATTAACGACGTCGTTTTTTTCTCACCAGTAATTTATCTGAGTTGCTGTTCTTACATCTATTATCATTATGACAGTGGAGGAGTACTGGACATGGATATATTCAGTGATTTTGGCGTTTATAGACACTTTTAAAAACAACTCTGCTGTTGGTTCTTACGTCAGTGATGTTAATCAAATCGAAATTCTTAAACTTTCGTATTCCGCACGTATGATGTTAATGTTATCAAGATGTGTGGCAGACTTTTGGAATCGACGTATGACACAAATCAATTATTCTAGTTTTTCCAAAACGAAAGCGCATAATGTGGGGAAAATGTACACGCTCCCTAAAGCTGCCATCTGTTTCAAGGTCCCTCCCTTTCCATGTGAAGGAGAGACAGCGGGGCGCCTGGAAACGGGGCAGAGCGGAGTGCGGGAGAGATGCAAGCGGTCGCTGTGTCCCGAACATCTCTGCGCTTTTAGCTTTTTGCAGAGGAATTAAGGGATCGACAGCCCGGTGCATCAGAGAAAGTGGAGCCGTGCAGACTTTCGGAATATCCGCGAGAAGCCCTTTAAGAAGAAAGATCGGAAAAGTTAGTGTATTCCATATAAAGAGCAGGCGCGCTATGGCGGACTACAGTTGCGCCGTAATGCATCATTGTAAAGTTATTCGGATACTTTCTCCGCTGCTTCCCTTTCTCCTTATCGGACTATTGGGAGTAAACGGGCAGTACGGAGAGCGAGGGATGTCCATCCCGGAGCACGGCTTCTGCCAGCCGATTTCCATCCCCCTTTGTACGGATATAGCCTACAATGAGACCATCATGCCGAATTTGCTGGGACACACGAACCAGGAAGACGCGGGGCTGGAGGTGCACCAGTTCTACCCGCTGGTGAAAGTTCAGTGTTCGCCCGATCTCAAGTTCTTTCTGTGCTCTATGTACGCCCCGGTGTGCACCGTGCTGGAGCAGGCTCTCCCTCCGTGCAGGTCGCTCTGCGAGAGGGCTCGGCAGGGCTGCGAGGCTCTCATGAACAAATTCGGCTTCCAGTGGCCAGACAGCCTGGCTTGTGAGTCCTTCCCGGTGCACGGAGCCGGCGAGTTGTGCGTGGGTCAGAACATGACCGATAAACCCACGCCGATCAACCCAACGCCAGACGTGACTGAACCGCCCGGAGATGACGGCGGTCTCAAAGGGCGCTTCAGGTGTCCCAAAGCTTTAAAAGTGCCTCCCTATCTAAATTACCGTTTCTTGGGGGAAGAAGACTGTGGGGCTCCTTGCGAGTCTACAGACTCCAGTGAGGTCATGTACTTCAACCAGGACGAGTTGAAATTTGCTCGTATTTGGATTGGCATCTGGTCCGTGTTGTGCTGTGCCTCGACCTTGTTCACAGTTTTGACCTACCTAGTGGACATGAAGCGGTTCAGTTACCCAGAACGTCCCATCATCTTCCTCTCGGGCTGTTACACGATGGTATCTGTCGCGTACATCGCTGGCTTTCTGCTGGAGGACAAGGTGGTCTGCAACGAGAAGTTTGACAGCAACATCCGCACGGTGGTCCAGGGCACCAAGAGAGAGGGCTGCACCATTTTGTTCATGATGCTGTACTTCTTCAGCATGGCCAGCTCCATCTGGTGGGTTATCCTGGCCCTAACGTGGTTTTTATCAGCAGGGATGAAGTGGGGTCACGAAGCTATAGAAGCTAACTCTCAGTATTTCCACCTGGCCGCCTGGGCTGTGCCAGCCATCAAGACCATCACCATTCTGGCTGTGGGGCAGGTGGACGGCGACGTCCTCAGCGGGGTCTGCTTCGTGGGCCTGCACAGCGTGGACGCCCTCCTCGGTTTCGTACTGGCACCTCTCTTCGTCTACCTGTTCATCGGCACCTCCTTCCTGCTGGCCGGCTTCGTGTCGCTCTTCCGCATCAGGACCATCATGAAGCACGACGGCACCAAGACGGAGAAGCTGGAGAAGCTGATGGTGCGCATCGGCGTCTTCAGCGTGCTCTACACTGTGCCGGCCACCATCGTCATCGCGTGCTACTTCTACGAGCAGGCCTTCCGCGAGCAATGGGAGCGCACCTGGGTCAGCCAGACGTGTAAAACGTTCGCCATCCCCTGCCCGCAGCATCCGCCCCCCAAGATGAGCCCCGACTTCACCGTCTTCATGATTAAATACCTTATGACCCTGATCGTCGGTATCACCTCTGGGTTCTGGATCTGGTCGGGCAAGACGTTGAACTCGTGGCGGAAGTTTTACACGAGACTGGCCAGCAGTAAACACGGCGAGACGACTGTGTGACGGCACCCGCCCTGCTGCCGCCTGACCCCCTATGGACCGATTGGTGGCCATTTGTGCGGCAAAGTGATGGACACTCTTTCATATGGTTTCTTGTAAATAAGCATTTGAGATTTTTGTAAGTATATATTTGTATTTAAAAAAAGACACATTCGCTACTTTAATTCTACTTGTATTTTGGACAAAATCGAAAAGGTACGTTTTTTTTTCTCCAATGTAAACTCTCCTTGAGAATAATGTCTGAGTTTTTTTACTTCAGTCTGAGTTTTACTTGGCTTGTGCACAGCTGAATTGCTCCACCCTCCCCCCCCCCCAACCCCCCAAACCTTTGTATAGTTTGCAGTCAAAATTAGGCATCGAGGGGGCCCAGCGACAGCTTTTGTTTGTACAAAACTGGCTGTATTTGGTCCAAATGCCTTTTATCGCAGTGTGTTCGTTGGTATCCTCTTCATAACAATGCAGCCCTTGGTGCTTTGCCTGTTTAGGGTTGGCGATGCTTCCCGTTTTTGTTTGTGATTCGGCTCTTTCAAAGGCATCGAGTGACTTTCTGACACAATGAAATTAAAACTCTAAGCTTCGTGACGGTTTAGGCTTCATATTCCCTCTGAATCTAATGGTTCGTGCTCATTTAATGGTACAGAAACTTGACTTTTTTCCCCATTGAAAGTTAGATTTGAGGAATCATGGCTGAGATTTAAAAAAAATAAATAAATAACCGCTCCTGATTGGCTTGAGAGAACGTACCGGAAGTAAAAGCACATGTGCCATAGGTACGCATTGATCTAACATCATGTCACTGTTTCGCTGAATACTTATGGTTTACTTATAGTTGAACCCCAAAATCCACTCTCTCCATAGTAATGTCTCTCTATCATAATGTGGCTTTCTCTTGGGATTATAGTTTTTTTTTTTCCCTCTTAAAAATCAAAAAAGTATTCCAAATCAAAATGCTGTAGGTGGAAAGTCGAGTGCCTTTGTTCCTTTTTATATCTCTGTCCTGTAAGGGCTTAAAATAGGGCCCCGTGCTGTGGACGGTGGCCGTTCAGAGGCCCTCGAACAGCTGAAATCCCCCGACGGCTGGCTGAAGAGGCTTTGGAGTGGAGCGGACCGCGTCGGCGTGTGTGAAATGCCCGCACCCTCATTTAATCGTCGGGTCGGGGAGGGTTTGACTAAAATAACCAAGCCAAGGCTGCTTTTGACTTGTCAGACCTCGCGCATACTCTGGGTCCTGTGAGGGCCATGCACGGGGCAAGGTGGCAGTGACCCAGGGCATTCTGTCCACGTGCTGAATCCATAGCACACAGATACTGTGCCATGTGGGCAGAGATACCTTGTATCTCCACTCATGTTCAGTTTACCTTTCAAGGGTGTTTTTTTTTTTTTTAAGCTTTACTCTGCTTACTACACTATACATCAGTGGTGTTTTTAAATTTATGGATTTATTTTATTTTTTGTCAAATTTTTTGATTTGGTTTTTACTTTGTCGCAGCTGAAGAGATGGTGGTTCCTTTCAGTTGCTTCCACTTGACGGACCTTTACGTGTGAATCCCGGAGGGGGGGTCCGCTGTCTCTCGTGGCCTTATCGGGGAAGGGGGCTCGCTCCCCCAGCATCAGCCTTACAGTTATCCGCAAGGGTGCCAATGATGTAACAGCCAGCCTCTATTGCCAGATCTAAATGCTAAATTATCATAATTTCCAGCCCAACACAGTATTACATGTTGATAAATGTTTGTTTTTTACCATTTATTATGTGAAGGTTATCAAAAATATAAGCTGTCAAGAGGCCAGCCTTAGATGGCACCCCCACCTGTGTCTGTGCACAAACACAAAGGAACAACATATGAAATTGCACATTTTCTTAAGTGACTGATTTATTTCCGTAAAAGCAGGTTGAATACATTGTCGTCTCCAGTTCCTTTTACTGAATGAATGTTGAAGATTTATCACCTGCTTTCCTTCCACTGATGTTGTTCATTTGTGCTTTTTTTGCATGATCCTCCAAAAAAAAAAAAAAATCACCGTAAAGCATTTTAAACCTATATTAAACTGTGCTTTTTCAGTCATATCTTTAACCTTCTGCATCGCCATGTTGTTTGTCTGTGTGCCCTCCAACGAGTGTGTGTGTAACAGACTAAGGGTTATATACTAAAAAGGGTTATCCGTAATCAGGTTATGATTCTCGAAAAACATTCCTTCTTCTGCACAGTTTATATCTGTTATGATGGTGTTGGTGGCGCGTAACACATCAGCCAGAGGTAGAAGGGGATTTTAAAGGTTTCCCAGTAGAGGCTGAACTGTTGCAGCATAACTAGTTTATTCATTTAACACTCTGGTGTTCTGGGTTGCGGTGCCAGCTAATCAGCTTTAGTATGGTACTGCAGATGAGAGCCTTGTGAAGAAGCATGCACCGTGTTTCCAGAGCTCTCCTTCGTCTTAAATTTGCGGCAGCTGTTCGTCTGGGCTTATCCTGTTTGCTACCTTGGACTTCCAGTAGCGATTATGTGGTGTTAGTGTAATTGTTACTCTAGAGTGAATCGCGTAAACCTTTAAGGTGGCTGATCACAATAAACTGCAAGCCTCGGCAGGCGTGTGACTGAAAGAAGAATCCCATCTTCACTAGGTAAACAGCCATAATATTTGACAGTGGGATTAAACCGAAGCGGATTAAGTTACCAGGCCTTCAAAACCGAACAAAGTCGACGTGCCGAGATAACATTCGTGCTCCAGTTCGGCGTTTTGCGGACAGTGTGCTTGTCATTCCTTTCACTTTTCTGAGTGTGGAAGCGACGCGGCGGAAGCAGAAGGATCCGGCAGTCAGCAGGGAGGCGGCTCTGGCAACTCGCCCTCGTTAAGGCCGCTCTCAGCAGCGGGTGTGTATGAGCAGGGCGCCCAGGAATGCCCCCGCACCGCATTCCCCGACCCGCTGCTGCGCCGCGCTCCTTGGCAGGAATTTGCGGCCTGGCGGAGGCGCTGGTGGGCGGGAGGCGAGCCGCGATGCCGCCTGTGCAGCCCCGTTGGGCGCGCCCACGCCGGAAGCCCGTCCACCACCCTACGGGAAAAAGGATGGGAGAAACCCCCAACCTGAAGCTGTGTCCGACACAAAAGCCATTAAGGAGAATTTGGCTCTTAGGTAAAAAAAAAAAAAAACAGCACTTCCTGATGATGATTGTCTGCCTCGGGGTGCGTTGCTCGCACAGTAAGCACTGGTTGCTCGCACAGTAAGCACTGGTTGCTCCCACTTTGCTGGTCGAGTTTTTCTGCGTTACCATGAGGAGTCTGTTGCGTTGCTATTCCTGGTTAATCTGCAGACATTGCCCCTGGCTGTTGTTAAGAGAAGTAGGGAAAGACTGCAGAGATTAAAATCCACGCATTAAATGAGACGGATTTTTAAAATAAGACAAGTAAAGGTGAAATATATAAGGAAGTATTGCGAAAAAAATGAGTAATACAAAGTTAAGCGCAATAGTGGTTTATTTCAGTACTATAATAAGATGGATTGTTCAAATTCAATACCTCTACCAAATAGTCTTAAATCATCGATTTAAACTAGCATTCCATTCTGCTTCACCTCTGCCTATGCTGCCTGGTTGTCCCCAGGTCTTCCATGTGACCCAGACTAGGATAAGCGATTGGAAGATAGATCACCTTAAACTATAAATGTAAGTTCTAAGCAGGTAGATTATCAAATTTTCAATGTGCAGCAGATCATCTAATTAGACAATCCTGTCCTTTGAATTTCTGCTTAACCACGTGATTGAAAAAGTGTGTGTGGATCACATCAACATGAATTTTCATTACTTTTGGGGATATTTTTCCGGTCTCCATTTGGATAACCTCAGTTTTATACAAATTTGTGACTGCAATCAAAAAACAAAAAATGCCAAATGTCTTGTATTTCATTTGGTTACTTTTGGTTAAGATTAGGGCTGAGTAGTGGTTAAGGATGTCATGCTTGGGATTAAGGTTTTGCCCATAGAAATGTTTGGATGATCCCCATTTAGATATAGATTTGCCAGCGTGTGGGTGTGTGTGTTTATACCTTCCGGGCCGTAAGGCAATCACAAAGGCAAAGTTTGATGCAGCTGTAACTCTGTTACTGTTCCACTGTCACCTGGTCGGTTGCTGACATAAAGACCCCACTGTGTATAAATGTTTACCCCTCCTTAGAGAATTGAATCTATTGCCTCACTTGTGCATTGAGAAAACATTAGATAAATGTTAATCTTCAAAGATAATTATGATTATATGGTATGCTGGTTGCAGGGAAAGGAAAAAGACCATTGAACCACTGCCTACTGTCATGCATCATTGTGCGTTGGTCCTCTGCTTTGGGGAGAGGTGAGTCTTCAGGGACTGGAATACCAAGATAAACTATCAGACTATCCATGCAATGGTCTCTCATGAAAAAAATTCGCAGCTCAAACCCTTCCAGCTGGCATTTTCATTCGGGTCTGATTTTTCGTTTTAAATGTGCGCAAAAAGGTCAATTTAATTTTCCCTCTAGGATTAATGAAATTTGTCTTTGTCTATCAAGCTTTAGTTATCGAGCGATGCAGTTTACTGCAGTATGCATTACAGCACGAAGTTCTTCCCTCCTGCTTCACCACGGAACTGCAGTTAAGTTGCATGTAAACCCCGGAGGTTGCTGGCTGCACTCTGCCTTACTGTCAGAGGCCATAACTGCCACTAAAATAATTAGCTTTACTGAGGGTTTTCCGCGCATCGCATTCCCACGTCTCCCCAGATGAGCGGATCTGAGAGCAGGTGAGTAGACAGTCGGACCAGCATCACCATGCCGTCGCTATAATCCCAACGGCATCTTGGTTCTCTTGACGCTTTTTTTTTTTTTTTTTTTGTCTGTCATTGAGGAGCGCCCCCTCAGACGGGACATGAACCCCAGGCTGGGCCAGATCGACCTGTAGGGGGCGCCATTGTGGGCGCTAAGCAGTGACTGCAGAAGGAAGCGGAACGCTGACATTTTATAGATGGCCCCGAGGCTTTTTCGATTTGTTTGACAGTTTTAAAATTCAGGGAGACAACTCGGAGCACAAATGCCGTTCCTAGTGTTAACGAGCCGGGGAACTTGTTGCCATCTCGCCGTCTAACCTGACAGACCGAATGCATTACGCCGATAGACAAAAGCGAATTTACCTGCATAAACAGCCCCTCGAGTTCCCACATCCTACTCGGAGTATTTTTGTTTGGGTTATTGTCTTCAGAGAAGGTCATATGATGCAATGTGACTGAGTTTTAATTTGGCTATGCCCGTATGAAAAAGGAAAACTTGTCTAAGAATAGATCGACATTGGATGCGGGTACTATAACCCTCGGGTAAATGCGTAAGGGTTACAAAGACCAATTTGTATTAATTCCATTTACTGAGTGTCAAAATACAGACAGGTTTGCACACAGCACATTAGCCAGTCAGGAACAATTAAGTCTTGTTGATGCAGTTTCCAGTGGTGTGTAGAATTTTCTCTGCTCCTGAATCAGCGAGGGTTTTGCTTTGTCAGGGTGTTTTCATGTTTATTGTTCTACGTCAGTTACCTCAAGGGATCATGCATGCAAAATCTAGAAAGTCAGCGAGCGTCCCCAGGGCCCCAAGCCCACGCAACCTGCCTGGGTGACTGGGTGACAGGTCACACCTTTGGAGGATGTGGGTTAGATCCCAGTACAGATCCCACCCTTAACCCTGGCTTAGAAACTTATTTCCTAACATTGGCTTAATTACCACAGGCTGTCCAATAAACAAACTCGAAGCTGTGTTACATCATTCAGTCTTTTTGCCAATGGAAATGCACATAAAATACGTACATATTCGTGCAGTTACATTCATCAATTACCACATGTATCGCTCTTAAAGGTGAATGAGTACTTGCGTACCCGTTATGTCAATCCCTGTTCATAATGCCTTATACAGGCTTATACTGAGCATTGTAATGCACTATGAAGGTATCTATAACGAATTATGATGCTTTAAGTAAAGTGTTATAATGAATTTTAGCTACTCATATAAACTAAACCTCCACCTTCTACCCATCCATCCTCCTTCCATCCACTTATCCTGGTTTGGGTCCCAGTGAACTGGAGCAGCACAGGGTACAAGGGTGGGCTACACCCTGGAGCAGATGCCAGTACATCACAAACATATACACACAACCTACTCATTACCACATTTAATTGCTATATATTTAAATCCACTACAGTAAACTGCCCTGTAAGCAGGCCGCCTACACTGTAGCCTTACTCCAGCAGGCCTCCTGCACTGTAAACGTACTCCAGCAGGCCTCCTGCACTGTAACCTTACTCCAGCAGGCCTCCTGCACTGTAACCTTACTCCAGCAGAATTACAACCAAGTGCCAGACGTCTTGTTTTAACATTCAAAGACTTTGCTACTAATGGAATGGTAATCAGGAAAAATATCCCATTTGTTCATGTAACTACTGTTTGTCCCTGAACATTTGAAGGTGGGTCTTTTTCTTGCATTTATATTTATTTATTTTTTTATTTATTTTTTTTTATTTTTGATGGCCCTGTTAGGTGTTTGCCTGTCATGTAGGGACAGGAAGGGCCACCATATTAGGAAGGGCACTATAGGAAAAAAATGCTATTAAGGGACAGATGTTTGGCAGGTCCATGTAAACAAAAATACGGCTAGCCAGCACCCTGTTTGCATGCCCGCAAAGTATGTTATCTGGCTGTTACCTAGGCAGCAGGTGGGTAATTTTGATAATAAAACACCAGCTATGAATTTTCAAAACTGCCATATTGCCACGTGCCGTAGCCTTGCTGTGTGCTTCACGCACATAAAAAAATCTTCCTTATACATTCTGCTACCCCCTCGTTTATTTATAATCAAACCAACGGGGATGCCCATCTTTACCTAATACGGCCTTTGTTCATTCAGAAACATGCACGCCATTTTTTATCTAATGGTTTCCTAGAAAAAAATTATACATTACACATGTAACCCACATTTTTGTGAAAAAAAATGTTCAGCTCAGCTCAAAAACTCAACCACCAATAGGGATGAGCGAGTCATCAACTAACAATATGGATGACTGAGTCAACAACCAACAACATGGATGAGTGAGTCAACAAACAAGAATATGAATGAGTGAGACAACAACCAACAACAGGGATGCACCTATAGGGATGAGTGAGTCATCAGCTAGCAATAGGGATGACTGAGTCAACACCCAACAACAGGGATGAGTAAGTCAACCACAAATAAGGATGAGTGAGCCAACAACCACCAATAGGGATGAGTGAGTCATCAACTAGCAATAGGGATGACTGAGTCAACAACCAACAACAGGGATGAGTGAGCCATTAGGACCTAGAAAGAATGGCATTCTGGTCCTGAGTGAGAGTCGCTCCCCCTTCACCTCTCAGTGGTGAATCTCCAGTCCAGTGGGACCTCTAGACCAGACCCACGGGCCCCAGCCTCTGGTCGAGGCAGCCTTCTTCAAACTCCCCCTTCAGTCCGTCTCACCCCGCAAGCTTTGCTCCCAGTAATGACACAAGATTCAGCCCCTGCAAGCTCCTTCTGTCAGTGGGAGCCGGCTTTTCTTAAACAGGCGTCAGTCATAGGGATCAGGAGCTCGGGGGGGGCCCTTGTTGTCCCGTACTGGCCTTTTCATGTGGCAGACGCCTCCGTCCGCCACGAGAAATGTAGTGCTGTGCTTTTCAATGGATCCGCCGTGGGGAGCTCTCAGTGGGAACATAATTACACTGCAGCCATATGGTCTCATTTATATTCTATTACAGGTTAAGCTAATAACAACCAGAAATATGCTAAATACTTAGCAGACCAGTAAGGGAGCCCCCCCCCCCCAACCACCCCCATGAATTAATCGCTAATTTCCATCAGCTTCTCTATAGCTGTGAGTTCCACACACCATGAAATATAATGAATCATTTACATATTCAGTCCTTTTTTCCTGCATGGGCATTGCCCTACTTTTTTATTTTCATTTAAATTTTTTTTTTCGATTCATGGGCAAATCTCGAAGAGCTGCTTCATCATCTTCTTGTTAACTGTAGGAAAACTTTTAGAGAAAATCAGGCCTTATGTTCACCATTGGTCCTTCTCACTTCAGCCAAGCCTAGAATCACCTGTCTTTTGAAGCTGTAATTATCTTCTGTGATGTTTGGAATTCGAACGGAGAGGCAAGTGCCCATTTCTATAACGGCTTGATAGTTTGCCTTGCTGTGCAACACCGGAAACATTTCCAGCAGCTAAAAGCAGATCAAGCACAGTGCCTCCTGCAGACTTCACTAACCTCAGCTCATCTTTAGCTGTAGTGCATTTTAATTGAAACCCCAAATTTCGGATTTAGAGTTTTCTTTTCTTTGCTTTCACTGCTTGCTTTAACCGATTGCATGCTCATGGCTAGCTCTCCGAAATGTCACCCATTTAGAAAACTATTAAGATTTGACTTAACGAGTAGATACAGGCACTCCTGAGATGTCTGACTATGTCCTATTCTGTCATGGACTTGAACGCTGCCCCTTTCAAGAATTCAAGAATTTTATACATTTTTACATTGATCCTTCCAATATCTTTTCTAGTTTGCCTTAGACTGGCCTTGTAGTACAAATCTTTGTCTATATACATGACACTGATTATTAAACATCTAATACCTGGTACAAAATAGAAACACTTGTCTTTCTTTTTTGTTCAAGGTTGATTGACAATAAATAGTTAAACACGCGACAGAATTTTCTCTCTTAGAGTCATGAGTGTTCATAGTAACCAGCAGGTGAATCCACCTGACCTGACCTGGCCTGAATTCCGCCTTACATGGCCTTTTTAGTTAGGTTCTTTCAATTAACTATGTGCCGTAATATGATATATGAAACTGTCCTGCAGTGAAGAAATGGCGCAGAGGAAAACATACTGTTCCCATAAGAAATCTCATAGCTGCATACTTTCATTGACTTTGCTCGGCAACATCAACCGTGTGCGTAATTTCGCGAATAATTGAATCTGATACGTGCTTTCCTGTCTCTCCCCCCAAGTCCACCTCATCCAAAGCAAATATCTTCAGGGAAGATGATCCGGTAATACCAGTTTAGCTTATCTGCTGAATTTCCTCTCTTGACATATTGCGCTTGTTTACGTAAATGGTTAACTTCGATTTGCTGGGCCAGAATTCCGGGAAGACAACATCACATGTCACTCGAACCCATTTCCCTTCCCCACACCCCTAATTACAATTACAATTATAATCACAGTGGGTCAGGATGTAGTAATTGAGACATTTAAGTGCTGATTTAGTTCAACAATGAAAATTTTGCTTAATTAATTGGCCCATGCTTCTGTACATGTTGGTCTGGTAAATGCTGTCTGATAAATGCTGTGAAGATACAATACCTCAGTAAAGTTGCCAGGAAAACCCTTAGAGAGGAGTCAGACAGAGTGGAGGTTGAAGACATTTTAACTGGGGGGTTGTCAATTCATATCCAGAGGTAGAACTGCTTGAGTACATTAGAACAAGGTACTAAACTTCAGTTCCTTCAGTGAAATATAATGGCTGATTTATTTTGTCCATCTCTGAATGCACAATTCAGTTTGATTTCAGTTTGATCTCAGTGCCTTTACTAGATGATTGTAATTAACTGTAAGGTAATTTTGATGTTTGGGTCTGCGGGGGGGGGGTCAGGGAGGCTCTGCTTTCTGTTTTGAGACCCTTAGCCAGTTCTTTCCCGCTGCTGAACATCTGAACCAGGACCCCTGCCTGTTGTCCTCCGCCTGCCCGAGGGGTGAACCGGTCACCTGGATCATGTTGTGGCGGAGCTGTGAGGACGAGGCATGTCACATCTGTTCCTGCTGGGCCCTGGAGCCGGTGCTCATTTAGCCGGAGAGGAGTGAGGGAGCAACAGCGAGGTCGCCTAGTATAGCTGCTCGCTTTGGCTCATTTGCTGCAGATTAGCCTAAATGTTGTCTGCATGTGGAAAAGATCCTTTAGGATGCTGTTTTTGGGTATTACTTTGTTTTTAGCTGATTTTTTATACTTATTTTCTTAGAATATTGTCACCACAATATTAATGCCAGACTAAGACTAAAACTTCTGAGAACAATATAAGGCAAAATAAAAAATTGTTTCAGAAAAATAACCAATCAGATTGTAGAGGAGGTGTGTCCAAGACTTCTGATTGGTCAGTCCCTCTTCCTCTAGATGCTTGGACCCACCTCCTCTAGAATCTGATTGGTTATCTCCCTGAACCAATAATTTTTCATTCTGCCCCAAGGGCATTTATGTGTAAATAAAACTCCCATGAGCAAGACTAAATACCTATGAATGTAGCTAACCCCTTGTTTTCTCCATGTCTTTACACTTCTGGCGTTGGTACCACCAGGACTGTTGACGCCGTCTAGGCACATAATCGAGGAAGGAGTCTAATTTCTCTGAAATGGACCAAAGCAATGATTCTGGTCAGCAATCTATCAATAGGTGATTCATTAGTAGGACTGTATGATATATCCCCCCTGAGACCCCACCCATTCATTTATGTCCATTGTAATGGACATTTTATTTTTGTACAGTAATCCCTCACTTATCGCGGGAGATAGGTTCCAAGGCCGACCGCAATAACTGAATTTCCGCGAAGTAGGGACGCCATATTTATTTAATTATTTAACGTGTATTTGGACGTTTTTAAACCCTC
>JAODUD010000046.1:7844294-7855209 GCA_026784285.1 Stomatorhinus walkeri | reverse complement strand
TACTGTATATTTAAAAACCCGCGAAGTCGTGAATCCGCGATAAGTGAACCGCGAAGTAGCGAGGGATCACTGTATCTGTCTTTTCACTGATGTTAGGAAACATATTTATTCCTGTTGTACACTATAGAGGACATGCTGTCAAATTAAAAATAAAAATAAATTAGAAAAAAAAAACTAAATTGTAAGATGTCTTATTTCCTCCAAAGAGAAATAACCTACAATTGAAGAACACTTTCTTCCTCGGGTCTCAGGAGACAATCACAATTATATGCCGCATATATCACCAAGGTTTTAGATGATGGGCGTAAACATTTGTCCAGACACTGGCTTTTTGGCGCTATAAAGATGTTTACTGACACCTGCAGATTGGTAAGCAGATTAGCAGTATGTTTAAAATATTAATGAGAGGTACATTTTCACACCCAAAGGTTAGTAATGTGGATAAATTTGGTGTATCCGTATGTTTCCTTAATAAATAATAAATGTGTCGGAATTTAAATTGTAAAAAGTACCACTACACTACCGATGTCTTTTTTTTTTTTACCTTGTTTATACACAACACCTCCTCTTTCAAAGCATGTGGTTACTGAGCTATCCCTCTCTTCATCACCACTTTAGTGCTTGTCACTTATAACAAAACAGTAGTATGTGATATGCTCCAAAACGGCAAATTCATGCAGATTACTATATTTGGCGTCACAATACTCCTCTCATAAATATTTTAGGCATACTACTAATCTGCTTACTTAATCATGGTTGTAAGTAGGCCTACACATCCAAACAAATGTTTACACCCATCATGGATCTACATCCCAGGTGTTTTGCGCATGCATATATCATCGCGATCGTATCACACAGTGGTATTGTGCAGCTGTAAGCGATTTGGGGAAAACTGTGACTTAAAGTCACTTCAAATGTGAATACTGTAAGCCTTTCTTCTTGGTTTGGAAGCAATTTTTAGAAATCCAGTAATTCAAAAGTAATTGCTCAGCATGAGTTATGTGGCCTATGCATATAAAATATGAAACACAATGTAAGGAACCTTCTGGATCACCGCAAATATTGTTCTCTGTTTCCACCTCCGCTTTGCCCTTCATATTAATCTTTGGACTTGGCAGTTCACAACGCAACCCCCCCCCCCCGGTTCTGCCCTGTCTGTCGTCAGATTATTTTCATACTCCAAGTGACACATGACTGTGAAGAAAGACTCGTTCCTCTAGTTCTCAAATCTCCCACAGTATGGATCCAACAACTAACCAAGGTGACCTGACTGGGTCACAGCCCCAGACATCTCCCCAGACATCGGAGAGGAGATAAATCTGGCTTAACAATTCACAGATTTCCAGCAGCCCCCGAAAAAAACGCAGTGAACTGGTGGTCAGATGGGAGAATTGGTAGCCCACTTAGTACACGTATTTGTGAATTATTTATAGATATATATGATTTACATATAAATAATGTATGATGAACCTGTTTGAGGGCAATTCTAAGGAAATGGCCTGAAGTAAATAAATAATGAATCATACCATGATAATTAATATCATTTGAAATTTAAAAATCATAATAAAATAATTTACCATATTGCCCTGCCCTAGGCTGATATCAAAATTAAAACACGATAGTTACACACATTTGAGTGTCTGTCATTAGACATTGCAGTCTTAATAAGATATGGATAAATACTCACCTTCGATACAATAGGAAACAATCTTTTCTAGGAATTTTCGCTACTCCAGTCCTGTGTATAAGACCAGCCACAAAGTGCTTTTATGCATCCAAACTTTTACAAGCTCTAAATGCTTAATATTTCTTTCGCGATTAGCATCAACTTAGAAAATTTGGTAATAAACAGACCAGATGAGCAATCACAATATCCCTCTTGGGGCCCCACCCAATGTGCAGTCAATGGAAAACACACATGAAGTGTATAAGTAGCCCGGCATTACATATATCGCATTATTGCCAAAAGACTGGAGGCAGTTATTTTCTAATCAGAAGTGCTACTAAAGCCCCAGGGGGGGGTAGTTTGGGAAATTCGGGAGGCCTCATAGCTGCTGCTCATTGGTCACTGGTCATTTCAGTGGGTGGGCCTGAATCCAGTGATCACAACTGCACTGTAGTCTCTGCAGTACCGCTCTTGGTGCTCTGATTTGATCCCCTGTATCACTGCTATCTGTGAACTTGCCAATTTTTATATCCATTGGCAAGTGCCGGAATATGAAGATTCTTTAGGAAGAATTAGTTTAGAGTGACATTATTTCGTTCAGTTACTTTTTACTACAGGAGTCGAACAATATATTTACTTTTTCTTTGTTTGCCCTGTAGCATTTATTAGCAAGATATACCCAAATATTTTTAACCTTATAATGTTGCCTTTAATATGCTTGAGCTTAATATGCCTGAATGACAGCATCTACATGCTTCTTAATCAACTACTAATGAATTTCAAATATAAAAATCTAATTTAGTAAACATGTTGAGTAAGTATCAAGACAACTGCATGCGTTTCTGCATAATATTATCTAAGAACATGCATTAATGCATTTGACATGCATTAAATCCCAATCAAAAGCCGTCTTATCTCAGGAGTGGAAACTTATCCATAAGATATTATCTGCAGACCTGTCACGGCTTCGCAACTCAACACTGCCTTTGAGAATTCAAGGGCCAGATGAGATGTTTTCAGGACGTGAGTTATGGGTTATGATATAATCTGGCAGGGTTTACAGGGAAGACTTGGAAGAAGAAAAGAGGAGATGTAGGAAGTTCTGCATGATTGAGGGTCTCTGTGGTGGTGGAACCTTTTGTTTCAGCCACGTCCCGAGTTAAATTTGCTTCAGTGCACCATATGAGATTAATAGACACCATAGCATCAAACGTTTAATACTGCTACCATGACTTTGGAGTCATTGGACATATTTATACCATTTAGTTTTTATTAACTGTCAAGATGTTGAGCCATTAGTTCAGCATGTAAACACAGAACAGTTATGTTTGCTAAATTAAGTCTTAACGATAAAAGAAATACATTTACATTTCTTTTATTACCTCAAGTATTTATTTTTATAGGGACTTATATAGGTTTTATTTAGGGTTTTCATTTCCTGATTCTCAACTATTTATATAAGTACGCTGTAAAAATATCATTGTCTGTAAAAAGGTTGCTAGATAGGTTTAAACCACAAAAACACAAGGCTGTATCCATCAATAAATGTGAAGGTATTGCAGTACTTGAATACACATGCAGTGCATGTTTTAAATAGCTCAGTTAGTAGTTCTTGGCTGTTGCTTGGTGTGGGCAGGTAAACTACATTCTGTAGCGAAAAACAGCTCCTACTGTAGATAAATAAGAGAGATCATATATACATATCCAATAAAAAAAAACATATTCAAAGCTCCATTTGACTATTGTTTGTTAATTGGTAATCATGAATATACTATTGGACGATGTATTTGCAAGCTACAAAAGAAATATATTGCCTACAAGTAAGGTTTGAATTATCTTGTTTTCTCTCGTGTCACCCTGAACTCTTGTATTTATTTATTTTGGCATATTTCACCTGGAACTAAACATGTTGGTTTTGGAGCCTTACTTGAAGAGGTGACAGGCACCTTGGAACAGCCAGCTTCTTCTTCTGTACCTGTTAAAGGGCACTTCTTTTGTTTACACTGCTGTTTTTCTTTTTCCTTTTTTTTTTTTTTTGATATTGCGTGACTTTTTGCTTGGGTTCCATTCCTGACTTGGACACATCCTAGGGTGTCACAACAGTTAGCGTGGCATTTTAAATAAATTTTTACCAGTGTGAGCCGATTACACATTGGATGTCTAGGGCACTGTGTCAAAAATAGATTATATCATTATTACATCCCCTGGAAAGTTGCTCTCTTTTCTCATTTTAGTCAGAAACCAATTAAATGGGAATGTGTAGCTGGAATTCTCAACATGAATGATCTGGGGCCCCATAGTGTGGAGTGTCCTTCTGTGTAATGCAGTGCTGGTGACCGTCGCACACTGACATGAACGGCTTCAAAGTTCCTTTTTCTTATAAGTAAATGCATTAAAATTAGAACTAGTTTATAGACACTGTTGGTCTGGAGTGACCAAGGTTCTTACACACGATTCTGAGTTTAGAGATATCATTAGTTCTGGAATAAAGCAGGGGAAGTGAAGCACTGCATGAAATCCCATCCAAAGTGGATGGATGGATGGATGGATGGATGGATGGATGGATAAATGTAGGAGAGTTTACAGGTGAAGCCATCTGGCTTGCAAAATGGTGTCTAGTTTTGACCAATTCTAAGCTACAATGTTTAACTTCCACCCTGTTCCTGATTTCCCATTGGCTGGTGATTATCAAAGCTTTGGAATTAATACAAATTTCCCAACGAGGCAATAAAGTCCCAAGCATCTGGCTGAAGATCTATAGTAGATGCACATGGTATTTTGCGGGAAGAGGAAAATCTAACCATGATGCTGTTTGTATTAAGTACAGAGTCTGTTTAGCATCCCTGCCTGAAATCTTATTGCACGGACTTCAAAAGCCAAAATGTCTTGTAACTGCCATAACTGACACACAACTGGAAGTGAGAATGCTGCATTTAGAAAGGAGATTGAATTGCTTGTTAGCACTTCCCGATTCAATATGACAAATAATTGGACTTAAGTGGTATAGGTCAGTTTGCCATGTGAGGAAAAATTCACTGCTATACCTTTCAAAGCCAGGATTTTCGGAAGCTAATTGCATAACGTCAGGTTCACATCTGATTACAGACCGTTGGAGCAGCTTGCAATGATCGACCATCATGTCTCTTAATTGAAAGTTTACAATAATCGTGCTTCCTTCCTTCCTCCTCCTATTATTAGTCAATTCGTCAAAAAAGTGATTATTCAGCATCATTACATCTTCTGTTATCCGTTTTGCCAATTATACTCTCGCTGCATGCGTGTTTGATTAAAAGGGTCCCATGAGGATCCAGCCAGTTCCTTTACATTTCTGCCATCCCAAAATTTTGTCTTCTTTAGCAGACTTGTCACCATGGCAATGAAAGACCCAACAGCTGCAGGTGAGTGCAGAGGGTAACTCCCCGTGACAGCGGCTGAGGACAGCATGCAGAACTGCCTGCATTTTTATTTGCAGGAGACACGTGTAATTGGTGTCATTTCCTAAATTAAAAGTGATGAAATATCATTGAAATAGACTTATCATAACAATTTCATGATGTTTTTGAATAGCGTGACATTACACAATAATGGATTGTGGTAGTTTATAGTGGCTGTCATGACAACCAGCAACAACTGTTATGGCTGATTTTCGCTCTACGACTTGAGGCCGTCTCTGACACCCAGTTGACCTCCAAATAGCCTAGAGATCTATCCATCCATCCATCCATCAATCACCTAACCGAAGCAGGGTCACGGGCTGCATCTATAATGCACTATATGGAAAAAAGTATTGGGCCACCTGGCCGTTACACTGCAGGATCTTTTTATGACATCCTATTCTAAATCCATACATATCAATATGGAGTTGCCCCCCCTTTGCAGCTATAACAGCTGCTGACCTTCTGGGAAGGCTTTCCACAAGATTTCAGAGTGTGTCTGTGGGATTTTTTGCCGATTCATCCAGAGCAGCATTTGTGATGTCTTGTTGGATGTGTAGGTCACCATTCTAGTTCATGCCTAAGGTGTTCAGTGGGGTTGAGGTCAGGGCTCTGTTTGGGTCAGTTAAGTTCTTCCACACTCACCAAACCATGCCTTTATGGAGCTTGCTATGTGCACTGGGGCACAGTCTTGCTGGAAGAGAAAAGGGCCTTCCCCAAACTGTTCCCACACAGGTGGAAGCAGAGAATAGTCCAAAATGTCTTGGTATGCTGAAGCATTAAGAGTTCCCTTTCCAGGAACTAAGGGGCCAAGCCCAGTCCCTGAAAAACAACCCAATACTATTATCCCTCCTCCACCAAACTCTACTGTTGGCAAAATGCACTTAGGCAAGTAAGATTTCCCTGGCATCCACCAAACCCAGACTCGTCCATTTGACTGCCAGACAGAGAAGTGTGATTTGTCACTCCACAGAACACGTTTCCACTGCTCCAGAGTGCAGTGTAGGTGTGCTTTACACCACTACATCTGACACTTAACATTGCACTTGGTGATGTGAGGCTTGCATGCAGCTGCTTGGTCATGTAAGCTCATTCCATGAAGTTCCTGGCACTCATTTTTTTTTGTTGCTGGGGTTAATGCAAGAGGAAGTTTGGATCTCTGTATTTATTGAGTCAACAGAATGTTGGCGACCACCTTTGGTTACCCTATGTGGTCTGAGTTTCTGTTGTTCCTAAACATTTCCATTTTGCAATAATACCACTTACAGCTGACTGCCGAATATCTAACAGGGAAGAAAATTCACAAACTGACTTATGGCAAAGGTAGCGTCCTATGACAGCACCATGCTTGAAGTCACTGACCTGGTCAGGATGATGTTTGTAAATCTGACTGCATGGCTAGGTACTTGATGTTTTATACCTGTGGCAATGGGTCTGAATGAAACATCTGAATTTAATGATGAAGAGGAGTATCCCAGTACTCTTTTTCATATAGTGCAACTTACCTGTGACTTTCCTAGAGATCCAAACATATATGAGATTTGAAACATGTAGCAGGAAAGGGTGCTGAAATGAAAATGTGGCAGACGAGAGAATTCAGGCAAAAGATACTGGAACTCATAGACAATATACTGGTGTGTATGGGAAAGCAGCCCTTTTATTGTGTCCCATGTTCAAATTATCCAGGAAAAATCAAACCTCTACTGGCAGAGGGAGGTAAAGCTCCCCGCAGAAGGGTCACATTAACCCCCCCCCTTCACAAATGGGACAACCTGTTTGACCTTTTAAATATCCTTATGTGTAATCAGAGACTCACTGCCTACTGACCATTTGATGGATGAGGGGACGCGGGCGCAATGCGAGTCTCTGTGCAGGGGGGCATTGCATCAGCCACATGCTTGCACAAACACTGCAGGCAGGAAATATTCTCCTGAAGCGCCGTCCTGATTGGACGCTTCACTCATGCACCTTTCATCAAACAAGCTTCTTGTGACATCATAATTGTAGCCCACGATTGTATAGAATTCATTTTCAGTTTTACACGCTTTTAAAAATGACTGATTGGAAAGAAGTCCTTCTGCTGTTTGGCAATTTGTTTATAATCAGTCATAAACAACATTAAGGAGTGGTCCTGCTTAGGACTTATCTAATTTGAACTCACAAGATGTAATATGTGTGAAACATCAGTATACATTTTTTCTGACTGATATACAGTGATTTATATTTTATAAGTATCTGAGTTTATGTTATGAGAGCAAGTCTATGTAACCACTTCTGTATTTGTGAACCACTGAGGAATTTTCTCAAAAAATCTCATGATAAAAGAAAACAGGTTTTTCAAAGGCTGTTAAATTGTTTAAAGCTCGTTTTAAGCGTAATTTTCTCTTACTGAAATCGAACTAAGGAAATATCCAGGTGTTATTGTTACTGTAGTAACTCGAGTACAACTCACAAGACACAACAAAATCATCTTAATGTGCCACAAATTAAATCAGGTGAGAAGGGATGTATCAACTTTATTTACTGCTTTTGATTTCCCAGTATTTAATTTGCGCTAGTGTTCTCATTACTCTATTGCACAAGACAGCATGAATATTAATGACTTTACTGTGTTGCCCTGTTTATACATCTTGGCAGACTGGGGTCTCGAGTCAACAATGGCCTCAGGTCAGTGGATGGCTCCGCTCGCTGCCGGCGCACACTATCTGCTGTCTGTCTTGTCCCTGACTGTGTAAATTATTCCGCAGCCTCCGCGGCGTGGGAGACTGGGGGTGAAAATGAGCGAAAGCCATCGGGCGAGAGTGTAGATAAACAGTAGCGTCTCCCAGTGAGACTTGCAGCCGTCGGAGAGCTCCTGTTCATTATCGTTAGTGTAGGTTCTTGGGTGTAAGTACTTGATTCTTCTGGTATCTGCTCTTTAGAAGAGGGATACTGCCCGGTTTCACGGAGCTGACCGTTCTCCACAATGCATATGATGTATCCAACAGTATCTTACAAGTTGCCATGTTTTAACCAGTTAAAATCAGATAAATAGCCACAATAACATAAGAACAGCCAAAAAATGTTTTAATCTAGTGAGATCTAGTTCTTTCTAGACTACGCTAGAAATTACAGCTTTAAATCATATTCAGAGTTAAGGGTAAAACTGTCCATTCTGTTATCCTTTTCTGGGTTTTTTTGTTGTCTTAGTGTAAGAATCTAATGTATTCTTTTACAAAGAAGTTCTGAAAATGACATAATTTTCGGCAGTGTTGAAAACCCACATGCAGATATAGCACACAGACACAGACACACACACAGACACACAGACACAGATACAGCACACAGACACAGACACACACACACAGACACAGATACAGCACACAGACACACAGACACACACAAAGACACACACACATACAGTACAAGTTCATATTCAAATCTTTGTGGGGACTCTCCATTAATTTGTTTTGGGAAAAATCCCATCCTAATCCCATCAATGATAATCTTAACCCCTACTCAGTCCTAATCCTAACCTCTACTCAGTCCTAACCCTAACCCCTACTCGGCCCTAACCCTAACCCATTACTAACCAAACAAAATACATGACTTTTTTTGTTTTTTTTGATTGCAATCACAGTTTCATAAAGTCGAGTTTTCCCTTTTGGGGACTGAAAAAAATGGTCATACATTACAGAATTTACAATAATAAATATGATATAAATTAATCAAATACAGAGCTAGCTGCATGAATAGCACAAAAAACAGACACAGCTAAATGACAAATGAGGTGTATTTAGGAGACTAATACTGTCCACCCTCTCTATTTAAGAAAAAAAATCCCACTAACAAGTTTTTCCTGTGCACTGCTTTTTCCTAAGAAGGTCTTTTTAAAATATAAAACGTACTCAGCGCTAACTTGTTCTTGATGGCAGTTGATTTTAGGTTATAGATCGAAGAACAGTCATGAACGACAAAGGAGTGGTTGTAAGTCGCTCTGGAAAAGAGCGTCTGCTAAATTCTGTAAATGTAAATAGTTTGTCCATTTATGCACTACTGACTGCCCAATTGCAGCCATCAGGAAACAGCGCCGACCTGCTGGCGGGAGGCACAGTGGCACCAAGTTAGTTCTCCTATGTTTTGCCACCACACCTCTCATTTCCGTCGCTCCTCGCTGTTTCCTAAAACCCGTCTCGCCTCCCGGGCTCAAAAAGAGTCCCTGTTCCTTCCTCCAATCCCTGACATGTGTAGTTCTGATCACCAGCCTATAAATAAAATTACTTTAATTATAGCAAAGTCTTCATCGATCCAAACTGCTCTCCCTGACTGCAGTATTAAAAAGCTCCAGGCTATTTTTCTTTAAGCGAGACAATATTCTGCAAATTTTCTAAAAAAAGACGGATGCCACAACACTAGCCCTGCAATTCCTGGCTGCCTATAAATTATGCAGAGATGTGTCTCAGAGCTGTCTTACAGCTGGCGTCTGACTTCTGCTGGGCTCATTCGGCTGGGCTTGAGTCGTGTTCCCAGTTGTCTTCATGTTGTCAGTAATACCAGGATAGGAATCTGGCCAGCGTTCTGTGCAGACACACTGGATTTATCAGGCTGTAGAAAAACTCTGTTGAAGCTAGAATACTCTCTAGAGCACTATAAATATAAAATGCAATGAATATCTCTATTTATGAGATTTTTCTTTTTCTTTTTTACTTTTGTTGAGACTATTGGATTTCACCCATAAGCTGAGATCTTTTTTTGCTTTGAGATATTTCAGTATTAATAAGAATGCATACTTTCATTATTTTATACTTTTTGAAGTATGCTAACATATTATCATTAATTAATTAAAATTCAGTACATTGTTAGAAGGCAGGTTTAGAAAGAGCCTGGTAGGGCAACGCAGGGATAACTGTTGCAATTAGCATCGTTTACGCACAAAATCATTTCCTACCCTTGTTTCATATGTGTTTTGCAGCTACTTTTATGTAGCCAAATACTTTTGTTTGCTTATTTAAGACCCAAATGAGAAGAAAGTACCATTTGTTTGTTCCATTGCAAAAACACATGGGCAATGCTACTGTTCTACCCCTGCTGTGTCAGATGTGACAGGAAGCTGGAGGAGTTGGTCTTTTCATCAGCAATGTGTTATGAGATCATAAACTTTTCTGGAGGTGCAGAGGCTTTGAGTTCCTGCCCCAAGCCATCCAGTATGATCCTTCATTATCTCTAAAGCATTATTTTATTTTCTGCTCCTTCATAATGCATTCATAAAACATTTATAAGCCGGGTGCAATTATTCATAATGACAACACTGAATGATTATAACAAGCATTACAGTCGTAAAGCTGTTAAGTATGTTACGATGTGACAGTGTATTTAGTTGTCATTATGAATAATTGCACCCGGCTTATAAATGTTTTATGAATGCATTATAAAGTGCACTGCACGTGTCATGATTGCATCATAAAGTGCATTGCACGTGTCATGATTGCATTATGAAGTGCACTGCACGTGTCATGATTGCATCATAAAGTCCATTGCACATGTCATGATTGCATTATGAAGTGCACTGCACGTGTCATGATTGCATCATAAAGTGCATTACACATGTCATGAATGCATTATGAAGTGCACTGCACGTGTCATGATTGCATCATAAAGTGCACTGCACGTGTCATGATTGCATCATAAAGTGCACTGCACGTGTCATGATTGCATTATAAAGTGGACTGCACGTGTCATGATTGCATCATAAAGTGCATTGCACGTGTCATGATTGCATTATGAAGTGCACTGCACGTGTCATGATAGCATTATAAAGTGCACTGCACGTGTCATG
>JAODUD010000046.1:7789723-7802283 GCA_026784285.1 Stomatorhinus walkeri | reverse complement strand
TGTATACATTATTCTTTTTTGCATTCAGGGGCCCCTGTAAAGTGCCGTGTTACCAATGCCCTTCATCTGCCTCTGGTTATGCTTCCTGCCACTACGCAATTACCCACAATGCTCCGCTTCCCCTAAAAGAAAAAAAACAGGTAGATTACCGGTTTTCCTGGCACGCTTTATTACCGGCACTGGTGTTTCCTGCGGGCTCTCAGATGGGCATAGTGCTTTCAATGTAACATGGCACATGTCTGCCCTGTGCTGTACGCCATTATTGGGTCCAGTGGCAGGGTTCTGCATTCACAATAGCATATGTCATCATCTAGATAGCAGTACATCAACCTTTTATCCTCACCTCCCCTACCGTCCAATTAGCAACAACTCTTCTTTTGCATTGATCTCAGCCTTTGAACAGAGGATTTGTTGGTTTGTTGAAAAAAAAACTGAGGAATAAGTATTCACCCCCCCCCACCCCCCACACACACACAATTAATAATAAATACAATGAAAAAGAATGATAAGATGGTCAGTCAGACAGGCAGGATATTTTTCTAGTCAACCTTTGAAGTGATATTGACCTGAAGATATAAAGCCAGTATTGATGGAGAGAAGATGCATGGAAGAATGCTTTCAATGCTGACAAACACCATGCAGCAGGAGAAGGTATTTATCGGAGGTACAGGTGGCAGTCTCATATACCCATCTGCTAACTGCTTTTTTCGGTCGAGGCATAACAAGTTTATAATTCGCATGAAAACACGGTGACGCTGAAAGTCGGGCATAAATGCAGTAGCCAGTCAGAGGATCGGAACCAGAGGCTGGTGGCAACACCTGAGCGACCTCAGGAGGAAGCGGACAGGAGGGACAGGAAGCCGACGCCCTTCGGTGGTCCTGTCAGTCCTGCTCTCCGCGAATCGGCCAAGAAGAAAGGGCATGACTCATGCAGAGCTACGACACGAAGGTGAAAGGGATTTAACCTAAATCCCAATGCGTGTAATGCCTATTGTTTTGATCAAATATTGGATTAGAGTCTGAATGCAATATTTTTTCCTATTAAATTATCTTCTTTAAAATTTCAGGTAAGGACAAAGAGACTAATACACACAAAGTGTTTATGCTACCATGCACTGCAGGACACTGAATAACATTCGTCTCTGAGCTGCATGCACACTTTGATGTTTCCTAAACTGGCAGGCAAAGCATTTACTCTCATTCCTTCAAATAGAGGCACTGCCAGGGAAAACATGGAACAGAACAGTATTCTTTCATGGATTTAATTTCCAGTAAATCCTGTAAAATGTGAAAAATCACTTTTCTGTTTAAGGTGGGTTTAATAGACAGTACCCACTTTCAGAGTCAGTTGAGTTTTAAGATCATCCGGTTTGTATAAGCTGCAGTGAAAGGAGCACCATTATTGTTTTTAATGCATTACAGGCCAGAAAACGTGGCAGATTCTCAAGTGGGCACTGCAAAGATAAAATCCCAGACCTGAAAAATCCACGGCCTGAAAGGAGAGTTTAACAGTTTCTAAATATAGTCCAGATACTAAATGACTAGTAAAATCTACACCATATAAAACAAAGCAGGAGATATTTCAGCTGTTCTGCTAGATTTTCTGATCTGGATGAGCTTTTCCAGATGTCTGAGAAAGAGAGTTAAGGCAGCAGCCTATAAAATGTTGGGATGGGATTTTCCCTCACTAACTCAGTCTGTAAGGATACGTGAGCACTTATCGCTTGGGAAACCGCTCCCTTTCAAACACTGTAAACACTACTCTAGTGACCCAAGACTGATCCCAGGGTTCTCAAGTGCATTACTCTAGCAAGGACCACCTTATGTGAGTAAGACAGAATGTGCATGATGAGCTGGGAGAGCCGTTTGTGTAATCTCTGCTGCCACCTTCTGGTCACTCATGACAAGTGCATTTGGAAAACAACCAAAAAGTTTATAGATATTTTTGGAAGGTCAATCCATATCGTTATCTTTTATTCTAAAGAGAAGAAAAGTATTTAAAATAAAAATCACGTTTTAAAACTACATATCAGTCTTTATTGGATCTGTACTGTACACAAAAAAGTTAAAGACTTCATTTCTTCAATAGTTGGAGAGTGCAATATATTTATTTAAAAAACTTAGAGATACGCTATAAAAACAAATTTAATATTACCTATTGCCCAGAAAGGCGTAATAACTTAGCATCAAACCGGCGTTGACTGGAGTCTAAAATACCAATGCCATTCTTCTCAAAATCATAGGCTACCTCCTGCAGTTCTTTTAAGCGTCTCTTGAGATTGTCAATACTAAATTCCAACACTTTGGGCTTTTGTACTATCTGTTTGATATTTACACCTCCATCCTGCAGACAGTCGATCTTGTTCCTCAGGTTCTCCCGAGATATGTACAGCACTGGTGGGTATTTGATGATCAGAGTTTTGACTTCGTCTTGGCTGCAGCCCTGGGAGAGCAGCTTCTGCTGGATGTCCCTGAAGTTGTTCAGGAGATACTCGTTGGAGAGGTCGAGGACCTCCGCACCTTGGCCTTGCAGCAGCTCCAGCAGCTTCGAGCTGCTCAGGCTGAGAGTCTCCTGCAGGAAGTTGACGTTGCCTTTGATGCGCTTGGTGCTTCGGATGAGGACGTACGAGTTCCTGGAGATGATAGCCCTGACAAACTGTTCCGGATCCTTACCCCCCAAGCTCAAGCACACGTCTCTCAGCAGCTCCACCATCTGCTGGTTGAGCTCCAGGCTATTGGAGAAGGTACGTGGAGCTGTGGTCAGCAAGCGGTACAGGTCTTTGGAGCTGAGTCCCAGAGAGCCAAGGAAGACTATGTTCTTCTTCAGGTTGCCGTTGTCACTGGAGCGGAAGAAGGATTCAGGAGAACGGGCCAGGATGTTCACGATCTCGCCATCACTCTTGAAGACCCTCCTCCAAAGCTCCCAGCGCTGCTCAAGGTGCTCCTCAGAGCGTGTGATGGCCCGTGGGAAGCGGGAGATGATGCTGGCCACCATTTCGCGACTCGCACCCTTACTCTGCAAGAAGTGCGTCAGCCCGTGCTCATTGGTAACAGACCTCTTCAGGACACCGGGCTGCCGCCGACGTACCATCCTCACATCTACCCCTAGGATTGTCAGGTTCTCCAACAAGGACTCATTCTCATGTCCTGGCCCCTGCACCTCACTCTTAGGGGGTGTGCTGTGCAGTGCTGTGAGATGGGATATCACACAGGTCCGCTTGCAAAATATCCGCCTTCTGGTAATATGCAGAAGAGTCAATATACAAGTCATGATCTTTAAGTGAAAATGGTCCCTAAATCTGTAGGAGAAAAAAAATTAATTGCATAGTGATACATTGTTCTTGCATGAGAGTGATTAAAAATGTAAGTACCACTGGTGGAAGGGTGGATCTTAACCATATGATAAGCAAAGATATGGAATATGGACGGATGGAACGTAGGGGGGGCTGAAATGTAACCTGGGTGGCATAGTACACAAGGCCAGGGAGAAATGATTCTCCTTTATGAGACATATGCACACACTATGGGAAATTTAGAGATGCCCATTAATCTAACTACATGTCTTTGGAATTTGGGAGAAAACTTGAGTAGCCAGAATAAACATATAAAACACAGACATAACATACAAATATGAAAAGCACAGAACGGGGGCAGGATTTAAAGCTCAACATGGCAGGTTCGGGGCAACCGAACTACCCAGTGAACCATGGTGATGCACCCCGCCACTCACGCAACTAGAAATGCCGGAGAGCACAGCTGATTGTCTGTGAACTGCAGGAGGAACATGTGGAAACGTGCAGTTTCCATACGCACAGCTAATCTTGGGATTTGAACCCGCTGAGTCACCATATCATCCTGTGAGATGTTCCACAAAGCAAGACTGCTGAGTTTTCTGGGTTAACTTATGTATTCAGTCACGATTGTCCAATAACAGTTTAATTAAAGACCATTCGGACCGGACAATCATTACTTCTAGCTTGTTAAGCCAGCTAACTGAGAAATATTGCTTTGTGGAACGCCTCTCTGTAAATTCTGGTAGCTCCTTGGATATTTACAAAGAAATTATATTGCATTTGATTTGTTAAAGGATAATAAATAAGGACGCCTGCATCAGGCGGAAGTACGAATATATCTTGACTTTAGGCATCTTAACGCTTTGCTCGAATAGGGCTTTAAATAGTAAACATTACTAGCCGAGTTCGCATGCACTGATTCCCATTAAGAATTCTGTACCTACGCTTAGTTCTTTGTGCAAAAAAAAACAATCAATAAAAACAAGCAAGTGACTTTGATGAAGCACGATTACACCGAACCGTCTGCAGTTTTCCACGTGACATTTCTGTAATGTTATTTAATCTAAACCGGCGTTTCTTTAGAATTTCCCACTTACCATTATATTCTGTTTCATTTCAGTTACCATCGACACAATTTACCTGTCCGCGTTTATGCATGTCGCCCCCTGCCGTTTGGAGGTGTTTCTTCTGTCTGAAGATGAAACGCCAATAATTGACCTGTTCTGCAGTCAACCACTACTGAAAAAAGCTGCGTTTTTATATTGATTTAAATTTATCTTTTCGAATCTGCTATATCCAGTGTTTATAAAGTGCCACTGATCTCTTGGGATTCAACAAAAAGAAGTTACATCACCTGTGAAAAGGCGTATAAGTTTTTTAAAATACAGTACTTCACATTATATCGCTAGATGGAGCCGTGTGCCTATATATGTACTCCATATATGTATACAGTGCTATTTAGCTCGGCGTGTTACTTAGAAGCCAGACATTAGAAATTCCCCTATTCTGCTCCAGGAGGTCTATTTCAGTATTGTTCATCATGGTGTTTATTACTTAATATTTTTGTTGGTTGTTGCTATTTTGTAATATACTCTATATTTAATGCCACCTAAAGGGAACTCTTCAAGCACGATGCAGTGTCTATGACCAATGCAGCTACTCCATAATACATTTCATAAAAAAATTAGACAAGTCAAGATAACACAGCCTCCACCCATCCATTAATTTTCTGTATACCTTGTTTGATGATCTGAATGTATATGCATGGAGTCAGCTGGTCACTGCATCTGATTTAGGAAGAACCTCATTTCCCCCCTGTCCCATAGACAGCCTATAGATCATTGTATCCCCTCATGTATATGTAGTTTGTGGTACTGAAATGGTGCAGTCTAAGTTATAAAGGTACAATAAATTGTTGGGGTTTTCAGACTCTGTTTTCATTGCAAATGTATTGAAACAATACTTGCCCTCTGTATTACAAAGATAATACATCATATGACTAATATAATTGACTTGTACCATAATACCATTAAAAGCACGATACGATTGCAGAGTTATAGATCGGTATCATAGTAACACCCAAGTCTGGCTCTTGGCAATAAGGCTGCTGTAATTAAATTAAAGCCTTCAGTGTTGCCTACTTAGTGGTCTCAACACAACAGCACCATTGTTTATTGATGTGCTTTTTCATCCCTTGGGCTCCAAGTGTCCAGCTGCCTTCATCGCTCTGCTGTCAGGCATCCAACCAAGCTGCACAGGCTGAAGGTTTGACCAAAATGAAATATCCACTGCTTGCTTATTCATTTCTGAAAGGCATATCATTGTTCAGATGAATTGTGTGTGCTGTTTCATCAACTTCTGTTATTATTTGAAACATTAAAAATATTAATTACTGAATAAATTTCAATGCAGTGAATTAAAAATAAAATAAAAGTACACAAACATAACACATGCATTCAAGATTATTTTCAAATTCCATTAACAGAACAAATGCTTAAAAACCAATCATGCAGAAGATGTATTTCAGGGAAGAATAATGGACAGGATGATGTCAATATTTATCTGGAATGTGTGTTGGTTTATCCACTTTCATATAAAATCCATATATCCATCCATCTTATAACAGTTTTTAATCCTGGTCATGGTTGGGGGGGTGAATTGGACTGGGGTTAACCCTCTATGGAGTGTCAGTCCTTCACAAGACACCTAATTTCATATTATTTATTATATACATAACATATCTATCCCTAGCAGTTCACATAAAATCGACAGATCATTTCCATTCTTGTGCAAAGGGACTTCTTTGATTTAATGTAGTATTGTATGAGTTCTTCGATTTTGTAAGACAGTCCAATAGCTGTAATAGAGAAGTTCATTAATTTCAGAGGCTTCTGTTTGACTGGGGATTGTTCCTTCACTTTTAAAGTCACTTTGTTAATGTTCTACAGAATATAAAGCATTTTAAATAGCCCAGGTCTGTATTAAAAGAATAAGGCCCATGGCAGAACTTTGTTATAAATTCCACTATGAATAGTTATCGAAGAAATTAGCAATGGAACCTAATTTAAATGACAACAAAAGGCACAGATGTACCTCGAAGGAGCCCCTGTGTTGCTCTAGCTGACATAATACTCCTTTGCCTTCAATTATTCAGGACCCAAACTTTCAGGAGGTTTACCGGTGGTTCAGCAGTGCTGAACAGGGCTGTGTGTAAGAAGGGACTGTCCATCTTTGGATGGAAACTCGTAAAGATGTCAAAGAGACGATGGGTGGAACTCAAGATCTGCCAGACAATAAGCTGTACAGCACCAGTGATGAGAAGACATCAGCCACCCTCTCCGGTCGGTATGTATACCGTCCACATCCTCCTTCCAAGAGGTCAAAACTGGTGAAAGAGAAAAATGTTACCTGGCTACATAAGGCCATCACAAAGGTAAATGTTATGATTGTCTGTCAAGGGCAACGAAACACTGCATTTGTTAATCTACTTCAATAATTAAGACGCACTCCACTAGAGTATGTCTAATCAATGCAGTCATATCTTGGTTTATAATTTACACTGTAAAATATTTGATTTAAAATATCTTTTTCATAATGATGCTGGATATCATAATGGTTTCCATTTTAAAACTAGCCACAGATAAATTTTAATCGAAATTAAAATTAACCGTCTTGCAACATGCATGGGAGCAGCGTTACGCCAGCGTGCCTTAACCCGCAAGGTCTCCGGGACTACATTACCCGAGGTGTGCGTGGGCGTGGTCACGGGGTAGTATGACATCATCACAACTAGTCCCGTGTTTACGTGGATAACATGGCGGCTGCGACGCTGCTGTTGTAAGGAGTGCTCCACACGTTTTTGAACGGCGTGATGAATGGAGGCGCCAAATAAAACTTCTACCTGTTTGTGTATAGTAGATTTATTATAGAAATTTGTTTTTTTTTCGTCGAGTCTGCGTATGAAGCCCTTCTCTTCATATATTCGGCCCAGGAACGACGGTTATGGAAGACGAGGAGAGACAGAAGAAATTGGAGGCCGGTAAAGCGAAGGTATGAATAGTTAATGACAGATGTTGCTGGTTGTTCGGGTACATGCCATGTCCCGTTGTAGGAGAGCTTTGTTTCGGTCATCGGCGCCCGGGAATCGGCTTCCAGCCGGCTGTCAGTAGCGCGGTAGCCCGGCTGTCTCGGCAGCGCCCTGTGTGACAGCCTGCTCGCCGTGCCCCTGATCGTGTCAGCTGCTGGACGCTTTCAGAAAACATTTGTCGCAAATACCAGAGCATCTCCACATTACTGGAGTTTAAGGCGCCGATTCGGCCGGCCCGCAGAGCGCCATCGGAGCCGGGAGGTTTACAGACTGGCAGTTAAAGTATGTAGAGAGTCCTGCGGGACAGGATCTCCGAGACCTGCCCTTCTGCTTGAGCAAACAGGGGCAGGTCGCCGGGCAGACTACAGGATCTACCTCTGATGTCGGAACGCTCACTAATGCCTTTGCTATTGCAGCTTCTTCACCGTTTACGCTCTCCTTTTTAGTCACGAGTTTAGCACTTGAAGTGGGGGAAAACAGCTGCCAATACAATGAAAAAACATACTCCATCTCCGTGGTGGGAAGTACCGGTGTTCCGGGCAATTCAGTTACCCCATGTTTCCCCTGTCCCGTGCTGATTTGTACCCGGTGTCGCTGTTGTTTTTATGTCTTTTTTCGAAGCTCTTGAGGTAAACAAGCCATATATGTTAAAACATCACATGCCTTTCCGATGTTTTTCGTTTTTACAGATAATAAATGAAAGAATTTAATTCGCTGGATAGACATATTTCTTGATGAAAACGGTATAGTATTGCTTATAATGCTATATTATGCGTGGCGATCTACTGTATTCACATGTAATAATGTACCTGAGTGATTTTCAGACATTTCACATACATATTTGCTTTAATATCAGGGGAAACATTATTTCCTGATAGACAGGGGAAACATAGGGAAACCGAATTGCCCGGAATACCTGCCCACTTCAAGCTCTGCATGAGTTACATAAAAGTGTTTTTACAAGAGCCCCAAACGCCCACTATATGCCTTCGCTGTTGGCTTTAGCGTGATCGCCCTCTTCAAGCTGGCTTTCCTTGAAAAACAGAATTTTAGCATTTGTTTCTGCCGGATCGCAGGTGATTTGGTGTGCCTGGTAATGAACGAGCAGATATAGCCGCTAAGGAGGCACTCAATATCAGCATCAGACCTCAAACTATGGCAAAGTGCATAGGACAACTCTATGAAATAACCCTGTTGTTACAAATGGAGCACCAGTCAGTTTTAAGAACCACTGCAACCAACTGATTTCCGCCAGGTGTCACAACGGACATAGTAGGGTCAGCACATGTTTTGTACTTACAGGTTAGGAATCCACTCTGTACCCACATATCAATGCATTTTTAAGTATCAGTACTTTTAAAAACTATTAGACAAATCTATCTCCCAGTCTAAGCTTTCTCGGACGTTTTTACTATGGTTAAACCAGAGACAGGAGTTTTTAACTTAACCCAAAGTAAAGCACTTTATCCAAAAATGTATACAATACTAAATAATCTCGGTATTACGGTCTGTGTGCTTTTAAGGTTTTCCCTTCTCAGTTTTTTTTTTGTATGTTTGTTGATGATTATAAAATTTTACACGTAACGTGGACTTTGCCACAAATGTAGCCATAGCTGCTTACATGTCGTGAAAACTGAATGACCTACCTGCATGCCCTGAGGTACATGCAAGATGGTTTGTCCATGCATCACCTACTCTAGGTTACAGGCTGGATGTATCAGACTCATTATTATTATTAATCGATCCTTTTTATTATCCCCGTGGGGAAATTCCTTTTATGCCTCCCTCAACTTGCTCTTTGTAGAGCAAGCTGTCCGCAAGGGGCAGCCACCTGTTGGGGCGCCCAGGGAGCTGGGGGTTAAGGGCCTTGCTCAAGGACCCACAGACAGGCTGAGGCTGGATTTGAACCGGTGACCTTGTGATTACAAGCACACAGGCTTAGCCTACTGAGCCACATGCTGCCCCTGTATATATTATTATACAATATATTATTGTATAGTTATTATAATTCCCCTACTGTCCCCTCATCCACTATAGGCCCAAGATTCTGGTAATACAAACAGCAGCCCTGCAGTATCATTACGGAACAATGTTATCTGAGAGACGGTATTAAAAATAGATCAGACACTTAAGTAATATCTATAAAAATAACCCAGGAGCCACAAGGAGCCAAAACCTTTCTAGTGGCAGCACAGTGTTACTTTGAGGTGTACGGGGGGGCCCATCTGGGGACCCAGCCCCCCGTAAACTTGCTCCTAAATCACTTTACAAGCTTATGGTCTCATGCACTGAACCCTGCTTTGGAAGCTCTATGAGTATATTATACAAAGGCATTGTATTCTTTTAGAGGAATCTGAACGTCATGCCATGAGCAATGCTCACAGATGGGGGACCTCTCTGTCTTGCAGTCGTCCTGTAATACAAAATTAAATTGGCATGATACAAACATTAACCCCCCCGTCTTAGTTGCTTAGGTGATCAGGCTAGTGGTAGGGGTTTCTAAGCCATGGTTTGGTTTCATTTGGAGGTTCCTGGTGTATGAAAGCCTGCAGGCCTCTGCTTTTAACCAATAGATTTTGACACGGATCAGTGTCATGCCTAAATTCAGAGCTCGCTTTTCCATGATAGATTTTGTTTTAAGTTCGGCTCCCTCCACATCCAGTTCATGTATGTAGGCAGATGTATGTTCTGGTGAGTTTTGGTAAGTTATTCAGAAAGAGTTAGTTCATTCCCTCTTTGTCTTTTTGTAGGATCATTTTGTGTGTTTAAATGTGTTATTCTCACCAGGGTTGTTTAATTTTGAATGAAAATTATTATCGTTAATGTTTAACCATTTACAACGTGTTACACATATGCAAATGAAGCAGGCAATTTTTGCCAAGTGGAATACTGAATTTTCATAAATTTCATTATCTTTGTTCCTTAGAGAACTGAATCACCACACAATGCACTCCCCGGGAAAATTGATTTATTTGCTTATTAGCTGAGCAGTGGACTTTCGTATTTTTGCTCAGTATTTTATTCCTAAGAATTTCTTATTTTCGGTGGTCAAGGTTTAATTGATGTATTCCCTGCCTTTCCTTTTTTCTTATATGTATTTTTTTATAAACCTGGCAGTGGTTTTGTCTTAATCGTAACTCTGCAAGGGAGTGTTTTAAAGACCATCTGTCAGTCACTTTCTTATCGCAGATTAATGCAACACTCGTCCTTTTTAAGAATAAGAATCTGAGTCTTTATTCGCTGAGTAAAGTACACAGGACTACATTCGGTGCAAGTGGGTGCATCGCTTTTCCTTTCTGAAATGCACCACTCTTCTGTGACATTTTTTTTTATTATTTCTTTTTAATCTCTGTTTTCCTGATTTTTGCATTATGAGAGCTGGCTGCCGATTGCTCTAAGGGACGTCAGCTACCTGCCAAGGGCAGGGAACAGGAAATCGATCCAGAATTACGCTTAAAAACATTGTGCGCCAATCATGAGGTGTGTTTTCATATTAGACATATGTGTGTCTCTTCTTGATTCATTTGGTAGGCTAATGTGTGGAAATATGCATGAATACTGTGAATCACCCTTCCATTTGCTGTTTTTTTCCCTCGTCACCCATTCGTCTGTCTGTCCTTCGGTTCATCCATCCATCCATCCATCCATCCTCAGTAACTGCTCTACACTATGTAGGAAGTGTGAAGAATGATACTGCTCAGATAGGATGACTATGTTGTAGAACATACACACACACACATGCATACCCTGGGGCTGTGAGCCAGTCCCTGAGCTGCACTATTTTATTCACATTATTTTATTATATGGTATCGTATATCTATTGTGTGATTGTCTATTGTGTGTGTGTGTGTGTGTGTGTGAGTGAGTGCACCCTGCTGCAGTACTAGTATGTTGTTCAGAATGTAATCCAGTCTTGTTGCCTGAGCTGTCCCACCCATGACTGATCAGAATAAGCAACTGGACGATATGGACAAAATAATTAGGACACACCTCTTAATCACTGAATTCAGATGATTTATTTAGACCCATTGCCACAGGTGTATGAAATCAAGCACCTAGCCATGCAGTCAGGTTTACAAACATTTGTGAAAGAATGGGTCATTCTGACCAGGTCGGTGAATTCAAGTGTGGTGCTATCTATCATTGGATGCTACCTTCTTCAATAAGTAAGTTTGTGAAATTTCTTCCCTGCTAGATATTCCACAGTCAACTGTAAGAGGTGTTATTGCAAAGTAGAAGCGTTTAGGGACAACAGAAGCTCAGCCAGGAAGCGGTAGAACGTGAAAAGTAACAGACCGAGGTCACCGAGTGCTGAGGCGTGCAAGTGCGTAAATGTCGCCAACTCTCTGTTGACTCAGTAACTACAGAGTTCTGCACTTCCTCTGACATTAACCCCAGCACAAAAAACCCATCACCTACCCCCCATCACCTGTGCACCGGGAGCTTCATGGAATAGGCTTCCATGGCCGAACAGCTGCAGACTAGCCTCACATCACCCTGTGCCCCGGCACTCTGGAGCAGTGGAAATGTGTTCTGTGGAGTAACGAAGCACACTTCTCTGTCTGGCAGTCTGCTGGACGAGTGTGGGTCTGGCAGATGCCTTAGTGCGCATTGCCTGCCTGACTGCATTGTGCCAAATGTAAAGTTTGGTGGAGGAGGGATAATGGTGTGGGGTTTGTTTTTTAGGGGTACAGCTAGACCCCTTAGTTTCTGCTTGGCATAAAAGATGCAAGATAACAAGATAACTTTGTCACTGTACAAGTTACAATGGGACGGCATTTGGATCTTCCTGTAAAAGCCTCTAAACTGCACAAGCCAAAAATAAATTTAAGGAGAAAAATTTAATAAAATAACAAAATACCAAGACGTTTTGGACAATTGTGTGCTTCCATCTCTGTGGGAACAGTATGGGAAAGGCCCCCATCTCTTCCAGCAAGTCTGTGCCCCAGTGGAAGAACTGGACTGGCATGCCCTCAATTTGACCCCCATCAAATACCTTTAGGTTGAGCTAGAACAGAGATTGCGAGCCAAGCCTTCACGTCCAACAGCCAGGTGTGAATGGGACCCTCTGTGTGACTGTGTCAGTCACCCTGTCCCCAGCCGGGTGTGAATGGGACCCTCTGTGTGACTGTGTCAGTCACCCTGTCCCCAGCCGGGTGTGAATGGGACCCTCTGTGTGA
>JAODUD010000046.1:7772184-7784928 GCA_026784285.1 Stomatorhinus walkeri | reverse complement strand
CAGGTTCACCTAAACCCCACCCCCCCCCAGCAGTGGTGGTTTTCAAGGGTTTTGACATCCAATGTGGGTGTGGGGCTCAGCTGAGAGCGCGCTCTTCACATGGAAACTGGACCAACCCCCCCGTCAGCAAATTACTTGTGAACAAGCTTGGTACTCTCATGCGGGAGAAGGAAAAAAAATCCCATAAATAATACAAGAGTTTTATTGCTTACAACGCTGCGGACAACTGTGGGATTATTAGTTGCCGTGGCAACAGACAAATGCACTCACGCAGGTTCGGCTGCCTCTGCCTGTTTCAGGCATTCCCATGTCCTTGCAGCACAGACCACTGTATGCTTCCAGACAGCAGCCTTTTCTAATGGCCCCTCCTCCACCTGGAGTTGCCACGGTTACCCTGTCCTAGCATCTGGGAAGGTTTGATGAATTTGGGTGGGGCATGTCATTTTTGACCCGGTGACGCATTTAAGGATGCATGGAAATCAGGTAACTGGCTGTGACGTACTTGAGGCCAGCCATCGCTGTTGGTCTTTGGGGGACGGATGGCCCTGCACTGCGCTGTCATGGGTTCCACACTGTTTTACCCTTTAGTGACGAGTAAATACACTCAATTTACCGTTTTAAATAGTTTGATACAGCAGTTCCCCCAGAGGAGGGAATGTCAGCATGCTGATTTGGTCAAGGCTACCCCTTGTTAACTAGCGTTTAAAACGGCTCCTGCTCACTGTCAGGTTGCTATACCAAGGCTCCAAGTCACTTCTGTGTTGAAAGGTTGCTGTGGAAACAGTGCTTCAAAGTGGCCCCTCTGGTAGAAAAAAAACACTGCGCACGTCAGAAATGCGGCTACGCTGCGCCCATGAAGGTCCAGGAGAATTTGCACGGTATTTTTCGTGAGCAGGCATATTGGCAGTCAAACCAAATCAAAATTTAATCCCCATGTACATTCCTAAGGTGTGAAGCGAGACTATATCGGCAGGCACCCGATTGATGAGTCTCCTTCCTTGACAATAGGGAGGGCTTTGCTTTCAACTCTCATTAATATTTCCTCTGACTGACATGGTCACGGGATTCTCGGAGAGTCCCAAAGACTCGTTTAATGCTCTGCTAACGTGTTTTAAAAATAAATGTCTCCTGTCGCTCTCCTGTCCCGAGAGGTGTTTCCCTGCCGTTTCAGCTCCTGAGGTTAAGCACAGAATGCCCCGAAATGGTTCTTTTGAAGACTTCTTGTGTTTTGCAACAAATGTGATTATAGGGTGAATTTGATAGGCTTTGAATGTGTTTTCTTTCAGATCTTGGGGGGGGGGGGGCTGACAGGATTAATTCAGCTGGGCCGATGTTGTTTTGGACTCGCATAATTAATCTTCGTCTGGTTGTAAGGGACACACCGGAAACGTGATCTTAACTGATCAGACAGGAATAGGGGAGCTGGATTTTCATTAAAAATCTTGTGTTTCTTTTCTTGCAGCCTGAAAGTGAGGTGTCCACTACGGCGGAGGACTGTTCTTCAGAGGTACGGGCCTCGGAACACGCGAAACGCCAAGCTTCCTTTCCCAACCTGTTGTCTGCTCAGGGCTCGGAATAATATCCTGCTTTTGATGTCAGCAGAGCTGCCCTATGATAGAGAGGAAATGGACTTAAAGGCTTACAGCTGTGAATGTTATTTGTAAATTAGAGAATTGTTCTTTCAGCGCAGTGAGTCAGGCCATTTGTTCAGATTTTTTATTTTTATTTTTTCTTTCTCTAATATGTTTCCTGTGCTTGTTCTTATTCAGCAGATAAGCTGAAAATCAGAAAGGCCAATATCAAATTCCTCTTTAAAACACTGATTCTCTGGTGCCGCTGATCTTAACCCACAAAAACACCAGGTTCTTTTCTTCTGGATCGTTCCACAGCAACCCAAAGTATGGTGGGATGGAAGGTGACAATGTGAGCCCATATAACAGGCAGTGTTGTGAATTAACAGGTCAATGGGTGCCACGTGGTGACTGAAAGTACAAAGGGATCTCGCAAGGATGTCACCTGGGTACAGTACTGCAGTTAGCCAGCTCCTTTGGCCGGCCGAGCCTTGGCTATAACCTTGCTCTGCCAGCTACCGGCCCCCTTGTCCCTTTCGCCGAGCCGCCTGGCCCTCTGCAGCCTCCTCCTGTCTAACCCACTAACCATTTTCATAAAAAAAATTAAAAAGGGAGAAACTTATGCTTCTGGATTCTAGCAGCTTCTGGGATTTTCCTGTCTGATGCTCAACGAAGCTGGGCCGTACACCTTTAACTGTACTGACCGCTGTCGCAACAGAGGGGTGACACTGACTGACATTTCGCAGGCGTAAATCGGTCTGGAGGTGATGATGCACGGGGTTACCCAGTGATTGCCAACCAAGTGAGACAAAGGGCAACTCATCAGGATCTGGATGATGGCGAAAAGTTGCCCACTGCTGATCAGAGTTTTTCAAATAGCTATTTGTTGCCCAATATCAATGGGAAGGTGCCTAAGCGACACTGGTCAGCAATGTTACCTGGCAGTATTGCTCAAAAACTTGCCCTGTGTAGCATCATCATAAGGGTTGGGAGTCGGTGGGTGCTGGGAGGTGCGGGTGAGCTCTACGCTGTGCGCCCCGTTACGGGAATCCCTCTCGTTATGTGGCTTCCCCTGTAGGAGGAAGACCTGCTGCTGTCCGGACCTCACTCCGAACACGAGGGCCTGGACTCCCAGACGCGGCTGCAGATGGTGGAGGACGAGCTGGCCGTGAAGAGCCAGGAGGTGGAGCAGCTGAGGAGGGAGCTCCAGGACATCAGGGCCGCCTTCGGCACAGAGGGAGTGCAGCAGGTATCCGCCGAGCGGCGAACAGGCCGCGTGTCGGAACCTCCTGCCAACCAGCGACAGCGAGCCCTTTGCCTGTGTGAAGGCCGCCATGTCCATTCGCCATTTCCTTCCGTAACGTCAACTCTGAGTAGCAAATAACTGCTTCAGTTCACTGTACACTAATTGACTTTAAACCTCTAGTGATCCTACAGTTCATTCCTTCCTCAGGTAACATTAGTGCCACAGTTACTATGTGTAAAACCTTTTGCTGGGTACAGCATGCACTGTGTAATTTGTGTTTTGAGTTGTTAGGGTGGCATGTTATGGTCAACTTAATGAGTACAGAGGTTACTTGAATAAACAGGGTCCCGCTCTTAATAAGTACACAGGTTACTTGAATAAACAGGGTCCCGCTCTTAATGAGTACAGAGGTTACTTGAATAAACAGGGTCCCACTCTGGTTGCGTGCGCAGGGGGGGGGACAATCAACACATATTTTCATTTTTCAGTTCACCTTTGCCGTCATGCCCTATTCATACACCTGAGCTCATTGATACATTTCCAACAAACATACATGCAGCCTGAAATACCTTCGTATTCCTCTATCACGCCACACGTAAATCATTTTTGGCAAAGATGGGTCCGGGTAAAGGTTTGTTTTACCGCTTAGGGTCTCCGCTATATGAATTTTGACAGTGTTCTGTCAGTGGAGGTAAAAAACAGTAGGCATTTGTACCTAGATGATGTCAGGCAAAGGAAAAAATGAGAATTAACACCCGTCTCCCAACCAGAGTTTAGGAATTGACCAGTTTGAGGGCTTTTTTTCTGGCTTGTTCTCGAATAGAATGGCTTCTGTATCGTCAGGTGTTTCATTTAGGGCATATTTGACAGATGAACATGGCGCCAGGTCCTCGTCCCTGCAAGTCTGACTGTCACTTTTTCTCCTAAAGCTCCAGGACTTTGAAGCCGCGATTAAGGACCGTGACGGCATCATCACTCAGCTCACGGCCAACCTGCAGCAAGCTCGCAAGGAGAAGGACGAAATTATGAGGGAGTTCCTGGAGATGACGGAGCAGAGTCAGAAACTGCAGATCCAGTTCCAGCAGGTGAGTACCAGCATGTTTTTCCATGCTGTGATCTATTTATGTTTGTTTGGCTTCTCTCCGCAAACCTGCCTTATTTTTGCGAGAAGTTCCTTGACTGCGGGACTGATAGATCCGCATGTTTCTGCCTTCGCCTTCATCTCGGTGACTCAGCTCCAAGCGGGAGAGACCTTGAGGAACACGAGTCACAGCAGCACGGCGGCGGACCTCCTCCATGCCAAGCAGCAGATCGTCACGTACCAGCAGCAGATCCACGAACGGGATGCGGAGCTGCAAGGACAGCGAGAGAGGAGTCAACAGCAACTGCTGCGGATCAACAGGCTGCAGGATCGACTTGCACAGAATGAAACGGTGAGATGCAGCAAAGTCACGGTGTTCTCCGCTACAGTCACGCACTCGTTAACGCGATGTCATTTCCTTTTTAATATAGCTGGTGAGGACTCTAGAGGGATCATTCACGCAGAAGCTCAGTGAGAAGGACTTATTAATCACCAAGCAACGGGAGCTGATATCAGAGCAAGAGAGCTCACTCACACAGTTGAAAGAGGAGCTCACAGCCTCCCAAAAGATGTCGGGTGAGCTTAACACTCAGGTTGCTGCGAGGAATCAGGAATTGGAGAGCTACAGAAGCGAGCTGGCTGGTTCCAAGCAGAGAGAGAGGAGGTCATCAGAAGAGATCCAGCAGCTGATGGCCACAGTGGAAGACCTGCAGAAACGCTGCCATAAGGAGAGCCAGTCGGAGAGTGACATCCTGCAACGAGTGGAAGGAGACCTGGAGAAGAAGATGGAGCAGCTCAGAGCCGAGCTAGACGAGATGTACGGGCAGCAGATCGTCCAGATGAAGCAGGAGCTCCGCCTACAGCATTCCCAGGAAATGGAGAAGCTGAAGGGATGTCACAAGGTGGAGCTGGAGCGCGCGGGAGCGCGGCCAGCCGTGGACCCAGAACAGGTGAGCGCGCTGAACAAGACGATCTGCGAGATGCAGCAGATGTTGCGCGATGCTCAGATGCAGGAAGAGGAAGCGAACCGGAAGCTAAGCAGTGTGTCAGAAGAGAAGCTCAGCCTGCAGAGTCAGGTGGAGGATCTTTTGAAGGAACTGCGTGCCGCAAACAGGAGGGCCGAAAGGGCATCACAGAGCATAAGCTTCCAAGAGAAAAAGCTGAGTGAGGCCGAGAATCTCCACGGCATCATCGGTGACCTGCGCGCTCAGCTGACCTCCACAGCAGAAGCTACCAAGGAGCTGGAGGCCAAGCACGAATCCGAGGTGACCAACTACAAGATCAAGCTGGAGATGATGGAACGCGAGAAGGATGCCGTGCTGGACATGATGGCCGAGTCGCAGGAGGCCGAGCTGGAGAGACTGCGGACGCAGCTCCTGTTCAGCCATGAAGAGGAGCTGGTCAAGCTCCGGGAGGGCCTGCAGAGGGAGAACCTGCTCAACATGGAGAACCTCAAGGACGAGCTGGCCTCGAAACACAAACAAGGACTCGAGAAGGTGCAGAGGAGTCTGGAGGAGCAGCTCCGCATCACGAGAAGCGAGAAGGATGGCGTGCAGAGTGAGAGAGACACACTGGTGTTGGAGATTACTACACTGAGGAACCAACTGGACGAGTCATTGGAAAACGACAAATCAGAGGAGCTGACTTTGCAACTTGGGGAACTTGAAGCGGAGATAGCAGAATTAAGGAAAGAAGGAGAGGAGAAAGGGGCCTTAGAAAGGGAAATCCAGGAGCTGATATGTCGGAATGATCATCTTGAGAAGCAGGGCAAGGAAAGAGAGGTGTCCTGGCAACAGATTCGTAAAGAGCTGGAATCAGAGAACATGGCTCTTAAGGAAGCCAACATGACCATCACACAGGAGTCTCTGCACGCACGTGAGGAAAATGAGCATCTGACCGCTGAAACTGACCAGCTGAATAAGAGGATAAGCGACCTGGAACGGGAAGCAGAGGCTCAGAGGAACACTTTCTCCTTCGCCGAGAAGAACTTTGAGGTGAATTACCAGGAGCTTAAGGACGAATATGCGTGCCTGGCCAGCTCCAAAGTAGAATTAGAGGAAAAGCTCCAGAAGAAGATCCTGGGCTATGAGGCCAGGCTGAGGGACCTTCATCTACAGATCTGCGAGCAACAGGGCCAAGAGGAGCGAGCCGCAGAGCAGCAAGAAGGCGCCGGGAAGACCCGCGAGATGGATGAGGATTTCTACGACGCTGTTGAGGTACTGGAGAAGGATGCCTTCGAGCTCATGGAAAAGCTGCAGGTCGCGGAGAGGGAGAAAGACGGACTGCTGCTGCAGCTGGCGGACGTCTCCCAGCGGCTGGTCTCGAAGGAGAGTCGTGTTGAGGAGCTCGAGGTCAAGCTGGAGGCTGTCTGGGAGGAGAACCTGCGAATCGTGGAGAGGAGGGAGCAGGAGCCCCTTCAGCGAAGGGGAGGGGAGAGCCTCTCTGGCGATCCCCCTGGCCACGCACCGTTTCAGGAGGAGAAGACGGTCGTGCTCCAATCCTCCCTGCAGCCCGTCGAAGAGCAGAGCGCAGAGGAGCGGCGCGCCGTGCTTGAGCCCCGCGCTCTCGGGGGGGCACCTGTTGAGAGCAGCCCCGCCACCCCAGCTCGACCGTCAGGCGGAGAGAGCTCGAGGCAGCGGGGCGCGGCGGAGGACTCCCTGCACGTGGAGCTACAGGAGAAGGAGCGGGCTCTGGCTGCCGCAGAGCAGGAGATCCGGGATTTAAAGGAGACTCTCCGCATGCTGCCTGCCTGGCGGACTCAGAATGGACAGGAGGTGGGGGAGTCGGGCTCCGGCGTTGTCAGTGAGGTAACCCTCTCTGTTTATACACCTGCATTTGCTGCAGTCCTGCCAAATGCACAGTGCTACCTGTTTACATGCATCAGACTGCTGATATTTTCCATCTAATCGGCAGATGTTTTATCACCCAGACTAGATCAGGTACTGCGGAACGGCTTTGCTTTAGTCCGTGCCATGTGGTTATTGCAATTTTAATGTGCGCATACTAATATCACTCATGAATGCGCACACTTGTCTGCTTGTGTACTTATCCCCCCCTGCGTGCATTTCTGCCTGGGGAATAATAGACACTCCTGTTGCATGTCTTTTAGCAGCCTGTTGTTAGCCTCCACCCCCCCCCCCCCCCCGTCCCTCTGCAGGCTTGATTACAAATTGTTTGATCTCCCAAAGTACTCGGCTAATAGGAATTCTCAGCGTCGCTGATAGACATCATGCCAGGAGCCATTCTGTGTGCTGCGGGTCATCGAGAGGCTTGTAGTGAGCAGTGGGAATAGAGAATCGCTTCCCCCAGCCGCTCGCTGCCTGGACTCCTACTCAGTCCAGGTGTTTAGTGCTGTTAACCGTCCTCTTGCTGTTACGCAAAACGCATGGCAATTTTTATGCAAATGTCACTGCGCTTGCTGTCGACAGAGAATATAGCATCGTGTATTTTTGACACTATTCATTTTAGCCTCCTTGGTTTGTGTTTTGTGTGGGTAGATCTCAAGGTGCGCTTGGGAAGCTGCTTTCTGAAATAAAGAGCTGACTGTGTAACATCGAGTGTGGTGTTTCACGTAGTCAGCCCTGCTCGTGTTTGAGGACGGATGGTGTCCTCAAGAAGCATGAACGATCAAGCTAGCGGTGTAGTTAGTAAGTCCTTTGAATATGAAAATGTGCAGCGGGAGATCCGGGGTCAGACCTGGGTAAGATTACATGGAAGGCAGATGATCCAGAAGTGAGCATCGTGGAGAAGTAAATAGCGATTGTACAGGAATAGTTTACTGTAGGGGATATACTTGGATCTTGGATGGCAGCAATCACAGTTCAGAAATAGTAGTTTTAAGCTTGGAGATAAAGTAGAATGTAATGAAGCTGCGCCTATACTGCTCTAGCAGAGCCCCTCCTAGGTCACCGGAGCCCCATGTCAAAAAACACGGCCAAACACATTTCCCATAATTACCAGCTTAAAGGTGGTAAAAGGTCCTGGCAGCTTTATATCTCTGAAAGTGTGACAGAAGGACCTGGAAGGCACGCGAGCCAGTCATACAGCATGGTAACCAGGCCGATGGGCTGAGAGCTCCTTTATTAAAAAGTGTGATTTACTAACATCAGGTTAGGAATGAAAGATAGATGGAGGTCAGAGGAACGAAAGTATCTGAGGGGAAAATCAAGGGTGATGGAGTGAAATAAGCTTCTGGGTACTTTCCAGAAGCTCTTTAGATTCTTTCCCATCAGGAAATTCAGCCAATGATGGGCTGTTAACTATGTAAAGACCATGAATAGGTTGAATGCTGATTTCTGGGTTTGAGTGATTTTTTTTTTTAATACTGTTCTGGCTTTAGGATACAAAAGTTTTCTTTCAGATCAATATAGAAATGTGTTTAAATGTATTTTCACTAATGGCTTATGAACATGCATCTGGTTTTAAATGTCAGCAGTCAGAGTATAATTATGGTCTTTAGGCATAGATGTTACATTTCTCCTGTTTCGATTATTAACCCGAATTATCTAAGTACAGATATGTTGAGGGCAGACCGTGCTCTAGGGAAGCCCCCAGCAGGATGTTAACTAGCACCATTCAGGCTATAAATCCTTGTCCTTAACTACCATGCCCCCTAGTGGGTAGATATTTATTTTTTCGTAATCTCAGTCAGGATCTCAGCTGCTGCTCCATTCACTTATGTACGTGTTATTCTCCATGTCGTCTGCAGGATGAGTTCAGGCTCCAGATGGAGGCCCAGCGCATCAGCCTGTCCCAGATCCACGCGGCCCAGCTGGAGCTGCTGCAGGAGAGCCTGCGGGCGGAGAGAGAGGACGCCCTGCACAGCCTGGAGCTGGAGCTACGTGCCTCCCACTGGAGGGAGCTAGGGAGGCTGCGGGAGGCGCTGGACTTGAAAGGAGACGGTTCAGGTATGGGGTACCCCTGGGGCGGGCGCCACGCCACAGAGCCCCGCGTTCTTTTTGATCCATCATTGATGGCTGTGCCCCATCTCCATGCCCTCCTGTGACGCCCACTGCCCCCTTTACAGACACATGTGTGTCAGAGGCTTAGAAGTGGATCTCTTACTCTGTCTGTCTGGATAAACAACTAACAAATGTCAGGAAATTATTCAGGAATGGTTTCTCTGTGACTTGACTGTAATCTGTGTGTATGTCCCTGTTTTAGCCAAACTGGCTTTCACCAGCCAATTTCAGACCACTTCTGTTGACGGTCGTAGTATAATTATAATAATTCTAAATGAAGTATTTAAGTATTTTATAAATATTAAGTATTGTAATCCCTTTCCACATGATGGACAGAGAGCTACTCATCTGCTAAGCTTTTTATTGTGATTTTTTAAAGGGGATGGATAATTCCTTGTTTGTCAAAACCTAATCAGTTGTTTTCATTAATTTCCGTGAACGGTTTGAATGTACCGCCTGGGGATTAGCATAAACCTGCATTAGCGCCGGCTTTAGCATCAGCATTAGCGCGGACACGCTCGTCAGCCGACGCATGACCATCGCTCCGCTACCCTGGCACCCTTCCCCAGACCCTTCGGAGTGGCCAGAGGCCTGTCTGGGACAGGTGAGGAGGCTGAAGGCGGAGCTCCAGGAGCAGCAGGCTCGGCTGGAGGAGCGGCACGGCCTGGAGATAGAGCGCCTGCGCTCCTACTACCAACAGCAGGCTAAGGAGACGGAGGAGCGCTACGGTGCTGAGATCCTCCTGCTGCAGCACCGAGTCCAGGAGCTCCATGGGGACGAGGTCCTGTCCAGGTATACCTGGGCACGTGCCCTGCCCCTAACCTTCATGCGGGCTCCGGGCTCACCTCACTGCAGAGGAGTGCTTTCCTGATGCTCATCCATCCATCCATCCATCCATCCATCCTTTATCTGAATTTGGACAGTCTAAGCAGAGATACCCAGGTCTCCTCCCTACCCACACCTCCATGCCCTCCAGAGGATTACCAAGGTTCTTCCAGGTCAGACAAGACACATAATCACTCCACCATGTCCTAGGTCTGCCCCTGGGTCTCCTCTTGGGTGGAGAAGCCTCTTCTGACGCCTCTGTCCCATAAACACCAAATATCTCATACTGTCTCTCCTGCATTTGTGAACGTAAAAGTTTTCAGGCTAAGAAACGATTATGAAATGTCCCAGAATTCACCTGTTCTCTAGTTTCACACCATCAATGAACAGGTGCGGCCCAGACGGGTGTAGGTTTCAGTCATGCTAGTGCCCCAGAATACGCCCAGGCATGCCCGCTCTGTGGGTGTGGCTCCGAGCTCGGAGCCCCGCCAGTAGCTGTGGGGGGGTCCCGCTGCCCAGCTGCCTGGCGGTTGCCGAGGACACTGGGGCCTGTTGTTTATCACGTATGCATCTGTGCCAGTGTGCAAATGCAGGGGATTTTTGTCCAATTAGCCGCCAGCGTGCATGAGTTTGCCAAAGCGAAGTGGCCTTCCTGCTTGTAATGAGTTTGTACAGCACAGGAATCCGATCAGTTTTTTTCCCCACCGTTTGCCCTAAATAAATGTTTTTTTGGGGAATTAATTCTTAAACTGCAGTGTATGCATGTCTTCCTTGAGCACTCCAGTGGTGAGACATACCCTGTCCAGCCTGGGGGAGGCTCCAGGCTGGCCTGCTTGTTGGAAGCCGGATGGATGAAAAAGAAATATATTGCAAAAATAGCATGTGGGCAGTTTTTATTTAGGCAAATTGTTCGGCTGAAATGCGTAACGCCGTCTGGCCTGTTAGACTGGCAGCCGGAAGCTTATCACAGAAAACCAAGCGCAAAAGGCACATTAAATCCGGCGCGTACTATGGAATTAGTCTGAGAATCGGATTATCGGACCAGCAGAGGCCGGAAGGGACCCCGAGGTGGAGACATTGCCGTACGTGTTTAGAGTGTGATAATCCTCCTTCGTGGGAGAGAAATTAAGGAAAGTGAAAATGTTTCCACATCAGCGTGTGCCATTTTGGGGAAGGGAGGGCAGGGTAGATGCAGCCAGTAGAGATGAGAGGAAAGCAGATGAGAAAGTGAGGTTTTATTCCCCTTCCAGGGAACTTTTAAACATTCATGACGGTCCTGGTCATCTGAAAGAGAGCATGGCGGTTTGTGAGAGTGGACATGTGATAGCAGCTCTTAGGGGAAACTCGATAGGACCCGCTGTCCCGCCTGCTTATTAGGAGAGCTAAGGTGGATCACATGACTCTTGGTGGTTTTATGTATAGGAGTCTACAGCAAGGTATTTGCTTAAAATAGAACAGAAAGTATTTGCAGGTTGTCAGTGTGATTTTCTCCTCTTCAGCACCGTTTGCTTGTAGTTTGTAATACCTTCTGAAAAAGAATTTGTTTGGTTAAATGTAGGGGTGCAGTGCATAATTACCTGCCTTGCATACAAATCTAGTGTAGGGGTGCAGTGCATATTTACCTGCCTTGCATACTAATCCAGTTTAGGGGTGCAGTGCATATTTAGCTGACTTGCATACTAATCCAGTTTAGGGGTGCAGTGCATATTTACCTACCTTGCATACTAATCCAGTTTAGGGGTGCAGTGCATATTTACCTGCCTTGCATACTCATCCAGTGTAGGGGTGCAGTGCATATTTACCTGCCTTACATACTCATCCAGTGTAGGGGTGCTAAAGCACTGGGCAGGGGACACTCTGACGGGGATGCCAGCCCATAGTAAGGCACATACACAAAAATTTTAGAGACGCCAACTCGCCCACTGCATATTTTTTTAACTGTGGGAGGAAACCCACACTGGAGATTGTGTGAGCTGTACATACACAGCTAGAATTGAACCCTGGACCGTAGAGACAGGAAACTACCTTGCTACCCACTGACCTGCTGTACCACCCCAAGTTATAATGAGATGCACTTTTTTAGTGTCTTAGTTTAAAATGCCAGTTTCACTTGACAATTGACAGTAGTTAAATTTTCTTGCCAAAATGCAATTACGCAACATTGTGATGTTGGCCTCAAATGAAGTATAATGCTGATTTTGGGGAGAATCTTCCAGAGAAATCGCCAGGTGGAAAGTTCTTGTTTGGATTCTTGCTCTCTAGACCTGAACTTTCCAGCTCTATAATGGATCACTTTTGTGAGTAACCTCCCCAGCACTGCACACGCACGGGTAAATTCTCTTCTACTAATACTGCTGTGATACTGAGAAGCTGAAGAAGGTGAACGGGGGTCCTGTAGGGGTTAGACTGTAGCCCAGAGATGTGGCCGAAATTGACTCGACACCCCAGAATTTGCATGTATGCATCATTAGTCTGACTTCAGTTTCTCTCGGCTGCAGTGCTCTGCACATACACCCTATTTCTAGGAGCTTCCACACCCAAAATTGCCTAGAATTATTCAAGGAAACACCACCTTTTTCTGTGTTTTTGCTTTGCGTTACTACTTTTAGTAGGTGTGAAAATGAGAACAGTGATGCCATCTGCTGTCAAAACAGAAGCATTACAAGCAACCAGTCCCTGGAAAGGTGTTGGTCTAATTAATCCTTAACAGCTAACACATTACACTGATGTTCTATGTGGAGATGTAACAATGTAATGGATGAAAGGTGTTTAACTATGTATGTGTAATTATTTAGAAATCCTGAGGTTTTATTGAAATTTTTAATATAATTTGAGTATGTAGTACTCATTTTCAGAAAGTCTCAGATGTAGGGTTTTACAAATAGTTAAGGTGGTTGATTTAACTTTATTTTTAAAGATTTGTTGTCAGAACTACAGTCACAGTGCTTTTCCATGGCTTGTGACACAGCAAAAAAAGTATTCTGAAAATTTTTCTGAAAGACCATGACCTGTTTCTCATCATCACCCCCCCCCCCCCCCCCTCCAGAATTTCTGCAGAAA
>JAODUD010000046.1:7748142-7766836 GCA_026784285.1 Stomatorhinus walkeri | reverse complement strand
CGAGGTAGATGGCGAGGCTTCTCCTGGCCTCTACTGTGGCAGCGAGGTAGATGGCGAGGCTTCTCCTGGCCTCTACTGTGGCAGCGAGGTAGATGGCGAGGCTTCTCCTGGCCTCTACTGTGGCACCGAGGTGCTGTTTGCTCAGGCTCCGCCCCTGGGGCTTTTAGGATCTGCGTAGAGCCCTGCATGCCAGGACGTCTCCCCATCCGAGTGCAGGGCTGCTCACAAATATCGCCTTGGATTATGAAACCTTAGTGATCACGAAAGCTTGCAGAAGCTTTAAGAGAGCCTTAGCATGTTTGTTTAAGTCTTTAGCTTTGTGTGTTCCTAGGTGAGGAAGATGTCCCTGTGTGCCGTCCGCACAGATCAACAACCGTTCAGTTCTCAGTAAACCATTCAAGGAACGTAGACCTACCTTTCAGCACTCCTAAACACAGCTGTTGTTGTTAACATTATTATGAATGATTTATAAATCTGTTTGCTGAAGTTATCTCCAGCCTGGTTTCTACAAATACAGTGTCCCTGTATCCTGTTTGGAGAATTGTGGGTAATATCTGGAGGGTGATCTAACCCCATTTTGTTTGGAGTTTGGAGTTCCGTCTCTCCATGTGTCATGGAAAGGAGATTAAATCTGTCCGATGGGTCGTTCCCCACGGCTGCCCACAGACGCCTCCTCCAGTACCTTCTGCGGCAGCGAGCCCAGAGCGGGCAATGCGGGACCGTGGTCACTGGTGACGGAGTCGGACGAGGGCCTGGAGATGCCACAGCAGCTGGCTGAGGAGCTCCTGTTCAGGCCAGAGCTGCAGCTGGAGAACGAGGAGGACATGATGAAGGTCAGCTCCCGGCTGCAGGCCGCCGTGGAGAAGCTGCTGGTCGCCATCAACAAGACCACTGACCAGGTACCTTCACCCATCTCCATCCATCCTCCTCAGCTGTTACGACAGAATGAACTTCTCATGAGTACTCATATCATATAAACCCTTAATAAAATCATGTGTAATCTTATCTTTTTGGACCCCATCTTCTCAGATACCATGTAGTTGCTGCTGCCTCGCATGACCTGTTCACTCCCTTCAGGCACCCGTTCCTCATTCTGATGCCATCAGACTGTTAGTTCAGATGTGGGACCCGGCGCTCTTCACGGGCCTGTAATCCTGACTGCAGGCTCTCTCCTGCTGGCAGGGGTGGATAGTTCAAGTCCAGAAAGTAAAAATCCAGACCAGGATTTTGTTTCAACCATCCACTTGAGTCTTGTGTGACAGTGACTCTTTATACTCAATCCAAACCTTGGTCTGGATTTTTTGCACCCGAACTGTCCATCTCTGCACGCTGGGCATTTCTGTAGTTAGGAAGTGTGAACTGGACCCTCATACATACCTTCTGTATCACGAGAAGCTGTGATTTGTGCCATACTATTCTTGTATGCTTTTGCAACGGAAAGTTGGTTGAATTATGTATTCCTGTGTTTTGTTTCTCTTACTGCTAATGAAATGTGTTTGTCAGATCTGGTTACTTACATTCAGTGACTCATTTATCCGTGATGAAATCGGATACCACCTTTAAAATGCAATAAATCAGCGGGCGGTACGTACTTCTAGATAACCAGTCAGGCAGCACATGAAGGGATTGTTAACAGGTGTCGTAAGAATTGAGAGCGGAGATGCAAAAACGACACTGTTCTCGGTGGCCATTAGCCACCTGCCAGCCATACCACATTCCCCTGCCATCCTACTGGTTAATGATTGGTCAGTGCACTCGCCAGTCCGCCTTCCTACTGGTTAATGATTGGTCAGTGCACTCGCCAGTCCGCCTTCCTACTGTTTAATGATTGGTCAGTGCACTCGCCAGTCCGCCTTCCTACTGGTTAATGATTGGTCAATGCACTCGCCTGTCCACAGCGGAGCAGCAGCACTTTGGCGTTTTGGTATTTTGGCGAGAGGTTCAGTGATCTTGAGCTCTTATGCCATGCGGCCGCCACCTTCTCATGTGAGAACTGCTCGTATAACAAGCCCAGAAAAAAAAGACAGTTTTTTGCACCAATTTAAAAGCTAATCTGGGTAAAATTCTCTGTGAATGTGTTTGTAAAATGGTATAATTATCTTATTAGATTATATGGGACACTGCATCCGTGGGGGTAAAGTAAGAGTTAACTTGGAAATCTTTCTGAATTATAAAGCAGGATTTTTTCACTTTTATTTTTTTTTGCTTAGGGTCCTGGATTTGTCTGCAGTGTGAGAATTAAACCTGTGTTGTCTCTTGCAAATTAGCCTGTGGAGAGTCAGGTGGGGGCCCTTTTCTGGTATTTCAGGAAGCGCGGTGCTTCATTACTGCCTCCTGGCACTTCTGTGTCCGCTGACGTGGAGGCCTAGTCGGACGAGATTGCGGGAGAAGGGTGTGTGTGTGTGTGTGTGTGCGCGCTTGTGCACCTGTGCTAGTGCGTGTGATGCGTCTGAAGTTTCCGCCTGCCGTCTAGCCCCAGGGATGTAGGCCACGCCTGTTGCCGTCCTCACCTGTCCTATACCTGTCGTGTTCCCGCCCCCAGCCCTCAGTTCAGGAAGTGCTGTTCCCTCTGAGTCTCCTTCACCGGGTGACTACGCTGCGCGTGTGAGTGCGTCTGCCTGCCTGCCTGCCTGCCTACCTGCCTGCATATGTGCGTACAAGGAGGACTGGGATCCTCGGAACGCTCGGCGTCGTTCTTCGCGGCCCCGTCGTGTCCAGAAGTAATCAGGAGGACCAGGAGTTTTCCCGGGGAGCTTTTGCTTTGGAAACGTGGAGTTGCTGACGGAAGTTTCTCCTGGAGGCGCGGCGAGTACCACCACCTGATGGTGTGATTTAGTTCTGCGCTTTGTCGACTTTGCAGTTTGACGTGACACCAGGAGTCAAAGGGATCAAAATATATTTTAGTAATATATATTTTTTTCGTTCTTTTTTTTTTTTTTTTTTTTTTAATCTTCAAGAATAGATCCCGTTAGCCTGCCGCTGGCTACAATGAGCCTGTGAGTGTTTACCTTCCCGGCTCGCCTGCGCCTGTTGCTTAGAGACGGTTGCCTAGCTGCATGATGTTACCCTTCCGCACCACATTACCCCCCCACGGTGCTTTCACGCTCGAGGATGCCGTCCGCTTGCGTTCCGGGCCCTGTCAGCAACTTGGCGTGTCTCTCAGCATAGCCCGGACCACCGCAGCGTAACAGACGGCCATGAATTCTTTCCGGACTTTCTGGAATCCCGGAACGCTGGGGGACTCCTGGGTGGAGGGGCTTGACCGGGACATCTACGAGGTGGAGTCCCGTGTGCCTCTGCCCAGACCCTTCCCCTTACCCACGATCTTAAGCGAGAAGAACGCCGTGGTCGTACACACTCAGATATCGCACGTCAGTAACAGGAAGAATGGACACTTGCTCAAAGTTGTCTCTAAGATATCTTTGCCCACGCCTCCGTACACTGTAAGTGCGCCGCTGTTCATTTTTCTTGCTTGTCCCTGTATGACATCCTTATCTGCTGATCTTTACCCCATTACTTGGTGTCTTGTACCGACGTGTGCATCTCGCCCATTTTGGCAAGAATGAATGAAGCGATGTTGTGTAGAACGGTAAACCCTCCCGTGCTCCTTGTAATTCTGGTTTTTGCGTGAGCCGGAGCCGTCCTGAAGGTTGGCTGTCAACGGCAGGGCGGTCATTCAGTCACCTTGGCTGCTGACCGTGACCAGCGTAACAAAGGCCGTGATTAAAGTTGCAGGAGTTACAGCTGGAAGTGTGACGCTTTTCTTGCACCCTGAAGTCCTGCCCTAGATCCTGGGGCATGCAGGTCCTTGGGTGTCAGTCCTCCTGGGTGTCTCTAAAGCCTCCCCAGGGTCTTCACCGAGAAGCCTTCGCTAATGTTCTGTTTGCTTTTTGCACTCATGCTCTGTGGTTCCACCCCCCAGCTGGAGCATGCCAGGGTGGCTCAGACGGAGCTGATGCGAGAGTCCTTCAGGCGAAATGAGGAGATGCACGATCTGCTGAGGAGACAGGAGGAGCTGCAGGAGCAGCTATTGGAGGAGGCCAAGGTCCGGGAGCAGCTGGCCATGGAGCTGCACAGGGCCGAAGGTGCGTGGGAGCACGGCTGATGGGGCGGGGTGGGGTAGAGGGCTCTAAACCCTTTATAACAGCAATGCTGCATGCACTCACCTGACCACCCCAGTATCGGACAGCTGGCTGATCGAGGGGGGGGTGGCCAATTCACCTTTCCCTCCTCACCAACGGGATGCTGTGTCCCTTATCAGGGCAATAAGATTTTACTGTCTCATTTTCATGCACATCCGGGTGTGGGCAGGAGGGCAGGTTATAGCTGTGACCTGAAGCATTATACAGCTGGCTTGTTATCTTTCAGGATTAGTGTGCGCATGTTTGCATGAAAAGCAGATTAGTAAGTGTGCACATATTTCTACAAAAAAAAAACAATATAGAGTATTTCCGCCACTTTTTAAACCTTTAACTCACCTGCGATTAAGCTTGGATCTAACCAACCCCCGCCCCCCCCGTGAATTGCCCGCTTTCAGCCACAGAGGTTTTGTTGCCAGGGCTGTATGGCTCGCGTGCGCGGGCGTCACATCTCGAATGCCGAGGGGCGGCGCCTCGTTCCCCCGTCGCCTGGGGAGCGGAGAATGGCTGCAGGTGTGGTCGACAAGTTTGGCTGCGGAGAGCCGCCTCATTCCTCACGTCTGGAGCTCTTTGTTCTCCAAAACCAGCAGCCCCTCTGCTTCTTGAATGTTGTCCCATGTAAGTAGTCTGAATAGTAGGAATCAAGCTTGGCAGAAGATTGCATTTTCACAAAGGGATGTAGAGACTGAAGTGGGGCGTTCCCTGTAAGACCTGAGGTGTTCATGGTGGCGTTTAGGTTTTTAACAAGTGACCTACCCTCACCGAAGGCTCGAATGCTTCTGGCCGTCTGCCTTCCAGGCTGTGGTATTTTGATTAAGGGGTTTTGCTCCACCCCGGCCCCCACCTCTGCCACGTCCAGGGCTGGGGTGATAATTCACTAGGGCAGATGTCCTGACAGGCCTGTTCTTGGGTGTGGCGTAATCCTCCACAAATATAATTTTGTTTGTGCTCTTTTCGGTTTGTGTTCCGGCTTAAGGTGGATGACGGAGTGTAAATACCGTCCTCACACGTGGCAGGGAGTCCACCCCGGGGTTTGCTGACATTTGGTGCAGAGAGCATTGTGTACAAACACTGAATACCCTCAGCTGTCTGATTCCTGTCTGCAGAGCCTTCACACCGGGCCCTGAAATGCCTCCAGTTATGTATGAATTGGCCTCCTTGTTAATTCAGAGTTCCGGAGGCGAGCCACACGTCCTAAAAAGAAGCAGGTGCACGGATTCGGCCTGCGGGGGGCAGCGACGCCCCCGTCTCCTCTGCGGCTGTCGCTCTAGCTAGCGTGGACTCGCACCAGCACAATTATTGATAATTGAGTGGTGAAGCAGACAGCAGAGAATTAATTGTAATTGAACTTGAAATTGCTTGTTTTTTTATAGATCAGTCGTGATTATGAAACTGCTGTATCGCTGGTCGCATGACCTTAGCCACATGACCAGAATTGGTCGCGTTTATTTCCCGCTTGTTTATGTCAGTTTATCTCAGTAAGCGTTTTTTTTGCTGTTCGACCTGTATGCCGACTTTGGCTTTTGTAGCGCTGCACAGAACTTTCCGTCACACGCGGCGCTGTTGTGTCACGGTATGTCACAGGGCCATCTGGCAGAAGCTGCTTATGTCATCCGTAGTCTATTTTATGACTCCCCCCCCTCTGTTTGTCTTCAGTTTCTGAAGAATTTGTTGCCGGGGAATTTGAAGAGTCCAGTTGGTATTCATCTCCCCTCTCCCACTTGTGGCTTCCCGTTCAATTAAACATACAGAGGTAGAACTTCACTGGCCTGCCTTAGCCTGCCCAGTGAGAATTATGGACTGCACGAACATCTGCTCTTCTGGTGTGGTGCACGGCATGTTAGGGCATATCTGAGGAGGTAAAAAGACTGAATTCATCTTAAGCAATTAGGGTTAAGTCATTAGCAGAGATGCTAATTGAAAATATATTGCAGCCACGATAGTTAAAAATCCCAGTTGGGTCATCGTGAGCTCAGATGATTGTGTAACATCTTTAGAAAGATTTAAAATACTTTTTGACATATTTAAGTCATAAAACATTCATGCATATTGATTCATTGGCCACACAAGGTTTCTGCCTTCGTGTGTCCAGGTGACCAATGTAATTTTGATTCGATTTGGCGTCACTGTCTTTCTCAGGACGGTGTCACATGACTGCAATTTTGGAACAACCTCCGTTCACCCCTCCTCCCCCCGCCATCCAAGTATGATCTCTGTCTATCCCTACATAGTAACCTCTGCTTTGGAAGTCTTTGGAATCTGACCAGCAGAGATTGGCAAGGTAGCCGTGTGGGTAGAGCGATTTTGGATACAAACCTTGGTTTTGCCTTCATGGTTTTTTGCGGTCATTGCAATTTTGGTGCAGCAGAGAAAAGAGAATTTGTTTTGAAATTATTATTAAAACTGCAAACACGCTTCGGTGTAAAACAAAGGCAATGCATCTATTGACAAAACTGAAGAAACGTTTATTTTCACAATTTAATAATAAAAATAAATGTGTAAAATAGAAAAGTTATATATAACCTCATAACAGTCATAATGAACTACTACTGAATATGGTCACGTATCTGTAGTGATAAAATTCTCTGTATCCGTGACTATTTTTTAACCTAACGTGAATTTCCTGGTAACAGTGCCTTAACGGCCACTGGGAGACTAACTTGCAGAGATTCTTTCTGCCTTCCTTAGGTCGTGTATACATTCGGATCATGTCGTTTCTAAGGAGTTAACATGTTAGCACGAGTTGGCACTTGGGATATGTTTCAAGCAACCTATCTGAGTTCAAAGACAAAATTCTCGGTGTAATCAGTGACTCTCTCTCTCTCTCTCTCTCTCTCTCTCTACTCCTCCAGTGTTGGTGTAATTTTTTGGGAAGCTAAAATGTTACCAAACAACTGATCTAAGTGATGTGGGAGGATCGTTGAGCTCTCTGGCACTAGCCAAAACCAAGTCACAGCCGCAACTAGGTTAAATTGTGCTGTACATCTGCTTTCTGTATTCATTTGTTTTATTGTACAAAACCAAAAATGGTGTATCAAACTGTTTACGCGTACCATTACAGCCCTAGTGTGGGGCATTTGTCAGGCCTACGTAGTGGACAGTGGTGCAAGATGGCGGTTGTTAAGCACCAAGTAGTTTCTGTACCTGCAGTGTGTGCCAGACAGGATGTTAGTTTCAGTGTTAATCTCTCTGTGCTTTGGTTTATAGCAAGATTTGGCCTGTTGGGTATAATTAGCATCTGACATTCGAAGGATAGGATTGTTTGATTAGTCTAGACTAGTCAAGATCTTTCGTGCTGTCACTTGAGGAAACCTGCCCTCTGCATGACATTGTGAGAGTCTCACAACATTGTTTTGGTACCTTTTATTTCTGATTTATACTGCAGAGAATTATGGATAATTGTCATCCCCACCACAGTATGAACTGGTGCATGTATATAGGGCTGCACAAATGATTTTGATCATTGATTAGTCATGTGATCAAGCAATCAACTAATAGAACAGTTGTGCCAAAGCACAGGGTTTAAACAGAAGTGCAAATACTTTATTTTAAATAATAAACACGTAGTGTAGAGAATCTCTATTTAAAGTGGCAGTCACAGAATGGGGGGGGCTTATTTTGTCACCATGATTTCAAAATACCGTAGTATCATAGTACCACCCAAACCTAGTAACAATTTTCAAACCCTCCCTATAAGTTTACCCATTTCACTACACTGCCTGTGTTTTGTGTTGTTGTAATACATTTGCCCACTGCTGGTCTGGTGGAATTTCATTGATTCAGTAGCTCCAACCATCTGTGTCTACAGAGAAATGCAGTATGAACTCAGGTTAACACTAACATTGCAAGGTAATGATGTCATACACAATTTGCATATGCAAAAATGTAACCAGTCGATGACGAAATTCGTTGTCCACCGTTTTTAATAGAGATTACTATCGACATTATCGATCAATTGTTGCAGCCCTATATGTTTGTGAGGTGAGAATGAGCAGATGTAACCTTACCGTTCAGAGCTTCACGTGCGGTTGTGTGCGCGCGTTTAGGCCTGATCGACGGCTACACGGACGAGCGCGCCACTCTGGAGGCTCGACTGCGGGAGAAGGAGGATCTGCAGCTGCACCTGGAGCAGGAGCTGTGCGTGACGGGCAGCCGCCTGCAGGAGCTGGAGCAGGAGCGGCAGCAGATGGAGCAAGAGCGGGAGCTGCTAGCCAGGCAGCAGGGGGCCATGCGTGGCGCGGCGGGGCCGCGCGAGCTCTGTACGTATACCGCCGTTGCCTTGACAACAGCTCCCATCATCTGAGAAAATCAGTTCTTGTTTAAAGTTCCCTTAAAAGTTACTCGTTAGGTATTATTGGCATAGTTTGTTTTTATCTCGGTAATAGGCACAGATCCACAAATATGTATTTTTGACTATATAAACATCGCAAGTTAGTTTTGAAGGTTTTTTTTTTTTTTTAACACGTTGGGCTTGTTTAACAATATGGCAACCTACGCAAAGAAAGTTTGGTAATTACGGAAATTCTACATTTCAGCCAGTTTCATATTTCAGGGACTTTCATAATAAGCTGGTAAATAAACCGTACCCACCAGGCACGGCTACTGGTAAGTTCTCCAAGGAGCTGTTGCAGGATGGAGGACCTCACTTCCACTCTGGCCTGACCTTTCCTTCAGCATCACGCCTCACCCGCCTTCAGGCCGAGTCCGTGACCTGTCGAACCCTCTTTTTTTTTTGTTTTCCTCACTCACTCTCCTTCTTGTAATGACAGCATGTTGTGCTTTTTGCCCTCCTAGGCCTAGTTGAAGCTGCAGTTGATGCAGCCCCTGAAGCAGGTGTGTTCACGTAAAGCATGGCCAGCCTATCTGTGCACTTAATGTCTAATCTGATCGATCGCTGGACACGTGACCCAGAGACAGCCTTGCTGGAAGCTTGGAGCTTGCTTGCACCGGGCTCAGCTCACCCTCACTGATGGCTGCTTCAGCTTTAATTTAACTACCTTGTACTTGTTATGGCAGTATGTCACAAGGTCATTAAAATCTTTTCATTCTGAGCATGATTTAAAATGGGAACTGGAAAATCCATTGCCCTAATTGGCAATCATCTCTCTCCACCTCCCCTGAAAGATTCAGACATAGCCCTGACACTTTAGCTCTCTGTCTTCCTCCTCTTCAGTTTCTGTCCCACCTATCTAATGACTTTCCAAGAAGATGATTGCTCAATTTGGGATAATCCCACCCCCCTCCCCCCTCCCCACCTGAGGCATGGGGCATGGAATGTGTGGGCTCGACTTTCATCGCCGTGCTACAAGAGTCAGAGATTAGGCTGCTGGTCTCATGAACAAACTGGGACTTGCAGGGGAAATAGCCATTGACATCTGCATGCAGCATGTAGTATCTGCTGTTATTTGAGTTTAACACTGATCACAGTGCGAGAAAAATAACCGGATTCTCCCACTGATTTTTCAGGTACATCTCTTCTTGAGTGATACATGAGGGAATTTATTTTGCATAGTTTGTTTTACAAGAAGCCTTTAGTTAGAATTGTCATTTTGCTTTTAAAACTTGCTTAGGCTTTCTAGCCCAAATATATATAAGCAAGCCGATTTCATCCCCGCTCCCAATATAAACGTGTAGCGCTGAATTGGCGACCGTCCTCAAATACACAGACCCACTGGAATGGAGGGTTCCATTCTCCAGTGATGGATTATCCCAGACTGGAGTTACACCCCTGTTCTGCATTTCCCAGGTTGGCCTGTGGGTTACCCTAAAGATGGATTACCAAAAGGGTACTGATAGAGGGTTTGCTGGACAGACCAGTGATGCTGTAGGGCGTTTCCAAAACGGTGAGCTTAAATGTGAAACGGGGGACTCACTGGAAAATGTCTCACTTGAGTAATCAGCCTAATGCTTGCGCTCTCCCAGTATAGCACATTACATTACGTTAATATGATTGACCTTGTAGCCCAGCTAGCAGTTTTTGCTTCAGCGACCGCCGTGCCTTTCCCCTGCAGACCCCTGCGTGGCGCGTGAGCGTAAACGGCATAAGAGCGTGGAAAGTCGGGCCCTCTGCATCATCCGGCTGTTTCCTGCTCATTCTGTCTCTGCACTCTCTGACCCCTTTGTTTGTTTGTTTGTTTTTTTTGTTTTGTTTTGTTTTGTTTTTGCTAATCCCAATGGGTTCTCATCGTGGAATAACAGTGTGGACTGGTGCTATGGTGGTGATAATTGAATGCGCTGGGGGGGGGGGGGGGGGCTCTAATTGGGATCAGGCCCGGGGAGAGGTATTTGTCCCGTTTGCGACTTGGGATCAGGAAATGAGACGATGTTCTGGCTGCTTACTGCCCAGTACTGTTCAGCTACAGAAGCTCTACATGCTCAGGCCATTTTCACTAAAGATACTTTTAATCATAAAATCAGCTTATATTCTGTAGCTGTGATCTTATAGCTGTAATGTAAAGTAATTAAGCAGTGACTTAAGACTGCGCTTTGTTTGGTGTATACTTCCCAAAGATATGGTCTGTTAAAAACACCAGCATTTTTATGCAGCCTTCATCTGCTCTGTTCCCGAAATCCCCCCCCCCCCCAGTTTATAAACCAATAAACGATCCTTCGATGGTGACCCCCAGCACCCGGAGCAGAGTCTAAAGGCCTGTCAACCTCATGGTAGGTCTGCTGGAGGAGACTGAAAAACTAATGAAGGAGAAGGTGGAGGTGCAGCTGCAGGCCGAGAAGGACAACGGGGACCTCCAGAAGCAGGTGAAGTGTCTGGAGATGGAGGTGGAGGAGCAGGTCAACAAGGCCATCGAGCTGGAGGAGGCTCACCGGGCCGAGAGCAACGACCTGAGGCAGCAGATCCAGGCCCTGGAGAAACAGCTGGAAAACAACAGAAAGTTCCTGGATGTAAGAACCACGTTTTTCCCCATGATTTTCCTTCATCCTATCCATTTACTTTGACGTGACAGGAATGAAATAAGTTGCTGTCATTGTACCTTACTGAAACTTGCCCTGCATGCTTTAAGCTGAAGCCTTCATGAATCAGTGTATGCCCACACCCTCTCTCCGGCGTACAGGAGCAGGCCGTCGACCGGGAGCACGAGCGAGATGTTTTCCAGCAGGAAATCACCAAGTTAGAAGTGCAGCTGAAAAACAGCGTGAAGCAGCAGTCCAGCAATGAGGAGCGAACCCGAGAGGTACAGACCCCCCTGCCGACATCGCGTGACCCGACGCCTTGTGGTCTACGTGCCGACTATATGAGCTGCTCATGTTATGGAATCGGGCATTTTTTAAGAGCCTGTGAGACTGGATATAGTTTAAACAATCCAGGGTGGAGAGTATGTACTGCAAATACAGCCCCAAACCAGTCTGACCAGATCTGTTGACCTGGCTCTCCATTGTCTGCTTTTGTGGTAGATATTTTAAACTAAACTTTCGATATAGATAATGAACATATCTCTTAGTTATTTTGGCACTTTCAGAGATTAGAGTGGACCATTTCCTAGTTTTGGATGGCGAGCCATGCTAAAAATACACCGGGATCCAGATCCTGGGAAACTCCAGCATCCCAAGAGCAACGCTTTTAGTATAATTCAGTGGCTCCCAATCCGCTGCCAGAAAGTTTTCATTCCAACCATCGCTGCGTTCGGCCTGCCACATTCATTATCAGCATATTAAGGACCATATAAGCCTGACTGAGGTAGGGTTGGAATGAAAAGATTGTGGCAGGAGGACACCAGGAACAGAATGGAGAACCAGTGGTGTAATTGAAGTAGCAGCTTTGGTCAACCCCAATTCATTCTGCTTCTGCCGTGAAGTAGAAGTGTTGTGATTGACGTATTTGTTTCTACTGTACGCACTCTAGCTACCTAACTGCTCCCACTGTCTCACCCTGTGCTCTCACAGCCTTAATGAGATGCGTGCTGTGTTATGTCATGCGCCAGGTGGATCAGCTGACCACCCAGCTGAAGGAGAAATCCGATTGGTGCAGCGAGCTCCTGCTGGGCTCCGAGCAGCTGCAGAGGGACATCCAGGAACGGAATGAGGAGATCGAGAAGCTGGAGGGGCGCGTTCGGGAGCTGGAGCAGGCTCTGCTCGCTAGCGTAGAGTCGCCGCGGAAGGTGGGCCGCCGCCGTCCATGCAGTCTGCCCCCCCAATCCCCCCCCCCCGAGTACATTAGATGCAGTCGCTGCGCCACATGAATGTTAACAACCCTTTCTGCGGCAGACCCCGCCCCCCCGAGTAAAGATGTGAGAGTGTGGTCGTGCGGTGTCTGCAGCTGAGCGACGGAAGGTCACGCCGGCTGTGTTCTCCTGGTAATGGTTTTGGTCATGTGATGTCATTCAGGGGGGGGACCAGAGGCAGACGGTCCTCATGCAGAAGACTGATGACTCAAACCTGGAGACCCAGCTACAGACGGAAAGGGAGGCTTTAGACAGAAAGGAGAAGGAGGTATTTATTATTTTTTTCTTTACAAAATTAGCTTCTCACTTGATATTTCTATTGCCGATTGATTTTATTAAAATAATATTCACACTTTAGCAGCATTTAGTCACTTGTGTTCTCTACTGTGGAAGACACCGCTGGCAGGTGAGGTCTTTGTCTTGACCCTTAATCTTTGATCTGAATCTGAACCCCTTGTAGATAAGTAACCTGGAGGAGCAGCTAGAGCAGTTCAGGGAGGAGCTGGAGAACAAGAGCGAGGAGGTCCAGCAGCTTCAGATGCAACTGGCGATCCAGAGGAAGGAGCTGAGCACCCAGCAGGAGGAGCTGGAGCACAAGAGGGGCCTGCTCAAGGTAAAGTATCCCCTCTCCAGGTCCACTCTGCCGCAGGGTCCCCTTCACGGTGACCTGGACGCTCGATTCTAGTCGGTGCTCAGCCTCCATCTCTGGCATGGTTGCGAGTAAAGGTCTTTGCAGCCAGTGTCATGCAGCGCGTGCTCCTTTGGGTGGCTGTATTCGAGGTCCACTGGGAATTAAGATGTTTCTGTTGAGGACCAATGTATTATGATCTCCAACTTCTCTAAGGTCTTGGAAGAGAAGGACAGGCAGATAGCCCTTCTAAATCAGCAGCTCTCTATGCTTCAGAAAATGGGAACTGCACCCGATAACAAGGTAACATCATGCAAATATATGTGTGTTAACATCAACCCCTTGGTTGGTCCGTTGACACATATATATTTTTCAGTGATGGTGAATGTTTGTTGGCCAGTCAAGTGAGCTCCTTCCTTGAATATGCTTTTTCAAGTTTGAAGTTAAAACTGACCTTTTCGTTTTAAACAAACTGAATACGAGGAAACGTGAAGCTCACTTGTACGAGCCATGAGCATGAAATCAGCAAGAACGATATTAATTGATATTAATTATGATATTCGATGTCTGTTGTAGATGATTGAAGAGAAGAATGAGTTATTGAGGGAGCTGGAAGCGCAGGTTGAGTGTTTGAAGAGTGAGCAGGAGCACCTGAGAAGGAACAATGAACTCGAGGTTGATCAACTCAATGACGTCATTGAGAAGCTGCAGCAGGAGCTTTCGAAGATCGAGCACAAGAGCTCTGAAGAATATCTCCCGGACACAGAGGACCAGAGCGGGGCCACCAGGGAAGAAATCAGTTTGAGCAAGGAAGAGTTTGATGAGATGAAGCAGAAAATAGATGAGACTACTCAGGAACTGAACACGCTGAAGGCTAATCACAACTCGCTGCTGGAGAAATACAGAGGTCTAGAAGAAGAGAAGCTGGATGTGTTGAGTGCCAAGGAGAACGAAAGGTCACATGTGGAGGAACTGGAGGAGGCGTTGCAGGAGAAGACCGCTGCGGCCGTCGTCATGCAGGCGCAGATTCAGGCCTTAGAGCAGAGCGCGAGCTCCAAAGTGGCCGATCTGACGAAATGGGTGGAAGAGCTGGAAGCCTGTGTGGAGGAGAAAGACTCTGAACTTACTGACTGTAGGTTGCGGGTGGAGCAGGCCCAGGCTGAGGCTGTTGCCCTTCAGCTCAAGATCTCCAGCCTAGAAGACAAACTCAGGGATAAGATGACCGGTCTGCTGGTGAGCCAGGCCCAGCAAAGTGCTGTGCAGCTGCAGTCAGAAGAGGTGCAAACCAAAGAGCTGTGTGGTCAGACTTCAGAAGCAGAGGGTCTTCTGGAGTTTTGCCCACGTGAGGCAGGGGAAGATGCCTTTGAAGACCCATCTTCAATCCCAGAAACCCCTGAAGAGGTCAGAGAAGGCAGACGGACACCGGTAGCGAAAGTGGTATGTCTTGCGGAGAAGCTGAAGGACCTTGAGGAAGGCTTGCGTGAGATTCTGAAGGATCAGGAGCTACAGAAGCACCTCCTGTCCAGTTCAGAGGAGGAGGTGGTGGAGTATGAGAAGAGACTGGCGGTACTAATGAACCTCCTCAACCAGATGACCGCAGAATCCATCCACCGAAAATCACCACCACTAAGCACAGTACGTGCATCGCAGTCCCACTAATACGGCACATTCAAGGTCATGCTACTTGAAATTACATTTTTATCTGGGTCACTAACTAAATTCTTCTAGTTTTCACCATGTTGTGGTCCAGTTAACTATTCCAACTGTGTGTAAGGCCACTTGTTGTTTCACCATTATGGTCACCATCGCGCGCTCCTGTTTCAGGAGTCCAGTAGTCTCGGTGAGGAGGACCTCGCCACCGACTCGGGGGTGCTCCTGAAGATGCAGGAGGTCCAACAGGAAGCTGCTGCCGTCAGAGAAGAACTGAGAACTTACAGGGAGCAGAGCGAGAGGCTGGAGAAGGAATTGCAGGTACGTCACAAGATGTGTGGCACATGAAGGGAAGGGCAAAGGCCACGGAAATTATGAGGGAAAGAATGCCGACCTACTGGTGCAACCGGCATCTTGGGTATGTTTTTGAAGGACTAGATCGCCAGTCCTCTGGTTTCACATGGTGCCGAGAGGCGAGTCTTAAACTTTCAATATGCAAAATAGAAGAATGCAATAAACAGCCTTCAGTGTGACATCTGACATTGGTCACTGTTTTGGTGTCTGATTCTAAGGTTTAATCTTAATACATTCATGGGTTCATTAGCAATACTAAAGCATTTTATGTCTCAGTATAAAACTGATGTTCTGAATATTCATTCATGTGTTTTAGGTTAAAGAATTAACTATATCTCAGCTTCAAGAGGACCTTCAAAAGGTGAGACAAGCATCCCATTGTAACTTTCCCACTCAGGTTTTGGTAGTCAAATCATAGTAATGTTTAACAAACCCAATGATCTGTTAAATATATGTACATCTGGTGACACGCTGCTCTCTGTCGCCCCTCTCTGGCGCAGAAGTGCGATAGCGTGTCCAAGGAGTCAGAACTGCTTCAGGAGCTGCATGAGGTTCGCCAGGAAGCTGCTGTCACCAAAGAGGAGCTGAGGGCCTACAGAGACCAGAGTGAGCAGCTACAGAAGGAGATGGAGGTACCCCTAGACTTCCGATAACTCTTCCTGCAGGAAACATTCCACTAGAGGGCAGCAAATCAGTTCTTAAATATGCTGTTTATCTGTGTATCAGGTTCTGTAATTTTTTTAAATAGTGATTGCTTGAAATCTTTGTTTCTTTAGGAGAGGGAGATGGCTATTGCTGGCCTCAGAGAGGATCTCCAGAGGGTAAATGGCTTCACCAGTTTGTATTTCTGCTGAAACACTTGGCGTACAAAGCATCAGGACTGGGTTTTGATATTGCAGTGCACCACCATTTGCCCTCAGGACAGACTCGGTTTGTCGGAAGCAGCGGGGTGTCGAATGCGCTCCACTGGGACGCTGCTACATGGTGACTCTACTGCCCCTAGTGGTTATGCTGGCTGGTTCTGTTTTGGTGGTGGACTGCTTCAGGATGACTCGAAGCAGCACACACACCCCCCCCCCCCCCCCATCATGCAGCGTTCAAAGGCACATGCACAATCAGTGACCACTCTCTCAGGCCTTAAAAATCATTCATTACCCTGTCTCCTCCCCCGTTCTACAGTGATTGCTTATCCATCCATCCATCTTTCATCCATCCATTTCACCAAATGGGGGTGGGAGCAAATTTCAAAGGGGATCCAAACTCAGTCTTGCTCTCCGTGCCTGATCTGGAGGGGGTGTCGAGGAGCCGGGAGAACCTCCCAGGTAGCACCGGGCATGAGGCAGGGCGACGCCCCAAACCCAGATGCCAGTCCACCACAGGGTAGACGGACGCACACGATTGCACACTATGAGCAGCAGAGAGGTGTCTGTTGGCTTGAGTGCATATTTTTGGGAGGACATAAATTGGCATTTATAGCCGTCACCTGAATGTACCAGGTCAGACAATTTAAAGCAAAGCGTGGCTGTTTTGTTCAGTGCGGACCTCCAAACTCGGATACGAGTCGACAATTTCTTATTAGGTGCTCCAGTGCCTTAGTGAAGTTTTTCATTTTTTTGTAACTTTCATTCAGGTGTCTGATATAGAGAGAAAGGAGGCCTCCACTGCTGAGTCAGAGCTTCTGAAGGAGCTGCTGGAGGTCCGAGAGGAGGTCGCAGCCACCAAAGAGGAGCTGAACACCTACCGGGAGAGGAGTGACAAACTGAAAGAGGAACTTCAGCTCAGAGACGCCTCCCTGGCCAGGCTTCAAGAGGAGCTCCAGCAAGTGGGGGCCACCTTGGCCTGGACCCGGGAGGAGCCGTCTTCCCAAAAGGAGGAGAAAGAGGGGAAACTCAAAGCGGTAGAGGAGACCCAAGCTTCCTCCCCGGAAGAGATGCCATCCCCCGTGAGGAAGAACTCCATGTCCCAGACTGACAGGCCTTCCGTCTCAAGCGGCGGCTTCCAGACGGAGCGGCTGGCTTTTATGGATGCCGGGGCGCAGGCGGATCTGGCCGCGCCTGGGCCCGACGCTTCGGAGGAGATCGCGGAGGTCATCAGCGAGTACGATGAGCGGATTGGGCAGATGCAGGAGCTCCACGCGGCCGAGATCATGGACATGGAAGCCAGGCACATCTCCGAGAGTGAAGCACTGAAGGCCGAGACCCAGTTGCTGCAGCAGGAGTGCCAGACTCTGAAGGTTGTCATCGAGAAGCTGAGGACTGCTGAGGTAAGCTGCCCCATGGGCTTCCGCTGCTGGCCTACTTCTAACTGTCGGCTCATTAGAAACTTACCTTGCCCTCTTTATTGCTCCCTTCAAGGCTGTCACACCTCGGCCAGAGCAGCCTGTCCTCTCACAGAGCAGAGATGAATACACCAGCGGTAAGCGGCCCTTTAAAATGTGAACTGGCCAGAGTTGGGTGATTCAGGTCCAGAGAATACAGATCCAGACCAAGATTTTGTTTGAACCTACCAGTTGAACATGAGGAGTCACTGTCACAGAGTACTCAACTGGTTGGTTGAAACAAAACCATGGTCTAGATTTTTGCTCTCTGGACCAGAACCATCCACCACTGGAGCTAGCATCAATGCAAGAATACATGTGCCCATTGTAAGTGATCCCTGTTGGAGTGCTCTAGTATTTATCCCCTGCGTGGGAATTGTCCATACCTTCTGCCCTCAGAAAGCGGCTCGGACTGGAGCCAGCACACTTGTGACGTCTTGAGCCTTAACCAGGAGTTCAGAAGCACTCCAGAAGGGGGCAGGAGGGACAATGAGACTGGGCAGGGTTCCATGGACATCTTGCCTGACAGGATTAAGGTGCATTGCAAACTCGTCCTTCATTCAGGTTATTAATCACTTGTCAAGGTAATGTTGCAAATAGTGTCATTTCTTGTAAAATATGGCATCGTGTGGGGATCAAGTTTCAAGGAGGCCCAAGGCTCACAGACTGTCTTGTGCTGTTGTTTTATTGGATACTATAGAACCAGTATACCTGCGGAAGTGTTTGCATTGGACCTGCAACCCTGTGGGTGGAATTAGGGTGTGTGCTGGAGTTTAAAAAATAAGGCAGTGTGTGTGACTCATAAAGACAATGTCTCACCCTGCAGGTTAGGTCCTGTGCCTCGGTCCGGTAGGTTGTGGGTTCAGATCCCGTGACTTGCAGATGACTTGCTTCTGGTGAACTTGCACCCTGCTGTTTTACAGAGCCTGCTGAGAGAGGTCCACCAGGAGGGCATGCAGGTGCTGTCCCTGTCCGAGCTACCCCCGCTGGAGGGGGAGCAGCCGGCCACCCCGCCAAGGCCCCAAGGATGGCTGAGGGAGCGAGAGGCCCTGCTGGCCTCCATCGATTCCCTGAAGGCCCTCATTTCCAGGATGCAGGCCTCCAGAGATGAACAGGTATGCAAGTTAATGTCGCTGGAGAAAGGTCATCTCAGCTGGCATTCATGGTGAAGCATCCACAGATGTTGATAGACAGTGCATCAGTAAGGTTAGATTGTGCTTCAATTTGACTTTTCCTTGACTTGTTTTGACCATGACATCCCACCTGAATTTATGCAATTACTTAAGTTTGCCTGTGTTTGGGAGCTCTGGTTCTTCATACACACTCTCTGTCTGTCTGTCTGTCTGTCTGTCTGTGTGTGTGTGTGTGTGTGTGTGTGTGTGTGTGTGTGTGTGTGAGCGGGTATACCTATCCTTATGGGGACACAATG
>JAODUD010000046.1:7650722-7668523 GCA_026784285.1 Stomatorhinus walkeri | reverse complement strand
CCGCCCGCCCGCCAGCCTGCCTGCCTTCCTGCCTTCCTGCCTTATGCCCTGTGCTCCCTGGGATTGGCTCCAGGCCCCCTTGTGACCCTACCAGGATATGTCATTAGTGGATGGATGGATGGATGAAAAAAAGACGAGTATGATCATCATCGATAGTTGTATCAGCTTTGCTGTATACTGGGTTACCTGGAGACCTGCTATGAAGCAAAATTCACTTTGACATTTAACGGTGATTCTTCATGGATTTGTTTAGTTAGTTTCTCGCTTGGGAACTTTTGATTTGGTGGATCGTGAATTTCGTCATTTCCTGGTAGGGTAGTTTAAAAAAACAAAAACGGCGACACAGGGTCACCAGCACGTCTAACATTTTCCAGGTAATTGCAACAATATTTAGCAAGGCACAAAAACGACCTTTCAAAAGAACATTTTTAAGCAGAGGTATCGGCGGCACCGCCAGCCATTAAAGCGGAAAGCGGCTCCCCGTCCTTGTCCGCCGTTACCATAGTATCCACACGCGGCGCAGTTAGCCGCTATTAGAATTCGCGTTAAATGATAGGGTGGTCCAGTCGCGAGCCCGCTCTGACGACACGTGATGCCGCGAGACCTGCCTAAATTCTGTGGGCTGCAGTGCCGCGTGGCACGGCGTTTAATTGGATTAGGGGGAGGGGATTGGATGGAGCTGGAGAGCGTGGCTTTTCATTACATCTGAGGCTTATCTGTAACAGCTTCATTTCATTATGCTTCCCCTCCGTCTGCCTTTTTACTTGCCGCTTCAGGTTTATTACATTCCCGCGGTAACATTAGTAGTTTTTGTGAAGAAATTGCATTTACTGCTTGGCACTAGGAATCTGCAAAGAGCTTTTAGGGTGGGGGTGGAGTGGGTCATCATGGAAGATGGTGAAGGTATTATCGAAAGATACGATTAAACATTCCAGAAATGTAAATAAAAGTGCCGTAATATGTTACTTGAGATTCTCTGTTGTTTTCGTGAGCCCTACCCAATCCCAGGCGCTGTTTTAAATCGCAGCATGATAACGATTGGCTGAACAGCTCCGCTGGACGAATGGCAACTAGGCAGTAAATTGGAAGTCAGACGCACCTTCAGGGGCTTCGAGCCCTTTGAGAGCAACGGCGCCGTCGGTGGCCAATGATGCAACAGTCACCTGTGAGTTCGCTGCCTGTGCTGGTGCAGCGACGTGCGGACAGGTACCACTTTCCACATGCTCTTCATACATGGAGAAGAGAGCGGAGATATATATAAAAAAACAACGTGCTACGTCCAAAGGGCCAGTTTGCAGTGAAGGTTAATAATAGATTAAACCTTCGACCCATAGATCTGTGGGTTCAATACACAGGCGACCGTTTGCTGTTGTAGCCTTAAGCGTGGCACTTCACCCTCACTTTAATAATTCCCACAGTAAGCAAACGGCAATAGCGGCCATGTGGCTGAGGGTGTGTAGAGTAATGCTGCAGAGGCCACAGCAGGGTCTGTTCACATGATGGGTCTGTGGAGGGAATCTGAAATCTGAGCATAGCGCAGTCTCGCACCCCAGGGCTGCATGCTATACAATGCAGGAGAAGAAGTTCTGGTTCCATAAGGAAATCAAGCCCTTCACTTCTGCCACCCTGTGGCCTCCTGAAGTTTCTGCCAATCAAACGGAAAAAAAGAAGCTTTTTTCGAATTTTATATATAATCTGCGACAGTTTTGAAGACTTTTCCAGTGTGTGGGTTTGCTGTTTGATTGTCCTTAGAGCAAGTATGCAATTTTCAACTGTTTATAGTCTGCAGAACTCAGGTCCATAATCTCCTTTGCAAGTGGCGTCCACTGTGGTTTAAAGTAGTGCCAGGGAAGACTACGGGCAAGGTGAATCACACCCAGCGCAACGTGGTTAGATATGCAGATTTAATTTAGAAGATTCCTGTGTCATTTTTTTCAACACTGAAGAAACTTTACCAGAGACTGAAATCAGTTCAAACTAACAGCCAGACAGTCTCACCTAATATGAGCTGGTCAGTAATAATCACCAGTAGATACATTTGGAGGTTATTTTCAGTGCAGACCAATAGACCATATCAAACGAGGCGCCCAAAAACATTCAAAAATGTTTAACTCAGTTACAGAATATCTACTGGAAATGCCTCCTAGGAATTCTGCAGTGAGTTTGCCAAACAGAGACATCTGGATATTTAATAATATTGTTGTGCATAATATTCTGAAGGATTAAAATATCTGTTTTAAGCCTGTGTACAGTAAATACCAATACATTCACTTGATATGGAAAACAAGGTGTGGTGCTCAAGCAGATTTACCAATAAAGGGGCCGGCGTGAATAAACAAGGACAGAAAGCAGAACAGAATTAGGATCCCTGCACCCTCCTTGTTATTGATTTGATGCTTAAAAACACTCATTTATAGGCTTGCGGTGGGTCCAGCACAATCCTCATTGAATGAGGAAGTAGATCCTGGTGGGTATTCTCTGTGTTTAAAGTGCATTTGCCCGGCAGAAATGCGGGCAACACGAGGAACGAGAGCCAACTGACAAATTACATACTGCTTTTATTTGCTAAGTCCCATTTAATGAGAAATTTGCCCTCTGCAAATATTTATCTGACACCGGAATGCCTCCTCTTAATTCAAGTGCACCATTATTATTTTTTTTTTGCATCTGAAATGTTCCAAATGACGAAAAGGTCACGATTCCTTGCCGTTTCAGATCACGCCAGCCCTGCCCTTGAAATGATATCTCTGGGGCCGCGCTTCAGCGTGACCACGCCGCTGCTCCGGACCAAAAGTCTAATTTTAGAGCCCTTTGACAAGGTCAGCTGCCCACAGCTGGGCTGTAGTGGGCTAGGTGCGATTGTTCCTAAGAGTGTGCATGGGGAAACGGGAAACAACAGGAATGAAACCGGGAACGCAGTTAAAGGATGGATTCTCCCTTCTATTTACCGACTCAAAGCACTGGCAGCTGAGGCGTGACACAAACCACGACGGTGCCCATAACGGCAGTGTTTGGTGGCATCTCTCTGTCCGCCGCCCTCGGCATTCCCCCCCACCATGGCTGTTTTGCATAAATAAGGGGTCCCGTGTAAGGTAGAGCGACAGCCAATACGATTGCATTGCTCCTCCGCTCCGTATGAATTTCCATTAGCCGGCCCTGACACCAGAGGATCTTACTCTTAATTAAAAAAGATCCGTGCCCGTCCCTACCTCGCGCCCGCTGGCGCCTCTGAGCATCCATCCTCATACGGCGCCCACGACGACTGACCAGAACGGGCATCCATCAACCCCGCAGGCAAGAGACGCTCGTACTCCGTAAGGCGTAAAATAAAGTGACCTTCAGCTACAGAGGAGGACTTCAGCACGCCTGTGGCCGCAGTCGGGGTGGCTGCCCTGCCACGTCACGGCTCCCGTCCGCCTTCACGGTGCGCCCCACAGTGGGCCAGCGAGAGACAGCGAGCATTGAGAATCTCACGCTCTCTCTCTCGCTCTTGCCAAGACTGGGGGGTGCGGTGGTATGTTCTGTGATCTGTATTTCTGACAAGGGAGGTTCAGAACAGTAACATCGCACAGGTTCTGTGCAAATAAAATACCCAGGGTCCTATCCTAGATGGTGACATTCCTTTAATTTCACTGTGGGCCTCAAGTATAATCATGTGACCGTGTCACATGAGTCAGCTGACAGCCTCATGGGCAATGGCTGTCATAGCCTCCGACGGGAGTCTGCAAGAAGGGGTGTTGTTAAATAGACATTTTTTTTTTTACATCACAGGGGTTATAGTTCCTATATTCATGGTCACAATGACACCCGTGTCTCACAGGAAGAGGGCATCTCCGCAACATGAGGACCAGAGATGTTAAATGCAGAATGTCAGTGTTTTTTTTATTGCCGGCAAACTCAGAACCAAGTCCACTATTCCACACCTCAAACATACATGTAAGCAATTATTTTCAAACAAAAGGATAGAAGGCAAAAAAAACACTCCAGGAGACATTTTCAAAGACGTGTGCTCTGTTTTAGATGTCACTAGCATCGTAAATTCAAATTAGCCGTTATATCTAACTGCTGAAGGTTATAAATACGCAATGGGATAAACCACTTTCTTTAAAGGTGCCTCTCATTTCCGCTGTCATCGGTCACTTCCCCTCAACATGGTGATGAGCCACTGCCATCGTTTCAGCCAGTAATTTAAACCATGTCACTCACATACCAGAGCACTTTTGTGTCAGCTCCAGGTTCACGGTGTCAAAACAGGACAATTACCAGCGTCCTTGATCTGCAAGCCACTCCGCAGCAGCGAGGAATGGCGAGCGGACATCTCAGGTCCCCATTAAAGACGGGTTTCGCTGCAGTCCCGTTATAACCTACTGTTCCACGGAGATGAAAGGCTGCTGTGAAATCAGCCTGACGTCTGCCTGGGTGTGGAGATTCGCTAAATCGTTACTCATATCAGGTTAGGTGAGTAAATTCTGCACTATTCCTGCTTAACTGGGACCAGTGTTGGTCAGCACTGGTCAGGCTAATGCAGGGCTTCAACCTTAATTAAAAAAACAATGTGTTTCCTGTGACACACCTATATAATCTGTATTTATTCATGCATCATGCACATAGTAGCGATATAGTGTGTGTGTATATATATATATATATATACATACACACACACATACATACATATACCCAAATTTATATATTTATATATATATACACACACGTATATGTATGTGTGTGTATGTGGTTGTACAATATAAATAAATAAATTAATATGTATGGTTAATACATGTGTGTGTGTGTATGTATGTATATATAAGTAAATATATGTATGTATGTCAAAATAGCGTTGTTTCAAACGTTTTCTGGTTAAAAATCTGAAGGAAGAAAGTTCCTTAACATGGCGTTTGGTAGCTGTGTTTTCCCCCACAAAGATGATCACGTCCCATCAGGCCTGACCTCTCTGCCGCTTCACTGCTGCATGTATGATGGTCGTGGTTTCTCGGTTCCCGGGAGCTGGGCTCCCTGACGCCACGCAGGACACTCCACTGCACACACACGCCTTCCGGACGCCTCCGGGCCTCTGCCTCCCAAGTCAGAGGTTTCTATTCCTGCTCTACGAAGTCGCTGCTCCCCGTTTGCCTTGTCCGCTCCTAGCCTGGGTTCCCGTGGCTCCCGGTTCTCCTTAAATATCTTCCGACAGACTCCTTGTTTCATTCAGGGAGGCTGCATTTCAAACTCCCAGCATGCATCATTTTCATTTTGCCCCCGAGTTTATTCAAGTACATTTTCACAAGCACCATTTTGTTATTTACTTTTTTTTGTCTTTTAATATGCAACCTCCAAAAGTGCATTGTTAAAGACACCACGATTATGTTAACTATTCAAATTTAAATTCCAGAACCGTTCCTTGAATTTGGCCTATCGAGCTATAGCAGTGCTGGACCACCCTCACTCTAGACAGCATCGCAAATGCAGGGTCTTGTAAATATTTACCAGAGGCTCGGCCTGTAGCCTCCTGTTTACCGGGACACGTTTCGCTTCTGAATTAATTCATGACAGTGCAATATTGGATTTTCCATTTGCAGGCACTGCCCTTGAATGAAAACAGATCCCAGTAACATAGCGAAGATAATAAATCACTCCCAGTTGTAATCCAAAAGGAGAAATTCACCAAGGAATAGGCCTTAAACTCGGCATAGATGTTTTGATTAAAGCAGGGGTTATTTGAACTTTATTGCTAGTGTAAGCCAAAGTCCATAGGGCGCATGCTTTTCGATAGAATTTTAAAATGGTTCGATGCCAAAATATTGTGAACAAATTAAATAAAAATAGTCTCAGGCTTAGTTTATGGCTGCTTGCGGATTCCTGTTTCCTGCCTTTCTAGTTTCCATATCTGTAACATACATCCAACCTCATTACCTGTTTACTACATCAAACAGGTTTGCTGTGCTATGAAAAGGACATTATTTGCATTCTACAGGATGAGTTTGAAAATAATGCATTAGACGCTCCTCTACTTGCCAATGAGAGACGTTCCGAACGGCCGCTAACCTGAGATGTTTTGTAAGTCGTTCGACATCATTTTAAGGGCATATGCAAGTACAAAGAATTAGGATGCTGGGAGTACGTAGCTACGCTGCTGCACGGCAGGAGCAGTGGGTAGAAGTCGTACTAGGCAGAATTGGTGCGCAGGAAAAAAAAAAAAAAAAAAACAGGAAACGGGAGTCCAAAGACCACAATTTGAACTTGCAGTCCTCTTCGTTCGTATGTCTGAAAGTTCGTAAGTTGAAAGTTCGTAAGTAGAGGAGCGTCTGAACTTGGTGAAAAGACTTTGCATGTCATGCCAAGCTCTCACCCGCTCCCTTTAGAGTACTTGGCTGGTAAATGAGATGCGTGGTTTCAATTCTACATACAGGATGCTGTGTCAAGGGCAGCTGCAGGATCTGTCTTATCCATGTATATCATCCAAATGTACACACAAGTTACTCTATACTTATGTACACGTACTAGTTTTGACTTCATCTACATTAACACCATTGAGGATAATTTGGGGATTCTCACTCGGAAAGCATTAATCCCATTTACCAGACTATTAAAACACATTCCAAGGACAAATTTTAAAAATAGTAATTTGTTTGAAACATTACTCTTTTGCCTGAGTTTAAAACAGATTCAATCAGATTTAAAATCTTGCCGTGAAACACCTCGCATACTTTCTCAGTCAACTACAAGAAAAGAATAATGTCTTTCCTCCTGAACACTTGACCTCTGCATCCAGCCATTAGAGGCAGTTTACCATGCTGTGCTGAGGGACAGACGGAAATTTGGACTGAAAAACAAGCCGGGATGCCGACCGGCTTTAGCCAGATTAAAACACAGAAACCTCCCTGTGCGGGAAGCAAACTGACGTCTCATTGATCATAGAAGAAAAAACGTCAAAGATAAATAAGATACCAAACTGATGATGGCTCTTGACTCTTCAAGTACGAACAAATAGAATTGTATTTTACCGTTACAATAAACTCCTGCCGATTGCAGACCACGCCACTCTATGGGAAAAGCAGCTGAAAGGTGTATGGATGGATACCTAAATTAAGTAAATATCAAAGTCTTTGTTTATCATTGCTGAACAAACAGCCTTGTTAGGTAATGTCTTTTATAATGTTACATATATTCACCGTGTATTCTGGTACTGTCAAGTTGTCCTTCATTGTGCAATATTCCCTAAGGGGCACTAACATCTATGTGGAGGTCTACCTGGATTCCACTCGACTGACCAGGCAATAAATAACGTAACTTCTTTCCTTATTTTCCTTTATTTGCACTTCAGCAAGTTTTGCCACCGACTGAGTTAGGTAGAAAACCTTTAAATAAACAAGAAGAGCCCTAAGCTGTTACATACACACAAGAATAACCAAAAGAAAACCATTAATGTGCAAAATATCTCCCCCGCCACGACACATAAGGCACCTTTAGCTTACCCTTATTATCATGTAAATTTCACTGCTAAAAAATACAAGCTGTCGTTTATACTGCAGTTCAGCAAACATTCTCTACATATTCAAATTAAACGGAACAAAGTTCTTAATCATTAACAACCAATTATGCCAAACCAAACTCAGAGTACTTCCACTCTGCAAACTTGCACTTTAAGAAAAGCACTACAATCACCAACCTAGCCACACTGATTATCAGCCACAACAGTAAATTTCACCGGCAGCAGCAGTAACTTCATCACAGGATGAATAACTTTCTTTACGTACCGGCTGCCTCTGCAGTCTTTGATGACGTTTTCCTTTTCGCACAATATCCCACAGAACGCCGAGGCCGCAAAGCGTTTAGCAAAGTTTCTTTCGGCATCTCCGCTGAATCGTTGTAGCGTGACACTTGACCTTTCACCTATTGCTTCCAGGCTGTCTCACACGCATGACGTCACAGGTGATTTTACACTCATTGGACAATAATGACTCATGTTATTTGGCTGAACAGGCTCAATTAATTGGTAATAGAGCTGATGATGGGAGAGTGACTTCATACCTGAGGGAGTGTCGCTTTGGCCTTACCTTTGACGCCCCTCCCCCTGGCCGTACCATTGGCCTTGCCTGTGATAGGCTCACCGTGACCCCGTCCTGGATACTGGGGCGTAGCTAGAAAAAATCATCACCCCCGGTGGATTTTGCCCCTGAACGTCTCACCGACCCCCCCCACCTGGAACGCCATTACGATGTGCCTCCTTCCAAGTACCTTGTAGAATTGTCGGAAGGACTTCTTGTAATCTGTAAATATATCTTGTCTGCCCTTATTGTCTGCTTATACAAGTACCTATTAAAACAGAATGTTACTGATTAGTAGTATGCTAATGAAAGTTTTTACTGCCTTGTATAGTACTACACCGCACTGTGTGTGCGAATAGATAAAAAATTACCCTTCAATCGACATATTCACATTTAATTATCCGTAATTCACTCTAATGTTGTATTGATATTGTAATGTGAAGTTACATGTTTTTTGGAAAAGATTATAATAATCTGTCAGTAGTGTATCTGTTTACTGATTAGACACAAACAACCAAACAAACATTAACCTGGGAATCACCTTTGCTCATATGTGATTATTTACAGTAACATTCACTGTCAGCACAAGTCTGCTTCATATGCTACCAGCTCTGATCTGCAGGCCTGTTCCATGTGAGGAGCCCATATCCTGCTTCTGCTGGGCACTTAGCCCTGTCTTTGGCTGTGAATGTGCCATCCAGCCACCCGCGCATCGCATGACCGACAGTAACTGTGAGCGGCAGCATTGCGATTCACCAGCCAGCTGATCAAGCAGCCTTAAATCTCAGATTCACAGAAATTAAGACTGGATTTACTTCTCTAATCCTTCCAATTCTGCCCCTGTCTTTCCTTCTTAAAATCTACACTACCACAGCCCTTGTCCTCTAACATGAAGATGGTTTCCCCCCAGTGTGATGTAAACTCTCATGCCTTTTCCTCTTGGTGAGTCTCTCTCGCTCTCTGTCACGCACAGCATACTTCACTTGATCATTTTGATTCTGCTGTGCCAGTGTATTTTTTTCCCATGGAATACAGTCAGGACTGTCTCCTCCTCCACGTCGCTGCCATTCCACATGTATAATGAATGCGGGCTCCCGTTTTCGAAGTCGTTTCCAAAGGAACCGGTAGTTTGAAGTTTGTACTCCTCAGCGTAACAGTCCTGCTTTGCGTTTGATCTCAGCTTTCATCTTTCATCTCACTCGGAGGTGCACGGCTTTATTCCGCTGTCACCTTGTTCTGCTCCACGGCTCCCGCTATGCGTCGCGTAATGCGCACGCAGCGGACCTGTGCATCCGCCAGTCCGTTTTTGATCTGGGGAGCGTGATGATGTGGCTGCGTTTTTCCACTAGCACCAAGCGCGCATGCAAAGGTCCAGAAAGTCAGCCTGGATGCGTCGGCGTGCACATGCAGGTTAAATCCGGCTCTGCGACACCATACATCGTGTACTTAGAGACTTCTGATCTCTCTGATGGGGGCTACAGGGTCAGCAGCAGCAGCTTGAAACATGTTTTCCTGCTTTATTTGTGCAATCAGAGACTTATCATCATTTCCTGTGGCCTGTATTACCAAGCGGGGTTACTGGCTTATCGAGGTAACTTGTCGGATTTAAGGTAGTCTGGACAAATTGTAAGTGACCTTAAAAAAGTGGTACCTTAAATCCGACAAGTTACCCTGATAAGCCAGTGACCCCGCTTCGTGGTACAGGCCACTGGTCTTCTAACCCTTCTAAGTTATGTCCCTTAAAACAATCACGATAGACACATTATCAGCAGGGCTAGATAATGTAGGCCTGACATAATTCATAGTTTTTAGCATTTATGTTAGGGTTACATATCAATCACTGCTGAAAAAACAACTGGATCAGTTTAAGTTGGTTGACCAATTTATGATAGTTCACTAGCCTTAAGGTATGTCTTTGCATGATGGTTTCATGGTTTAACTGGTCATACCAGTTTATAATGGTCATTCTAACTAGGCAAGAGCTGGGACCTGACCATCTAAGACTGTCTTAGACCAGCTAAAACCAGCTACCAACATAAACTGGTTTTTAGCTGTTTTTTTCAGCAGGGCGGCTCATAGCACACAGCCCGGTGCTTACCTTCCGAGAAGCTGTCCCTTGTTGCTTCAGGTTGCAGGAAACCAGGGACACAATTTCCCACACAGCCAATGCTAACGGGTTTAATTTCATTACAGGGCATGTGACTCACTTAGCCAACGAGCCCAGAAACTTAATCAAGCACAGGCCCGTTAATTAACACACCAGCCCCCGATGGCTAAACATGTTAGCAAACACTCTGGCTTATGAACTCAGCCCAAGGCTTATACACTCAAGGATATTATTCAGAAATTAAATTTGAACTTTATAACCCTTTTTTTTTGTACCTTTACGGTAAATAGAGAATTTGATAAGGCTTGTTCTAATTCTTGATTCTCTGCTATTTAAGGGGTGTTATAAGTTTAGCAGGTAATAATGACAGCGGCAGCATGTTCTTGTAATGACATCCGCAGGGAGATGAATGATGCAGTGACACAGTGGAGCAAACAGGAGTAACAGGCAGTGACAAGGCCTGCCCCCCCCTCAGGTAAATTAGCCTGAGGGGAAAGTTTTCAGTGTAGAAGGAGCAGCGCTCTGCACCACAGTAACAATAACTGCTGGGAGGCAGGAGGTGCTGGAGAGCGCTGGACTGACGCGTGAATCATCAGGCTGCTCCTTCTGGCACATTCTGCCCACGATTGCCATAATTAAGCAGGCTCGTGCTATTAGCATCTCCCGCCTGACCGTTTCACGGTTTACCAGCACGTCGTCTACGGGTGAAAACAATTACGGTGCATTAAGATCACATTCGCTCAGCGCGTCCCACCTCGATGACGGAATCGTCTCGTTGCGAATACGTTCAGAGCAAAAGACCTGACAGATATTTATAATTCAGCCTCAGTGAAGGCTGTAGGTACAGAGATCAGATAGCGTTCATGTGGCCCTTGGAGTTGTGCTTAAATTCAGGATGCCCTGTCACTTAAAATGTATAAACAAACTAGGGTGGGAATCCTTTTGATAATACTGATCTACTACGGAGAAGGACCAGTGCTGTAACTAAATCCTAAGGGGGGTGGGGGGGGGGGGGGTGCTCAATTCCAAGGGGTGGCTGCCAAATTCCTTAAGTCTGACATGCATATCAACATTAGTAATGCTAATTCCACTTAATATGTATTTGAAGTAACTAGTGATGTATGGTCCCCAGCTGCTAAAGTGAGCACGACCGTAAAATGACGGCAAGGGAAACGGCCTCCCCATGCATCTCAGCAACCAGCAGGTGAGCTGCATTGTTTGGCTTTAGTGATGCTTTTTCATTCTTTTTGTTTTTAAAGAAAACCAATCACAGCCAATAAAGGGAGAGTTCCTGCATGATAATGCCGACTGCAGCCTGTCAGCCAGCTTCTTCAGCTTAGCTCCCAGCTTCCTTCCGCTGCTTTGTTTTTACTGCAGCTGCTATTTTGCATCAGGGGCTTAAGATCCATCCCCATCTGGTCATTAGAGTTTCTCAACCTTCAAGAGACGTCTTAAGGCCCATCTGTTCCAGGGACACGTTGACTAGCTTGTCCACCTGCTCCGTCTTCAGCCGCTGTTTCCTTGGCTTTATCTGTCTTTGAAACTCTCATATTTGGTTTGGTTAGTACTTGTTACTGGTCATTTGTTGGAACCTCAGCATTAATAGTGTGAAAGCTGAAGGCTTGTTCTGCTTTGCTTGGACATCATTTTGGAGAAAAATGTCTGCTAAATAAATGATGCACTAACTAACACAGCAGACACAGAACCTCTGAGACTATGACTATGAGAATCCTCAAACTGAAGTTAGGTATAGAACCCAGCTACAGGATCCTCATACTGAAGTCAGGTACAGAACCCAGCTACAGAGTCCTTATTCTGACGTCAGATACAGAACACAGCTACAGGATATTCATACTGAAGTCAGGTATAGAACCCAGCTACAGGATCTTTATACTGAAGTCAAGTATAGAACCCAGCTACAGGATCTTTATACTTAAGTCAGGTATAGAACCCAGCTACAGGATCTTCATACTGAAGTCAGGTATAGAACCCAGCTACAGGATCTTTATACTGAAGTCAGGTATAGAACCCAGCTACAGGATCTTTATACTTAAGTCAGGTATAGAACCCAGCTACAGGATCTTCATACTGAAGTCAGGTATAGAACCCAGCTACAGGATCTTTATACTGAAGTCAGGTATAGAACCCAGCTACAGGATCTTTATACTTAAGTCAGGTATAGAACCCAGCTATAGGATCTTCATACTGAAGGCAGATACAGAACCCAACTACCTGAACCACATACTGAAGTGGGTACAGAAACCAGACAAAAAACACTAAGTACAAGAACCTGACAGCTAGGAGAGCCAAATACTAAAATCAGGTGAATTGGCCTCTTAACAATTAATACCATGACCTAACCGATAACCCAGACACAGTAATTAGCTTAAAGGAACTAATTATGTTACTGTCTGGAAGGGTGAGTTGTTGCAGCCAGATGTGGGAACCAGATCCAGATGCAGACACTATTCTCAGGAGCTCAAACAAGGCGTTCAGGTACCATTTCTAACAAAGTAAAAAGTGATAAAAGCCTGTCAAAGGCAAACTGAATGAAATAAGAAAAATAGCTCTGCATTTCAGCATCATGCAATCATTAAAATGTTAGAAATTAAAGTTGCGCACAAAATGGTTGTAGCCCTGTCGGATTTAGCCTTGCCTTCCCAGCGTGTATCAGCCAGTCGGGGTAGACTGTCATATTACCTTCTAGCAATGCTCTCCATGAGGCGTTCTTTCAGTAAAATTCAAAATATGCAGTCACTGTAATAGGATGTGACTTCATAATATTTTCGTATTCATTTTAAGATTTGTTCAATTGACATGATAATGATAATGTCCTGGAGGCGCCCTGCATATGCCCTTTATTAGGTCATCAGCGATATCAGCTTAGACAGTTCCATTAGGTCCCACCACACAAACAAAACATTTCCTGTCTCCATCCCACAATGCACCACAGGTGGACATATAGCAGTATTTAACAGGCCATTGATTGATTCACAGAGCAAATGTTACAGAAATATTCTTAAACATACCCTGAGAGAAATTATATTAATTTTGTAACCTGTTCTTTAGGATTGTAATTTTGGCTTTTCCACATAAATGGCAGGAAATGCAAACACAATCCATGGACTTGCAACTGTTAAACCCCGATACCTTATTTACTAATTCACTCATTTATGTAGTTAGTGCTTAAGTGTGTGTAAACACTAATATTTGATGTTCGATGTATGTAATCGGGTAGAAGGCTGAAGTCCAAACAGAGTTAAAATCTGCATAAAACAAGCATATGGTTTGATGACTCATTTTAGCCTCTGGTTTTAATTTCCCTACAGGGGTGCCGCTTTCCCAGGGATGAATTGGCATTCCATCCAGCTGAACCATTACCTCGTGTCCTGTGCTGCACGACCCTGTCCGGCATTAGCGGTTGGAAGATGGATGGATGGATGTACATATTCCGCTGTATGTGAACGATGCAATGATCGTCTTGCTAGAAGACAGCATGAACTCCAGCAGACAGCTTGTCGTCAAGGAGTATTTATCCTGCTATTCGGTGTAATCTGGTTATTAATGGGCAAGGCAATAGCTGTGACACAAACGATGAATAAATCACAGCTGTCACAGATGTTATCACTAATACAGTTTATTACTCATGACCATGATGCCATAAATAGACCCATGACAGGAAGAACAGCTGGGCTTTCCCTGGCTTTTCGCTGATTTTTCCTTGCAGACGGACACCGATGACATTGTGCAGATGACACATAAAAACCCAGCGATCATCATTCCGTTGATCGCTACGGACTTCACACCCACGCCCTCTGCCCAAAGTCACGTATGAAACGTCCCTCTTGGGGCAGTAGGCTGGCAGTGGTGGGGTCCCCTGAGTTCTGAAGCTCAGACAGTCTACACACTACGGCCCTGCCAAGAGTCAAAGAGATCTGCACGTCACCCAACGAGGCCCCCTGCCCGCAACTCACAGCCACTACAAAAGAATGCCTTACGGTCCCCTGCACTCTATCCCGAATATGTAAGGGATCACATGTCCTTCAGGGATCTCCCACATCCTTCTAGCCTTACGCAGCTCATCAGCTCCCATACTAAGGAGAATATAGTCACAGCATCACTGCAGGGAGCGTAAAGTTCGCAGAGGATAAGGGAGAATCTACGTAACTGTTCCAGTCGCAGCAATTACTCAGCACTTACGTCACTGCTTAGAACTGATTGAAATTCCGCTCCAGTGATGATGGTGAAGTACCTTCTGTGCTCGGCCACTGCTTTCCAAGCAGACAGGTCTAACACAGCGCCCACATTATTCTTAACTAATCTCCTACATTGTTACACACTACTGATTTAAATATATTTTCAATAGCCCCAAGGCAAGGTTACTGCTATTCTACTAATTAATCAGTGTCTGTTTTTAATACATTAAAGTCAGCATCAATCTACTGTAATTTCAAACTAAATGCTATAGACAACTGTATCAAACACCATACTAATTACTATACAGACTGTACCATACCCTAGTAGGATAAATTACTATACATACAACTGAACAAATTCCCATATTGTACAACTACTAAAACGTACCTGGAATTACTGTTCAACTACTATACACACTATTTTAAAAACGTGGCCATTTCAGAAACACTGCTATAGTCTATACAGTCCCACACTGTCTGACCACTACACTGAGAAACGCAACATAGATATAATCATAAGTGTATCCGCCTGATTGAGGATATTCTTGTTTTAGGGTGTATATTGACAAGAATCTTCCGGAACCATCTGTCAGACACAGGCTCGGCCTGTAGGGATCACCCACAAAGGCTGGAAGCGCTCCAGAGCTGCATTTAGATGCTCATAAGGCAAACTGCTGAGTCGTCATACTACAGAGAATGAAAGGCGAGCTGATGGCTCAGACAGCAGAGGACAGAGGGCTGCCGCCGCTATCCCCCACAGATGAAGGGGAGGGATCCCTGTGCTGCAATGCGATCGCCGTTCCTGGCCCCTCACTTTATGGGGTTCACCTTTGCCACACTGGCTGCCCAAACGTAGTGATTGGCTGCCATTACCATGCTAATTAAACTTACCATTGTACTCTTTACTGAATTTTAGTAGCTGGTATTTAATGGTGCGGTTAAATTAAATCAGAGATAAGTGTCACACTCAACCCGGTGACCCTGTGCAGGATAAGAGGCTTGATGATGGATGGATGGATTCCATACTCAAGGGTAAAATAGAATTTTCCTTCGTGGACTCATTTCTTGTAGTGTGCTCGGTTGCAAGATGCAAATGCAATGGCAAAGGGTAAAGATTAGGGCATGGAAGTAGGACGTGGAAGTGGTGTTAATGCACCTGCTGCCACTTTGGAGAAGTTCTCTTCATGCTCCTGCACATCGCACAGAGCTTACCTGTGGCTTCGGAGCTTGGCAGTGGCTGACCTGAGGGTAGCTCCACGGACGCGAGCACGCTATGTGCTTGCATGACATGTGGATCTTCAATGACAGGGGTGTCAAACTCCAGTGACGGGGGGCGGGAGTCCTACAGATTTTTGGGTTTCCTTTCATTTAACACACCTGATTCACCTTCTTGTGCTAATTACAGCACAGCTCTTGAGCTGAATCATTTGTGGTGGAACAGTGAAAAACGGGGCTCCGGGCCCCCCCCCCGGACTGGAGTTTGACACCTCCGTTTAATGAGATTCTGAGAACTAGCGCCGATTCTTGGATGCTATAAAGGCAGAGGCAAAATAGGGGCCATGATTCATATATAGGGATCAACCTTATCATTAGCTAATGAAATTATCTGAATCCACAGGTGATGGGGCGGAGGTACTCCGGGGGCCAATCAGCTTTCATCTGGGGACACTGCCCCTGTATCCACCCCGGCTGAGAATCGACAGCCGACATATGACCACATTATAAAATATATGAGGATCATGGAGCTGAATGGTGAGCTTCTTCTGGTCGCACACCCCGTATGCCATTGAAGAACATTCATAGTTCACATTAATGCTGAAAGCTTTTTGTGCAAGTATCCTGAAATATTAACATATTCATTATTATTTGTACTTTCTCTCAGGAAATCAAGCGTGAGTGAAAAAAGCAACACACATTTAATTATCCAAGAGTGTGGAAAGTTAGTAGATTCTGTTGACGCTCTATTATAAGTGATATTGTTTGTAGTTACATAAATAAAACGGTTTGTCCCTTAAAATATAGCATGGTGTGTAATTATAGACAGCCATAAATGTTAAGGTGGCATTATAATCCTAGCCCTAATCCTAGTCCTTCTGACAGCACAACACCTACACTCTCAGAATAAAAGGTACCAGTTTGTACCTTTGCTTTTCACTGGGGCTGTACCTTGCAGTTCTGTACCTTGCAGTTCTGTACCATTACAAACAGCATTAATGTATCCCAGTGGTACAAAAACATCCCCCATAGTCCATTTCTGTATCTTAAAAGGTGCAAACACCTACAGCTAGGGTGAGGGTACAGCCCCTGTGATATATAAAAATAAATTCACAAAAATAAAAATAAAAGTCCAAAATAAGATACAGTGTTTAATTTTCTTAAAACACAAAACCTAAAAGGAAAGAATTTAAGCTAGAGTATGTTAGCTAACTTTACAGGTCAGCCTGCAGGGATAAAGCCTCCATTCAGACTCCGCCGGCCTCCGTCACCCGTCACGCCGCCCAGAGCCGGAAGCCTCCCGAATGGATGGCTGTCATGTCGGCAAGGGGTGCATCCCTGTTAGAGACGCGGCGTCGCGCTCCGCTAAAATAGCAGTGCAAAAACTCAAACCTCCCTAACATGCGTTATTAGTTCTTCATCTGGGTACATTTAAGAAGTAAACGGGTTTTAAAAGTGCACTGTGCAAATGTGATGGGGGCCCCACTGAGCGACAGGAGGCCAGCAAAAGGGGCGACCTTTCTTTAGGCCCAATTTCCATTTTCTATCTTGCGTCGGCAAAAAAATACGGCATGGCCAATTCCCGGCCTCCACACGGCCGGGACTCGCCTACTGATGAGGCACACACTAAAGGTCTAACAAGCTCGTCCTTGGGACGCTACAATGGGAGCTCCGTCCCCGAGAATAAGCTCGGCACTGCGAATGCGGATCACGTCCGCGCACTCCGTGCATTCAAAGGCTCCCGCTGACACCAGGAAAGGGATGCGAGGCGGCAAAGAGAAACACCCCGGATTTCTCCAACTTAAATCGCCCGATCTCGGGAAGCAGCGCCGATACCAGGAAGCATCTGGTGAAGTCCGGCACTGAAAAGCGGAGCTTGTATGAACGTCAGACTCTTGTCGACCCGCGTTCATGGATCATGTGACTTCTGTATGTATCGTGTCAGGAACAATAAAGAAGCAACACGTTACAAAAGCAATTAGCCTTTTTTAATCTTACATTGCATTGAAAATTTACATAATAGATTCATACATTTTACAAATTTTTTTTAATAAAAATATATTTCTTTACAAAAAGATTTTTTTCAGTGTTGTTTACCTTTTTTATATTTATTCTGAATGCATTAACATAGGAGGAGTACCGCTGTACTGCAAATAGCCTTCCACATTGATTGAAAGTCTTCATTCCGAAATGGCAGGGATTTTATTGCAGTCATTTATAGGAAAAGCTAAGTGGGGG
>JAODUD010000046.1:7586052-7596261 GCA_026784285.1 Stomatorhinus walkeri | reverse complement strand
CCCCCGCCTCCTTCCGCTTTCTAATCCGTCCTTTCCCACAAATACAAGCTGGTGCTATGAAATGGTGAACAGCAGTCAAGATGATTAAAAACTGCTCACTGGAAACTGTGAATCCTGGCAGAAAAGTTAGTTATATTTAGCATAAGTTGCTAGTTTGTCACCAGGCTTCACGGACGGCGTGTGAACTGACGGTATATTGGTGTGAATTATGGGACCGTGTCGGCTGGTGTCAGACCCAGCCGCCGCGCTTCTGAAGCTGCCTGTTTTCTGCCGTGGCGTGGAGAACTGTAGACTCTGGCAGCAGAAAGCGTTTTCTGGCGCCTAGTGCCAGTGTCGTCCGTTGGTTCCCCAGGGGCTGCGATCGCACCAAGTCGCCCGCCTTCCACAGACGCCCGCGTGACTCTCAGCAGATCAGCTTTCACAGAGGCTGGATAGTGGGACTTTGGTACAAATGAGTAAGGCTCTGGTACAACTGTTGCCGAGGACTGATTATGACCTAGAGGGGAATCCGTGCAGCCACATGTGACATCATTAACTGCAACTTGGTTAACAGTAGAACAGTGAGCTCAATACGGTGGCCATGTCACATACAAATGTCACATGTCTGGGGAACATCTCTCATGTAAACACTGCAGCTTAGTTCCTCTAAATCTTACTGAAAAAAGCATATTGCCAAAAATACATATTTACCCAATAAAAATGAATGGCCTACTTTAGATGTATAAAGTCTGGTGCTACGCCTGCCATCTTCATTTGCTATTTTGTTTATTTTTAATTTTTAATATTGTTGAGATCTCTGCTGACTGACACCCTCTTGCCCCACTCCTTTGGTAATTTGGTGTGCAAATCAGACACTCTGAGTTCTCTCTCTCTCTCTCTTTTTGAGGTTTTTCATAAAAGATGTGCGAGCAGATGTCACGGGCCGAGAGTCGTCCATGATTTACAGCTGCACGCTCGAGCCGTCGCCTTGGGACTAATGCAGTTTCATTTAATTAAAAAAACATTCCCTGTTTTTTCCTTTTATAAATAAAAGCTTGTTTGCATATAGTTGCTCAGTGACTGAATCCTCGTTCGCAGAGTTTAATGACGGAACTGCGATGTAACGATGCCTCGCTTGCTGTTCGCACAAGTGTAAACACAAGTACTCTGGAAATGCTTCTATTCATACATTCAGTCTTTTTCTCCTTTGAGACACACACAAACACACATGTGGGAATGAGGAAGGGATTTGAACCAACACCCCTCTGTGGACAGGTACAGAGGCCCATTCCACTGAGCCGCACACCTCCCCTCAACACTTAATGGTAACACTTTAATTAGGGGAACAGCCCGGATGATGGGTCTGTCCAATGCTGTGGCAGGAGACGGTGTGTGACCCACCAGCTGATCACAGTTACCTGATAGCCACCACCATCATGCACTTACCTAAACAGAGCGGCACGGGGTAATTCCATCTTCTCACAGGTCCAGGCATGCAGGTTATGTACATGTTTCCCTGTGAGGTAACAGGAAGAGGAATTAGTTAAGCAGACAGACGGCATGTGTGATACTATATACAGGCAAAATGAATGAGGGTTTTGAGAGAGCGAATAGGGCTTCCTGGACACCTGCCCTTAAATGCCATGGTTTAATGGTGCTGCCTTTCCAATATTGAAGATAATTAGTGTTGGGTGTGGAGATGGAGCCCCCCCTGGTGGGTGAACAGAGCACCGCAGGTGCACAGGTGATATGTTATTCAATACAGCCCCGTCGCCACGGGAACCCAGCTACAAAGCTTTCATCTCTCACAGTCGGCATCCGGGCCGTCCCCCCCAGAGCCAGGGGGCGGCAATGCTAGCAGGAAGGGGGGGGGGGATAACTGCAGGAGCAGCTGGGGACATGCTCATCAGGGCGGGTCCCGCGGTGGCCCCGCAAGATCTCACCTGGAGGGAATAGCCCTGCTCACACTGGAACATCACCACATCGCCCACCATGTAGCGGTCGCCGACCTTGACGCCATTGTTCGGGGTCTGGGGCTCCGGACATGAATCCAAGCCTATAGCTTAGGATGGACAGACAGTGGCGTTTTTAGGTCAGGAGATTCGCCGCCAAGCCGCGGAAACGTTAACAGCGAAAGGAACTAATGAATAATTAAGAGTGGGGCTTGCAGATACTTCTAAAGGCAAAGCAAACGGGGTTTGCACAAACAGCCGGAAGCCTGATAGCACAACAGTGAGCTGGGCTTATCAGAGACAATACTCTCTAATTACACTGAAACCCACAAACCTGACAGAGACTGGGACTCTTCCACATTATTTTTTTGTTTATTTTATGGTATGTATGTTGGATATAACCCACCCACTCATCAATCAATCCATCAGGCCACGAAGCTACCCTACAGCCTGGATGGAAGGTCAGTCCACTGCAGGATATATACATGTTCACCCTGATTCATTTAGGCTGTTTAGATATGATCCTCATTGCATGTCCTTGGACTGGTGGGTGGGGGGGATCTGGATTATCTGGAGAAAACCCATGTGACAAGAGACCCGAGGTGGGATTGGAACCCACAACACCGGATCTCTCAGCCATCATGTCACTAACTGCATCTAATGCAGCCGATTAAAAGAATATATATATATGGACAGTTTTCAGAAGCAATTTTAAAGCTGAAAAGTGATGAGGGCTCAGCAAACAATGCTGTCTGTGACCAGCAGGGGGCTCTGGCAGAACACGGGCAGTAAGAGCGCCGCATGCTCGAGACGCCTGGCCCCACAGAGCACCAGGGCCTGCTCTCATCCACTGCCCGATGGCTAAGCCTACGGCCCTGGACCCCACCGACGTCAGCCCGTTCTCCACACGGCAGCCCACTGAGAAACGTGCGAAGGAACACTTCTGGTGAAGGGGGGGGGGGGGGCAATCAAGCCGTCCGTGAAATATTAACATGCCGCTTCTGCTGGTTACTGTACTTGAGGGCAGCAATCCCCAAAAACAGTCCCTCGTTCTGATTGGCAGAAGCGTAAACGTCACACAAACATCCTAAAACGCAGAAAAAAGGAAAGATCCCAGGCTGAAATGGCTTGGGGCCGAGACAGTCAGGTTGGCTGGCTAGACTGTAAAGAAAGGCGTGCAGGAGGGTGAGCCCAGACCAGCAGTTATGAGTCAATACTTTGGCTTGATATATTCAATGAGCATGAGTTACCCCAGGAGACCGGCATGAGGCGTGATCCCGTCATACCTGTGTACTCCAGGTGGAAGCCGGCCGCGGAGACGCTGATGTCGGACTGGAAGCTCAGGTACAGGTTGTTTGAAGTGCTATTCAAAAGCTGTGGGATGGTGGTGCCTGAAGGGGAAAGAACTTCATCATCAAAGCGGCCTACTCTCAAGGACAGAGCGTCTTCTGGGCAGACCGCGAACAGCATGGACTGCAGAGCAGGCCGGGCAGCTACGGCGCCAGCAGGCCGGGCAGCCAAGGCGTCAGCAGGCCACGCCACGCAGGTACCGTTGTGCTTACAGCAGTGTGCTGCACTAAATGATCAGACACAGACTGACTGTAACACGATAAACACAAACAGCTAATTCAAATTAACGTCTCACCTAAGCGACACCTCCACGTCACTTAGCTGAATGTGCTTAACACATTAACAGCAGCTTACTCACTAACCGCAGATCCAGATAGAGACAGATTCTGAGCCACCCTGTGTTAGTTTGCTTTGGCACAGTATGGCCAGCAGTAGGAGCTAGTGGTACTGTAGCTATGGCAACTAACGACTAACTTAACAATGTTAACCATGGGACTCCACATGAGACATGAGATTGAAAGGTGAGAAGAAAGGCCTTGTATTGTGATGTGGAGTTTATCGATACCAGCCGTATCCCTGTTGTTCCTGTAGAACGGTATTTCCCCATCCGGTCCTTGGGGACCCGCAGACAGTCCACATTTTTGCTCCCTCCCAGGTCCCAATGTGGGGTACATGTGGGTCCCCAGGGACCGGTTTGGGAAACACCATTGTGGAGTCATTTTACAGCCTACGAATTTCAAAGTGCCCTCAGAGTCAGGGGGGCAAACAATGCGGCAGTTACTGGGGGAGGCGACGTCCGGCTCCTCGCCGCGTGTGGAAAGTGGCAGGTGTGCCGTGGCACTGGCCAGCAGGGGTCAGCGCACATTCCCGCGGGCCGCTTCAGACAGACAATGAGGCTCTGAGCTAAAGGACGGACAATAACCCACAATGAGTCAGGCCCTCGGTTATCCAGGAAAGCTCCGCAGATTCCTTCACACACCAACGGCGTGGGCACCTTCTGAGCTCCTGAAACGCTCCACGAGACTCTGACCTTTGAAACAAAACGTTTTTGTGCCACGGATATCTACACGCCACAAGGTTTCAGGGATTAAATGTGCTGATGCAATGGGATTGTCCTTAGACAGAAAGAGGGAAGCGGTCTCCGAGGTGGGATGAATCATCGGCAAGCATCCATCCCACTCCCCACCCCGAAAAGGCATCGGGGGCCCGTGGTCGTTATATCGAGCGCTTCCCGAGCGTGAGAAGGTGGCGCGGCACGTTTGCGCACAAAGCCCCTGATATCACCGCTAAATACTGCCGTTTCCCTGGGGTGTAAGCGAGGATTTGCCTTTAAGACCTCCTTATAATTCCCTGTTACAGGGGCAGACGTCGTGGGCTCTCGAGGGCCACGCTTCTGCAGCTTTTAAATAATCCATTTTAATTAACACTGACTGACAGGTGAAACACTCGGCGAGTCGGCTTCTATCCACGATTACTTAAAGTAATTATGAGCTGAGGAACAGGGAAACAGGTTATGCTGCAATTCTCCAGGACTGGCGACCCCCCCCCCCCCCCAATCCCCCAGCTGAGGGTACCAACAGAAGGGCAATAAGCAGTAAATCATGTGTTTGTACTGTTACCCTTTACAGAACAAAAGGGGGACACTTAGATTTAAGCGGCATCAGGAACACAGGTTTGTGGAGGATTCCCCCAACATCAGCAGCTGGAATGACGCTCCGATGGCGCACAGCATAAAATTCACATCGATTTCCTGTATTCAGTGTGTCGCCATGATGACATTAAAAAGGTCCCCCTGCTCATGTACTTTATTCCAGTTAAATTGTGATAAAAATTCAATACATCTGATACTTTACAGGGACAGCCCTGCCTGCTTGCTGGTAATCCTTTGAAAATGTGCGTACATCCTCTTTGCGGAGGGACACATTCTGCCTATTAGGCCCTGATCAAAAATACAGCTGTAACAAAAGTTCTCTCTGTCACAATGAATCCAAGCATGGGATCAAAGCACCGGTGAATATACAGTATGCACATCAATGTCCTGCCTTAATCCACCTGTCTATCTAACCAGCAGATTAACGAGACTTCCATCCACCCTGTCATGCATTTAATACATAATTACATGATCTATTAGTAGGATTGCCAACTTTCACACGTCTGGCATGACACTCACGCTCACGTAGGAGATCTTACGGAAAATCTATATTATTTAGGCTTAGGAAGATTATTATTATTAAGATAATATTATTATTCCATTATAAATCTAAAAATAGCTACATCAAAAACGATGGTACTTTGCAAAGTGTACAGTCTATTTAAAAGACAATACAACTGCTACATACATGTAAATGAGTGTGTCTCAAATCGAAACTATCAAGCCAGTCAGTCGTCCGAAGTTGGAAAGTTCCAGAACACACCTGAGTAGCTGCCCAGTCTGGGCGCATTGTTATCTGCTCCGTCGTAGAAATCCAGGGAGTCCCAGTTGTGCTCTGTTGCGAAACTTATCACCTGGATCTACAAGGAAAAGCCGACCAAGGTCTGTTCACAAATACATCCATTTCCTCAGAACCCAAGCAGACATCACACAAAAGAACAGAAAAACATCTCATTCGATAACTCCACTGATGGAAAACTAATACAAAACAGGGGCGCAACTTCAACATACGTTTTCCACATTGAATAAAACATTTGCTTTATTCATTATTCACCCTGTATTAAAAATTCCCTTTATCACAGCCTTTTACACTGGCAATAGTTTTAAAAGCTCAAATGCGTAAGACAAACTTCAAACGGCGCCTCTCACTTGGATTCCAGCGCCCTCTGGCACGGAGACCTTCCATACGCAATTGAGATTGTTGTCGTACGGTTCGGGGTAGCCGGGAGACAGGATGGTCCCTCTGCGCGCTGTCAAAATGCCACCACAGGGCACTGTGGGACATATTGGGAGGAAAGCATTATAGGATGTCAGCTGCCACTAAGCCCAACACCCATCAGTCCCAGCAACAGCAAGCGAAGTGTAAGGAATTCATCTCAAGGGCCACTTGACGAGGCTGGAAACAAGGTGTCTAAGGTGCTGCTTCTGGCGTTGCAGGAACGTCCTCGCTGATCATTCACAACAGTAACGTGTCTCAGTTTATGGTGAAACGTTACAGTGCGACACAAACAACATCATATTTTTATGCAGCAATTTATGAAGATTCAGCAAATAGGGCAATAAAATGAAAGAAATGTGGTGAAAAAAAGTATGATTCTTAAAACAACACTCTTTCAAATAGCTTTTGTAATAATATTATAATCCATGCAATTGACAACAATGAGATTTTCAATTTTATATTCACACGACATGGCTGATTACATTGAGAACATTACTTTACTCCTATGTAAGAAGCAGGTGTATAACAGCCAGATCCCAGAGCCACGGGCTTCCCCGGACTTGACAAAAGGCAACGCTCCCAAGCGTTGGTGAAATCGATTTAACATGACATGCCACACTTTTATTAACAAGCTTCATGTCGATGTTAATTGAGGTCCAATTGGTATGGATTTCAGAGCTAGCACTTGTTTAAATAATTAAAGGCTACATTTCACTCAAAGACCTGCAACCCCGACCAAGAAAAACAGTTAGAAAATGGATGGATGGGTTTTGCCCAAGAATTGGGACTGAGGAATAGTTCAGACAGCACTGGGCAGATACAATAATTCCATAGAATATTCCTTTCCACATTCACATTTCATGCAAAGTATGAACGTCTCTGTGGGACCTGACAGTGTGACAAAGGCTTGACAGGCTGTCCAAACACAGCTCAATCTGCCAGCACTTCGTGAGACGTACTGCGTCAGGACCAGGGCTTCTGAAATCCTCTACACTTCCATATTTCCCGGCTATGAAAATACGTCGGACCTTGGTGAAGCCTTTCATTCCTCATCACACCCTTGGCTGGATTCGGGGCTGGTTCGCATGGCGGGCAGCCGCAGGGATCATCAGGTTGACGGGATAGGCTGCGGTGGATGGGCTCTTTACTGATCTGTTGGGACCCGCCTATCTTGTGATCCGCCCCCCAAGGACTCACGGTCGGCCTGGACGCCCCCAGGAACGGCTGCTGTGTACCAGTGACATCTCACCAGGCTAACACATGAACTAATGAGTGCACCAACCAAGCACATTCTACATCGTCCTTAAATACGGTGTTATTTACAAGCCTTTTTATGGCCCAAGTTATGCAAACATTTCAGCCCATAATGTGAAAAAGTCGTGCCGTGAATCCCCAGCTGCAAATGAAAAACAACTCACGACAGCACAGAGTAACTAGCAATAGGCATTTCATTTCATTTCATTTCATTTCATTTCATGTTACAGCGAGCGCGAAGCTTCCCTGAGTACGTGCAGGAGGTTACAGTTCTAGCTGGATCGGTGAATGTGCTTAATTCCAATATATCAACTAATTATGCCTCCAAGCAGTTCCAGATTTGCTTGATTATTCCCTTTTTTAACTCATACGGTTCAGTAGGTTATCATGAAATGCTAACTAAAATGCTCTTTGAAATGCTAAAGAGTAATATATAGTGTGTGTATTTTATATATACTGTATATTACACATGCAGAGAAATATCTCTGTTACGTGTACTACCTACCAATATCAACATAAATTATTTGCAACTACTGACTAAAGCTTGGCTTTTACGTTTACATCCCTATATAACTCATTTTGCTCTTATAGGTTGAGTAGCCCAGCACCCCATAGTCAAACTTTTCAAAGATACGTGTTATTCATGCATGTTATTTCACCCTTGTCATTTGCCTACAGTACTTAGGCTCTCAACCGGAAATCATCTTCTGCTGGCCAATAGCCCGCTTGACCTTGATCTCTAGGCTTCTCATTGGTGGGACGACCTGCCTGTCATCATGATGTCATCAAGAGGGCGGTATGTTCTCGAGGCGAGCTCCGGCCGCGCATGCGGCAGAGCCATGCATGGCATGGGTGCGGCGAGGCGAGCTCCGGCTGCGCATGCGGCAGAGCCATGCGGCACACTGGATCATCTCTCCTCTTTCTTGATGGACTGGGCCCGATGGCATCAGCCATTCAGTGCGCCATGTCGAGTTCCCCCCGGGGCCTGAGCTCCCCGGTGTTTTTGCTGTCATCTGCAGCCAGCCATGAGATCAAGTGCGTCAACTCTGCTTCTCCTGTGCACACAGACGCGGGGCCCGGCTTTGTGTACAGGGCAGCAGCAGCGGATCTGCTCGATTGACTGATGGCTGCTGTTTGAATGGAGATTAGGGCAACTTCATTATAGGCGGTAAAGTGGTGAATAACACACACCGTGCGTAAAGAGCAAGCCTCAGAGAGACTGGAAAGCATCTTTTCATGTGTTCATTTTATATTAAGGGCAAGTCCTTCAAACACAGAGGAAGGTTAACCAGTCGGTCTTGCTGAGGCTAACCCCTGGGGCCCTGCGGTGCCTGTAATGGGCTTCAAGCCCCCCCCCCCAGGGAACCTGACCACAATAAGCAGCTAGAAGATGCAGAATGGATGAAAATAATAAGACAACAGCAACGATCATCCATAATAAGACAATTCATCCGGCATTATCTGGCTGTCTCTGGGTGATTCAGAGAACTCAGTATATAAAATATGTGTATACTTACACCATTATAAACTAGCAATAGCACCATACAGCATCATAAAACAATAAAAATCCATATTACTCATTGTTTACCTCCCAATGGAGGGGGGCTGGTACATTAGGGGGATTCCAAGGGCCCTGGGGTGACAGGGTTCCAAAAAAACCTGCAACATAACTGTGTTGGTCTGGATTGGGGGGGGGGGTGCATTATGATATTGACCCAAAATCTCCAGCGAGGCCCTTGCCTCCTAACATTGTCAATCGGGAATAATAGTTTAGTGGTGTGCATAATATTCATAACTGACAAATGTCAGCAACTATGTCAGCTTTAGCCTTCTGACCTGACAGCACCACTCCTGAACAAATTAAATGCACAGATTGCATTTAATACAGGATTAAGTGCAGAATTATCGGTTAACATCCGTAAAAGGATTACCGCAGACCTGTTTACCGTACCAGCGTGTCTTTATACTCATTGATTCCCCTCTATGTACACGTATAGCTGCCCGTTTAAGTTGTTCCTTTCAATAAAAAGGGATGAAGCTTTCAGGACAAAGATTACTTTAAATGTAAATTTCATCTCGTGAGCAGAAAGCGCGACACGCCTTTCATATCCCCGGCGGGGCCTTGTGCTCTTAAGCAATTTTCGCCCTGTTTGTCGAGGGCTTGCCAGCTATTGTCTTCAGCCCTCTGTGCTGTGGGGCGGCGGATCTGTCAATATCAGCGCCGGCGGCGGGACGCTAATGCGGATGGAGCGCTATACCCCGTACATATCCGATGCTATCTGTCAAGGACATGGGGATGATGTAGAGGTCAACGCCAATCACACTGTTTAAATAGCTAAGAGCAGGCAGAGACACGCTGATTGATGTCCAATAGCTGAGAGGAAATGCTTTATGTATTTGGGGGTGGGGGGTGGGCACCACTGTTCAATGTCTTCAGGTTGGCCACTTAAATTATTAAACACATTCACTTCAGAGCAATTTCAGGCTCATCTATATTTGACGGCTGATATTAGAGTGTGGCGGGGGCTTAGGTAACAGGGGATGATGCTGCTGACCTCTGACCCTTTAACATGGGCCCATGTTATGTCGTGCAGACGGCACTACGTGACGCCCAACAGCACTTGCCCGTAATGACCCTTACGCTTCAAATTCTTGTGTTTCGTTTTGGACCTGAGATGCGACGTGTTAAAGGGCACGTGAGAGACTCCTCGGCTGTCATTCTGACAGGGGGTGTTTAAGGAGACCCCTGCTAGCCTGTTGATGTGAGGATGAGGGCCGGGCTGGGGGGGGGGGGGGGGGGGGGG
>JAODUD010000046.1:7558611-7574136 GCA_026784285.1 Stomatorhinus walkeri | reverse complement strand
ATAAATTAATTAATTAACTAAATCCAAATAAAGTAGTCCCCCGCAGAGGGGGGGTGGTGGAGGGCTAAAAAAAAAAATATATATGCCCACCGACTGCAAGCTGAAGAAAAAAAACATGGAGTATCTTGCTATCTTCAGTTCGAATGAGCACACTGGAGTCCCATCCTTAATGCCCACTGCAAGTGTGACATGAAAAATTCCAGCACTGCATCCTCACTGCATCATGCATGTGGCTTTTTACAGTGTTCTCGAGTCACAAGTCGCATGACTCCTATTGTCGTCCGTACAGCTACGGCTGCTTCTTGGCTGTTGCTATAGCAGTATATGCTAATGCCACTTCATTTTCGACCCGTCCAACTACCCATCGCCTGTGGTCTCATTTCAACTACTGTCAATGCTGAATCAGTACCAGCCCCACCCCCGTCGCTCTCATAAATGCCCGAATCACCATCATCCTGACAGCTCCACTCCATCCCACCTGCGTGGCGATCCTCAAGCTGCAGGGGACATCTCTGAGACAGACACTGGATGTGCACCCTGTCCCCACAGTTTCCCCGCCTTCTTAGCACTGTGAGCAGTGAAGTTATTCAAGGTGCCTGTCAAGCAGTAAACCCTATTCCCTTTTGTCGGACCTTGACAGATGACGCCTGTGGACTCCCAAAGCTCTAAGTCTTTTATATCTATTTTTGTTTTGGATGTACAGCCGTGCCTTGCACTCCGGAGATCCACACTCCCGCCACCTTTAATCTCTGCTTTAATTTGTGTTTACTTTCAGCAGAACAGTAATGAAACATTCGCCCTTTGCCAGGACATCACCGTGCAAAATAAATAAATAAATAAACGATGGCATTAAGGAGCGCTCTTTTGAACTGGTGCACCTATGAAAGGCAAAAAATCTGGGCCGTGCAATCAGCGAGTCTCCCCTTTAATCTCAAGCCCTCGACATGACTGTTCCTTTATAGGAAGTGCAGCTCTCTGTTTTGCTTTCAATAATTAACGCGTCTTCCCCACGCGTCCCCTTTTGTATACACTGTTTTTTATGCTGCTTCATCTCATGGCCCGGGCGGCCCCCATCAGCGCCTGAGCCTCGGAGTGGCAATGCAGAGAACGCGGGGAAAATGGGTAAATTGCTTCCCAGGGGTTTCTACCACATGGTGGCGCCAGAGGTACCAGAGATGCAGCTATCTTTGAAGGGTGGGTGGGGGGGGGCGGGAGTTTCTGACGCACCGAGGCCATGAAACTGGGGAATACGACGGGAAAGAGGAATAAATACAAGGAAAGGAGGATTGCACAGTACTTAGGAAACAGGGATGCATGTACAGACAGGGGGTGGGGGGGGGTGCGTTTGGTGTGAGGAAGTCTGAGGCATGATAGCAGAGGGATCAGGCTCTGGTGTGACTGTTGAGCTGCTATCGTCAGGGACACTGACCCCATCACACACACACACACACACACACACATTCGATTAGCCTGAGAATTCATTCTCCTGCACCAGAACACCAATATACTGATCCAGACACACATGCAGTTACTGCTGGCAACCATCCAAGGCCCATTTTTCAGGCCTAGCAGTTCATGAAATGACACATTTGACACGCTGATCATTTTTCAGCTCTTGGACTGTCTTCTGTATTTATGCCCTTTATGTTAATAAACAAGCAAGCAAATAAATACCACAAACGCCAACTGCTTGGTACGCATCATTCCTATGGACCTGCTACACATTGAAATAAACGAAGAAACGCAAATAATAAATGCTACGTCACATGTATACAACAAGGAAAAAGATCGTACTGTGTGGTCTTAGCAAGACCCATCCAAGAACGAGCACACAGTGCAATGAATCCTGGGAGTGGTCTTGTTTGAAGAGGATGCAACTGAAGTATCCTTGATATTTGGAACAGGTTAAGAACAACATCTGGGGATTTTTTATCATCCTTTATGCCTCTGTTCTTAATATTTTAACTGGTCTTTGGCACAGGAAGATGACATAAAATGAGTACATGAGAACACAAATATAATTAAGTACGTATATTGAGAAACGCGTCTAGCATTGCCGCTGATTTGCTGTAAACCAGTGTTTCCCAATCCCACAGGCGGTCCAGGTTTTTCGCTCCCTTTGAGCTCTCAGCCAGATAGTTCACAATTCTGCTACCAGGAGCTGGGGGGGAGCAAAAACTTGGGACTGTCCATGGGTCCGGAGGACCGGATTGGGAAACTAAACTAAAGATGTAGCTAGTCAAGAAAGGAAAAAGTGCAAGTTTATAAAATCCTTATGCATATGGGGACACATCAAGCAAGGTGGAGAGCACACTAATGCATTCAGACTCACGGAGCTGAGCTAGCATAGCCAAGACATCTCGCATGTACGTGACCTGTTATTTATCTAGCACAGACAGACATTTTTGTCAATCATAAAATAATAACAAAAGAGGCCAAGCGTTTGGTTTGGGGATGCAGGAGAGCTGACGCCTTGATACCCAAAACATCCAGGAAAATGTGAGGTCGGCAGTGTGGACACACCTTCCATTTTAATGTGCCTCACGCATGCCATGTCAGGTCAAAGTCTTCGATGACTAAAAGAAGAGCTTTGATCACATGATCTGCCCAAAGATTAGGAATTCATGCAAAGGATAACGACTTTGGAGTACAGGTTAAACTGGCGTCTTGTGCGAAATGGAAAAAAAAAAACAAAACGTCAACACTTTTTTATCTCTGCCAATAAAAGCCTTTCCTTGAGCCTGAAAATGCTTCTCTTATATATCATACGTCCTCAGAAGGTGCCAGGAAGACATACTACTTTTTTGCTCATATATATTTTTCACTCCTTTAAAAAAGTAAAAACTTTAACAAAGGGCTTTGCATATTCCTCTGGTGTTGGTAAAGCCTACACACCGTTTGTGTGCTTGCGCATTAGAGCGCTCTCTCTGCAGACGCCTTGGAGATGAGCGGAGGATGCTGCATTTGGCTTTGAGGAGGAGGTGGGTTAATTGGAACACAACTGGAATGGAAAAAGCAGTGGGATGCAGATGGAGAGAAATCCTTAGGCGATGCATTCATCTCTGCGTCAAAGCATTTCAAAGAGGACTTATTAAGATGGTCGGCGGCCAATCGGGGACAGCAATAGAGAGAGGCCCGGTCGGCGGCCAATCGGGGACAGCACTAGAGAGAGGCCCGGTCGGCGGCCAATCGGGGACAGCAATAGAGAGAGGCCCGGTCGGCGGCCAATCGGGGACAGCACTAGAGAGAGGTCCGGTCGGCGGCCGATCGGGGACAGCACTAGAGAGAGGCCCGGTCGGTGGCCAATCGGGGACAGCAATAGAGAGAGGCCCGGAACCTCATGAACATTGAGAAATGGCCTCTCCGATGCTGGCTTTGATGAAGCTGATTGGGCATTTGCACACACAATCGTAGAAAAGCCGGCTGCACATGTATAGACACCCAGGCCACATGTTAACCTGATGACAGGCTTGCAATGCTATCTGTTGCCTCCCAGGTGGGGGGGGTGGGGGGGTGCGTCACTCTCCTTTGGGTTTCAGCACTCTGCTCTTGCTTGGAGGACCAGGGCACTAAGAGGAGCCGAGCTCCGCATGAGAGAGAGCCCGCGTGACGCCACACCTTCCCCCATCGGGCACTTCCACCTGACAGGAGGTAACAGGCCCCTCATCCTGTTCCCGAGGGTTCACTGCGCGAAGGAGGGATCTCGTGTGAAATATGAGCAAAGCTGAGTAACACCGATAAACAATGAAGCGCTCACAGGATGAGCACACACGATTGGTCCACTCAGGGGGGAAATCCTCAGCGGCTTCGCTTATCAATCAATCACGCGCCGCGTGGGCCTCTGGCGTACGACTACGGGACGAACGAAATCCAGTTTAGCCCCGTTTAGCCCCAGCGCCGCTAATGTGGGGCCGCGCAGAGCCGTGGGAATCAGAGAAGACGGAAATCCAGCGAGCCTCGTGGCATGTTTCTGAAAGCGTGACAGGAAGAGGGGGAAGCACATTCTTTCATCACCTTTGGCTGACGTCAAGGCAAATGACTTGTTTTTATGATTTGTTTTTAATCAGTGACCACAAACTTGCCACATTTCTGACAGCAGGGAAGAAAAGAAATAAATTTGAAATGTAAATTCAATTAGCTGCTGTATCCAAAACTGTCAGGTGACTCACAGTTATTCTATTATTGTATTTTGACTAATCGTTATAATTGAGTTAGAACTAGAAGCAGATTAATAAAAATAACATTTTTACACTGAAGCCTCTACCTCAAATGATGGCGGCGGCATTACAAGCCTCAATGGCTCAAACATGAGAACACGGTACAACTGCGGCCCTGCATTCAGAATCCGTTAATGCTGGCCCAAGCCAAGAGATCTATCCGTCAACCCAGTAATCTGACAGAAAGAAACTACTTACAACAAAAGGATAAACACAGGACACAACCTAGTATAGCACGTGGAAAGGGTTGTGGGCAGTGCTGCTAACACTGGCTTTAAAAGCATTGATTGGCACCACGGCCAAAAGTAATTAGCGAAATGAAGCCGTTCTTGTAACTGTTCTATCGGTGGTTGCGTGATTACGCCTACAAGTTCATCATTACAGTATAAATAGTAAGTGTCAATAAAACGTTATTATAAACAAAGCACCGATAGTCAAGACTGAAATAGCTAGGCATTAACACCAGCAGACATGGCAGGACACAAAAGTTTCATTGAGATATTATATGTATGTTAATTGTATCATCGATTTGGGGCTGCTAGTCTGCAGAGTTTTGTCAATACAGCTTCAATCTCCCTTTCGAACACATGCGAAGATCATAGGTGATGCAATTACAGCAGAGACTAGCTAGTAAAGTTAAAACAGGCTTCGATTTTTTAAGACAATATGAGCAGCACGACAAGGCAAAAAGTGAAGTTCATGAACTATTAAACAGAAGCTAAATAATATCGGACAAAAGAACATTGTATCCCGGGATTCACTAAAGCCCTTGTGAGGAAAGAGCAGACATGCAGACCATTTCTCCAAGGATTCATGGCTTTCATTTCTGGCCGCTGAGGTGATGCTGTACATATCATGCGTGCATCATGAAACGAATTTCCGAGATCCGCAAAGCCGGCGGTATCTTCCGCGGCGGGCCCACTGCAAACAGAACAAATCGCTGTAATTGTAATCCCATGATGCCCCTTGCCCTGTTTTTTTGGGCTTGCAATATTTAACAGTTAGAAATCATTAAAGTTTTCAGAAAACACTGTGGAGCGGGAGCTGGCGAGAACGATCCCTCCGTGTGTTCGCAGAATGTGCCGAAGGCAGACGATGGGCCACGGTGAATAATTTATCTTCTAGACTAAACCTGTCATTGTCTGAAATATTGCTGCTATCATTCTTTGTGACAGAATAATGAAACATTAAAGAAGGCTAGAGAGCAGTGCATTTTTAACACTGTTCTGGTGGTACAGAACACATCTATGAGCACGATATGCGTGTCCCGTGCCACATATATGCTCGGGGAGGCGTCGGCCTTGCTCCATCCCAGCATCGCGCGCGGGAAGAAGGGGGAGTGTACGTGGCTGCCTTGGCCGTCTGCCACGCCTCCCGGTTCGCCGCGTAGGGTAACCCCCAGCTGGGGAGCAGTCAGGAACTGACTACCTGCCGCACCTGGCATGACAGATCACAGACGAAGTGCGGACGTGGCCCGCGTCCACAGCGCCTGGTCTGGGCAAGAGCCGCTGCCAAGCCGTTGTCAGGCGTGACAAAATGCATATGTTTGAGTTCGCTGCTTACAAGCCACTTCCTGCTCCACCACAATCGGTCTGCCCTAATTACAGCAAACAGGGTGGCAACGCCAGACAGAACAGGCCCGCGGAGCAGACAGCACCTCCACAACACCGGAATATCCTGTCCTGGTGCGGACCTTGCTTTGCAGTTCTTCGGGGCAAATTAGATTTTTAGGGCAGACACCTAAAATTTACCTCGTTTCAAATTTACTTCATAGAATAAGCAAAAATCTTGAAAGGACGTCACTTGACGGTTCTCTTGTGTGGTTCCCCAATGGTAGAATTGAGCTGTTTGAAGGTCATCTCCACTTTCAAATGCAGGAAGACCCATCTGTTCCAGGAATTCCTCTGCTAGCCTGATTACATCTATATGTTCCCTGAATATTCTCTTGAGTAGTCTTACTAGGGCTCAAGGAAGGCATCAATCAGATTTTTTGGTCCTGCCTCCTCTAGTTGCTTGGACCCACCTCCCCTACAATCTGATTGGTTATCTCTCTGAACCAATTATTTCTCATTCTTCTCTCAGAACATTTTTGTGCAAGTAAAACTCCCATGAGGCTTATTAGGTTCCAGCTTTGCTAAAAGTGGCTGTGTAGCTCCTACTCCAATACTGCATATGCTAACCTGGGTATTCACTGGAAGCTCAGCTTAGCTGCACATAATCTTATTTGCCTGCTTGATGGCATGAATGCGCTATTTGCTGCACTTACATTTTGCTTTGGACAAAATGTCTGCTAAATTACTACAATGTAAATGTAAAAATGTCACTCTACCACCTTATTTGTTAATCAACCTCAATGGCCATAAATGTATGACATCATATTTCAGGTAGCTGGTAAGAAAAGGGCACATAGACCTCACTGATGCTCCCTGTCACAGAGTCATGTGACGCCTGACAGAGCCCCGCTAAAGCCATTAGATGTGTTTGCATTCTGCAGGAAGGCTACTAGCACAGAGCCATGTTGCCGATATCGTCTGTCTAATGGCCCCTGATTACCTCGCGCACAAGCAGTAAACAGATACGTATCGGCACACAGATGCATGATGTTGGATTAATAGCTGATTAATATTAAGATTAATAGCTGGTGGGTGGGGGAGGTGTCAGGGATACTTTACATTAGCCCCAAGCAACCCGTGAGCTAACAAATAACCGACGGAACAATGAAGAATGGAGCAAAATTAAAAGCGGTACTCTCTCCAGTTAAATCGGTCTCCATTTTGGGATGACATTGTTTTCGATACTAAATCACATGAGTTCGTATCACCTGGAGGATATAGCTACTACGCTAACATTGCAGCATTTTTCTGAACAAAGACAGAGAGCTCAGGATTCAGAAGAATGGGGAGGAACAATCTCTTTTATTCCATCACTCTCCATTCTGGAAGCATGCTTTCACCCCTTACTCTCCATATTAAACAATGTTACTACGTGCCATTTGGGAATATCTTTCCTTCTGTAATTCAAACATGGGGCTCATCGCGTTTCAGCACTCAGCCAATAAAACCTAATGGATGAAGCAGGAAATTAAAGTGGCACTGAATAAGCAAGCAGAAATATCATATGGGATGTGTTTATATGGCACATCATGTGTGCAGCTCACATCACTGACATGGGGATTCGACTAAAGTCGATGCTGAACCAAAGCACTTTTGGATTTTTATTGCATTGTGGATTTAGAAAATGGGGTGAGGCTGCCACCTATTTTCAATGCTACTGAACATTTCGTAATTGTTCCTCCACCGATACTGAGCATTTCATAATTGTTCCTCCAACGCTACTGAACATTTCTTGCGTGTGGTGCCACGGTGCAGAAGTCCTGGATCCGGCTTGACTCTAGATGTTAATGAAGCCCAGAATCGTACAGCGCTCATCATTAATTCTGACAACCCCGAGAACACAATTACCACCAATACTTCGTCAGAGTGTGTTTAAGGCTGACTTCCAGAATTTGAAAAGATCTGAGACAAAATAATGGCCAATTATTAGCTGGCAACAGATTTGCCTTTACCACAGTGAATGCAGATGGAATTTTAATGAATGTTATTTCTGTGTGATTTATATTTGTGGAATTCCTGTCAGTTTGCGAAGTCGTCAAATGTCTCTATACCTACATATTTCATTTATCCCTGAGCCGTCACCATCCAGAACAGCTAAATCCAGGTCTCTATTTTCACTGGCTTTACTTAAGACAGGTTTCCACTCAATTATTCTGAATATGCTTCAGTCTGGCAGCTATTAGATATCCAAAACATCATTATAGAAGCTTCAGAACGCCATCTAATATCATAAACATACATATGTGCAGTTATATATTTCCAAACGTTTATGTAAGCGTAAATGACTCCTGAAACGACGGTAGTAATGAGCATATTACCACTATCCTATTGGGAGAATTATGCTGTCAGAGTGGGATAGGAACTGGCAGACAGACACAGCGATCGAGAGCAGACAGCGGGAAAAAGGTTAATGCTAAAAAAAGAGGGTGTCACAGAAAAGCAAAGAGTTAGCGGGGAGCAAAGCAGTTTACGTTAACCTATGCTAAGCTAAGGCCGCTAAGCTAAGGCCGCTAAGCTCTCAGTCTCAGCCTACAGCCTTTCAGCGAGTAAAAAGTGACTCAGGAGAGTAACGGGACCCTGGGCCACAAAGACGTCAAAGTCAGCTTTATTGTCAATTCTGCCTCACGTACAGAACACACAGAGAATGGAAATTACGTAATCGGGAACGAGAGAAGCCGCAGCATGTGCACGCACCACCATCTTGATCGCTTGACCAACGCAAAGTATGAGCAAGAAAAAACACCAGAATACAGCCTTCCTTCCAGACTTTTTAAGTTATGTTCACCTTCACATTTATGATGTTTCTACAGCTGAAAAGAAAGAGCTGATCAAGAAATGCAGCAATATTAGAAAAAAAGGATAACAGGTGTATCACCACACTCTCAGCTTATACCTTTGCTTGAAACTGGGGATGTACCTTGGAATTCTGTACCTTTTAAGGTACAGACAGTATTAATGTACCATCAATGGTACAGAAATGGACTCTGAGGAACATCCCAAAGGTACAGACAGTATTAATGTACCATCAATGGCACAGAAAATATTCCTCAGAGTCCGTTTCCGTACCTTAAAAGGTATAATTACCTACAGCTAGACCCTTGAGGGTGTGGCCCCAGTGACTAAATCAAGGGTACAAATTGGTACTCTCTTTTTCTAAATTATGATGCCTTGGGAAAATCTTATCTTGCGGCAAATCAAGGAAAACGAACTTGCCCAATGGCAATTAAAATGACCAGGATCTTGATCAGTAACGTGAGCAGAGGTTAGGTAGCTGACGTTATGGACACTGGTGGCAGCTTGGCGGGATATAAATCTTCTCACTATGCTGAGAGTCCAGTGCAACTCCCCATGTGAGCGACCGTGTTGCTAAGTTACAGGCGTGTGCTTTTGTCCTTACAGACTGAATCGCCCAGAAAGCAAAACAAAAGGAAAAAACCTAATCGGCAGGAAGAAAATATAATTCCTGCTGCAGCAAGGCGCAACGTGCGAGGGTTAGCTGCTTCTCAGGTGAGGCTGCTCCACGGAAAGCCAGAGCACAGCGCCAGACAGGCAGACATGTGAGCAGCACCTCCCAAAACGGAAGCGAGCGAGGAGAAAGGGGACGGCCTTACCGAATTCTCTGGGCACGGAGATGGCGTAGACACAGCTATGGCCAGCTGTGTAGTTCCGGGGGTAGTTGGGTGACAGCACGGTCCCCTCGGTACCCGTGGAGCGGCTGCCACATGGGGCTGTGGGGGGGGGGAGACCAGATGTCAGGTGCCCGCTGGGTCGAGCCCCCCCGGGGATGGGCGCACCTTCGGCGAGCTCCACAGGGGGGGTTATCAGCGGAGAGGGCAGACTGCAGCCGGCAAATATGCCACCTCTCTCTCTCGGCCCAGCGGAGGACAAAGGCTCGCTTCCTGCGAGCGGCCGACCGGCTCGCCGTCCCTCGAAAACACCGGGGTCCGCCGTGCCTGATCATAATTCAGACTGAAAGCCACATTTAACAGGGATATGCCCACTTAGCTTCCAGCACCAAGCCATTAGGAGCAAACAAACAAAATAATGTATCGAAACCACCAACGACTTATAGATACCGGAATTGGTTTTTGTCCAAAGAATGCATGCCTCGCTGTAATATTTATGAAAAGTACACAGAATCTATCACTTGTATGGTGCCTTTTGCTGTCGTGCCTTGCTATTTACTTCCTGTGTATATATCTGATTGTATTTACATTGACCGGCGCTGCCGCCGTCTAGGGGCAGAGTAATGTGCAGCCGACTGCTTTCTGACACGCAGTTCCTAACCCAGGGAGCCATTTTGCAGGTGGGCGGTATGGGAGTGAGCCGAATGCCGTTTATCAAAGGCTTGGCGGCGGGGGCCAGAGTCAGGGAACAAGGCGGTAGCCTTCTGGCGGGGGCCCTCTGGCGGGGACCCTCTGGCGCGGCGCCTCGGGCAGGCTCGCCTGTAGCAGCGTACCTGCCCCTTCTGCAGTTCCATACAGCCAGCGGGCTGTTGATATGCTGGGAGGTTTGGCATCCGCGGGCTAGGAAGGTGGCGCGCTTGCAGCTAGGCCGCGTTCTGAAGCTGAGCACGGTTAAGGAAAGCATAGGTTTACGTGAAGTTGGACCATTATCAGGCACCGTTTGGGAGAACGGCTTAAAAAGGGTTACGCACTCCAGCCAACGTTCATACGATCCAACAACATACGTGGTTCGTCCTTCTATAATAAGTATGGCAGAGTATTGTTTATGATTAAGCTGAGGTTTATCGTAAAGGCAGGTAGGCCCGGTAGTCCTTGGCACGTTCCTTCGATGATGTACCTTGACAGCTGGGCAGAACCCTGTTCCAGCCAGGCCGGCCGTCGTCGCCCATGATGCAGGTGAGCGTGGAATATCCCTGCAGCATGTAGCCGGGCTCGCAGTAGTACGTCACTGTGGAGCCCAGCTTGTAGTCACTTCCCACCCGTGTGCCGTTCAACACGCTTCCGGGATCGAAGCACGACTCCCGGAGCTTGGCTTCAAAGGAAATACAGGATTAGGAGCCGTCAGCCGGGGAGGGCGGGATCTGCTGTTTGGATAGGGATACAGCGCCGACTAAACGGCAGCCGGTTTCCCACCAAAATTGCAGTCAGCCGTGAAACATGTTCAGAAACATGCTTCCAAACACAGCTACGTCAACCTGCTGGAGATGCGCATGCATAAACACAGACTAACAGCTACACGGTGCTCTTCATGAACTGTTACTGAACGATCTACAGGCTGAACCAAACAGCACAGAACAGTAACAATATCATAACACTACTGTAATAAGACACACTCTGTTACACACTACAAAAAAATGCAACTTCGCAGAATGAATATGCAACAGCATTTAAGTTTGAAGTCTCTCTCATATGCAGTCATCTCTCATAAATTACTTCTGTCTTTGCAGTAGTTGAGGAACAGTCTGGGACAGAATCAATGGACGGTTATTGCAAATGCATGCAGAGTTCCCCCCGAATTATCATAAATGCTTCTTCCACGGTGGCCCCTGGGGGTTTTGGCACGGTTCTGCTACCTTTGTACTCGAGGTGGAAGCCAGTGTAGCTGACGGAGCCGTCACTGCGGAAGGCCAGGTGCATGGCGTTGGAGCTGCTCTCGATGCGTTCGGGCAGCTTGCTGTCCTGGAAGGTGCCGATCAGCGGGCTGCTGCTGTCCGACCCGTCGTAGATGTACAGGAAGTCGTAGTTGGGTTCGATGCTGAAGCTGATGGGGAAGGAGAGGTGTAAGGAGCCACAGGCTATGGAATAAGCACTTCAGAGGGATGGAAAGAGCTCTGTAAAGCATGGAGGTGCATCTCTCTAAGAAACACGAGAGCAACTCAGGTTCCATCCATATCCGAGGAGGTAATGTTCTCCTGGCTCCGACATCGGTCTTGTACAGCTGGACAGAACCCAGGTTTATGTAGTGGCTGACACAGAAGGGTGTGTGTATATGTAGTACATAACATTTTTTTCAAACATATTTATAATATGGCATGGTAACATTTTACAACACTTTACTTAAAGTAGTCATCATAATGCATTATTGATATCTTCATAGTGCATTATAATGGTCAGTATAAGCCATTATAATGCACTGTGAAGGTATTTATAGTGCTATATACTGTAGTTCATATAGCATTCATAATGATATGCCATTTTATAAATAGTTACAACCATGTCTATAATACTTAACGAATGCATTATAATGCATTATGCGAGAGTGCTCTAAGTATTGTTTAAAGCATTTGTATTAACTGTACATTCATAGAACATTCATTGCACTTTCATAATGCATTCACAGAACATTCATAAGTAGCATGTAAGTATACCGCAACATACTTAACATTTTAATGTACATTAATAACAAACATCATATGATAATAACAAGCATCATAATGTAATATGTATAACCGTATAATGTCTGTTACTAATGTATACTAAAGCTGTTATGATATGTTAGGATGTTGAGGTGTACTTACGTGCTGCTTATGAATGTTCTGTGGATGAATAAAGAATGCACTATGAAGATGCAGTTAATGTAAAATGTTACTGTGTTTTTCATATTAGTCAAAGGCCATTCTCGTAGAGCTGGGATTGTGGGCGACATGCCCGAGGCCAAAGGGCTAATGACTCTGGATGCCCCACAGCATAATTATATTATACCCACGTTCATATGGACAACATGCTGTTTGTGTGAACATAAACCTACAAAGTGCACACGTTATATCATAGAAGTCAAAGACTGCTCTCACTCATAGGAAGAACAGTGAGCCTTTAAATGTGTAACTATGGAAATGCAAACAATATTCTCCCTTAATAAGCACACAATAAAGGACATGCTACTCGTTTGCATCTGTAAATTTTCCTTTTACAGAGTTTTAAAAACAAACCACACGGTAGGTGATTGAATTTCAAGCTGGCCGTCTGGTGGAACTTTTTAAAATGAGGAGATATTGCACAGATGGGTTGCGAATTCATTTCGAACACTGTCACAAGTTGAAACAGCCGCAGCATTCGCTGCTGTACTCGTTCATGTAATAACTTTCTAATTTGGTGTATATGTGGTTATCGAATGCTGCATTAAAAACACAAAATGTGACAGAGAAGTTAAAATTAACAGACACTTATTGCAGGCATTGTCTGCGGAGGTGGGGAGAGTGATATGTATATATGGGGTGCCGTCTGCCTCACTGGACTATACATCTGTGCCTGTGATCGGAAAGGTTGTTAGTTTGAGTCCCGTTGTTGGTAGGACAGTTAACATGTCTGTTTGGTCCAGAGCCATCGGTGCTGGATAATTGCCTGATCCTGGGCTTCTGTGTGTGTCTCGAAGGAAGGCAATATGAGACATGCAGAAGAATTCCGCCTGAGCAAAGGGAAAATGAAGCATTTCCTACCAGTGTAAGGTTTTGTCTCAATGAGTCAGTTTACACCAAACCCGCAGCCAGGAATTTTGCCAACTTCCTCCATGCCCTCCCTTGCATACATTTTGCCAACCAGGGGCCTAAACCAGATTTCAAGGGGAGTTCAGAACCTGGCTACGTGCCTGATTGGTAATGTAAATAATTTTGGGTGGCAGGGGTTGTTAATCCTGTTATTTTACTACGTGACAATGTCCCTTGTCCACACTGCCTGGTGTTGATGGTGCATTGACAGGCTTGGTGAGTTTGTCACACTTCACTGGAACGGTATCTATAGCTGACGGCTCACTTCAAGATAAAGTGAATCGAAACGCGGGAAAATGCTCCCCATCAGAGTGGATTAAAGAAAAAAAAGCAATTAATTTTTGATAACCAGATGTTTAAGATTTTTTTTAGCTTAGCCTCTGGAGCCGTCACTCAGCAAACAATTAGCTTGGCGCTAATTGAAAAGCGAACAATCGCAGATAGTGCTAATTTGTAATGATGAAACGTGAATTTCACAGAACTGCCAACACTGAGGTCATTTTTTTTTTCTATTGTGCATTCGCATTATCATAAGAGGAATATTTCATATCACAGTCCTCTGCTTGACAACGGCGCCTTTAATGAACTGTGTAATGGAACCCAGTGAACGGGATCAAGTCTGTTCCTGGCAACCTGTTGGAAAAGCTTTTTGACTGGTAACATGCCAGTTTGTTTACCAGAAAACCCTGCATTTTATGGCATGCATAGATGCGTGATTCTAGGCATAAGAGGGGCCAAAATTCATATAGAGGGGGGTAAACATATCATTAGCCAATCATATGTTTTATATCAGTGAATGACAGGGGAGGTGGTGCTATCAGAGCCAATCAGCTTTCAGATGGGGCCAGTGCCGCAGTGGCCCCACCCCTGCGTATACTTGAGAACCGCATTTGATTTTACGGGGAACAGATCGGTCAGGGGAGTCTGCCAATGAGCAGAGAGGTGGAGCAGGCAAGAGAATGACGGCAGAATCACTCCGTCACTGTTTGGCCCTCGGCTGAGCTGTCTATCTGTGCCAGCGACGTTCTCCACTTCAAAGGCATGTTTGTGAAAACCATTCAAACACCCCTCCCCTTCCCCCTGTGCATTAAATTTGATCATGAACATACAGAGTAAGAAGACACACGCAATAAATATACTATATGTTATTGTGTGCTTAAAGAAATCAGATACATCCTTTTTTTCAGCAAATGGGTCACATGATACGCAATTACAGTGACATACTAGATATCCAAGGAGCTAAGTTAACGTGACGTCTCAGGCACTACGCGGAACGTGGTTTTCCATTAAAATGCGGCATCCCTTTGGCCACAGGCCTCGCAGGGCAAGCAAATGTCACTGTATGATGAAGGCTCTGGGGGGGGGGGGCGCAGATTTTTCGGCGCAGCACCGAGCCGCTGTCAACTTTAACCTGGAGGGCTGGTAGGCGCTGGCTTCACCGCGCCCATGTGCCGCGGCATCCATCCTACCCGTCACGGGGCCAGGGGCCCTCAGTGCGCTCACAGCACGCCACGTAAAGGTCGAACGGAAATAAAACAAAAAAAGAGATACAAAGTGGCCCAATTAGTGGAAGCATATAACTATGAAGCATATTTATCAAATTTCTTTTTCATCTTAATTGGACCCATAATTGCACAACCCGAAAAATAAAAAGCCATGGACACCTCAAACGAGAGGCTGTAATAAAGGGGGGTGCGGTGGGTTCATTAAGGACAGCGGATTGCAAGCAGAGACCCGGCAAGCTAATTATCAGTGCCTCTGCGCTGTGTGATTATGGTGGTGGGGGGGGGGGGCTGGGGCGGCGTGGTGAGGGCTCCTGAGGTCAACAGGCGGGTTTAGGGGGAGGACGTGGACCCGGACCGGGAAGAGGGCGTACCTGATGAATGCCAGTGACAGGACGTAGTCCGGGTTGACCGCTATCAGCCAATCACAGTCCTTACTGTGGGGGTAGGGGTGGGGGTAATTCGGTGAGAGGATGAAGCCAGAGGATCCAGTCAGGTTTCCCCCACAGGGAGCTGTGGAGAGCAACACACACATACACACAGACACAGACACAGACACACGTGTCATCAGGCACGTATCAGCAGGCAATAACATTCCAATAATGTGTGACTCATGCAATAAGTATGGACGTATGTGCTGTTGCGTGTTTAAAGAAATCAGACATATCCTGGGTTTCTTTTTAGTGAAGGGGTCATACGGTACACAACAACAGTGACACACTGAAGGCGTGGGGGGGGGGGGG
>JAODUD010000046.1:7542323-7558511 GCA_026784285.1 Stomatorhinus walkeri | reverse complement strand
GAAGTAACAATTGTCTTAAGAAGGGAAGAATGATGTGTCATCGTGCTTCTTGAAAAATTGTATTTTATTGGACACACATCAGCTGCCATACAGGCTCTAGGTGCTTTGCGACACGTCACCGGGGCACCCGTCATTAACACCTATTTGTCAGGGAGGGACGCGCTGAATTTTAATGACGCTGTCAAATGCGGTTTACATGTAGCTCACAATTCGCTACATGGGCCGAGACGGGATGGGACACCCGTGGACAGAAGATGCCGTGAGCGGAGCCCTGTCTCTCGCTCTCGGATTTTAATGACCACGGCTTACAGGGAATATCGTGTCGCTAATGATGTTCTTTCATACTTCTCGTACATACCGGCTAACAAGCTGTGGACCAGATAGCTTTAGTCCTGATTCTGGTATTTATGCCCACATTTACATTAGGCTGCGTTGTGTCCTACATGTGGGGCCAAAGTGCCCCCCCCCCACCCCACCCCCCACAGGCTGGCCAGGACCCGCTTAAGTCTGCCAGGTACTGTAGCTAAAAAGCTATCACTAAGTGGCTCTTAGTGTCTGTCTAGCTGGAAACGGTAGTAATTTTACAGGGGGGAATAAGGGTATGAAATATTTGAAACAGCAGCAGGATCATTAATAGTGCCCCTGCACAGAAAGCGTGTTCATCTTCACAGCAGTTTCCTGGTGACGACTTCCCGCTCCAGGTCTCATGCCGGATACTCGCCTATGCAGATGGGGGGGCTGGGCTGCCAGTAGTATCTGTTTTCCACCTGGATGCATGTGATGCGCATCTCGCCCTGCAGCTCGTAGCCCGGGTCGCACTGGAACGTCACCGCGTCCCCCGGCTCCCGGCCGTCCCCGTTGCGGCTGCCGTTCATGGGCACCCCAGGGTCTCTGCATGCGGTGGCGACGGAACCTGCGGCCAGATAGTGGGGAGGGTGGGGGTTCAGCGAAGAGGCCGCCGAGGTTCAGCCTCCACATCCAGATGAGGCTGACCTGACAGTCAGCCCTTTCTTATTCCTTTAATTAAAAAAGAAAACTCTGGGATTCGTTAATTTGTGTTATTTCTTCCGATTAATGCAAACGACATTTGAGGACAGGTGGCCAGTAAGTTTAACTAATCTTAATGAGTCACTTTACAATTAATTTGCCATCCAGACAGAAAAAAAATTGCTCTTCATTGTTCCACAGATTAATCTTGACTTGAGTTTTTCAGCTAGGAGCCAATTCTTTTGGAAATTACAGCTAGTGGTATTAGAGTTGAAAAGAGATTAAGACTGAGCTCAGTAAACTGACTTTCGGGTTAGACCAGAATAGCTAAACTGGCTCCCTCCCTACAGCTACCAGAATTTGATCCACCATGATACATACAGTACTGTGCAAAAGTCTTAGGCAGGCAAAGGCAATGTTTAAGGCTGGGTAGCAAGTGTATCTTTGCTCAGAAAAGAATTCACAATTTAACATAATTTAACACCATAGAACACACACAAATTTATAGCAGCACAATAAAAACTCATATCTTGTTGTATGGCTAGAAAAACATCACTGCACTTCCCAAAACTTTCCTCAGAGGCACCAGAGACTTAAACTGCACTAACAACCCAGTTAATAAATTTACTACTTAGTAAAACAACTCGACGGGGTACTGATCAGCTATACGAGGTCTGCTAGTGGATGAGTAAAAAAAAATGCATGTGTGTATTGGACGGCGGCTGCAAATACTGCGTGACTTTAGGAGAGGCTAAGCTGACACACTTTCACAGACATAATATAATAATTTTACACAAGATCATTTAAACACTATTTTCTTTGACTGTCTAAGACTTTGCAAAAGTACAGTGTTTCACATCAGAAGCGTATTAAAAAGGCTTATAGGTGCCTCATCTGGAGAAAGTCCCCTAAAACTTACATAAGCCTGCGTTATAAAAGACTCACTTGAGAACTCGATGGCAAACCCAGACTTGCTGATGTAAAAGTCCGTCTCGAACTGGATGGTGACTTGGTTCAGTGTGCTGTGGATGCTCTCGGGAAGCAGCGACCCGCTCACTTCCCTCAGGGACATCTCGTTTTCTGGCGGCCCGTCCCAGACCTTCAGGATGTCGTGGGAGGCTTCGGTGTCGAACGCCAGGAACTGCAAGCTGGCGAGGCAGACCGGGGGTTACGGAACAACAACCGGGCACGAACGGCGGGCGCTCGTTTACACCATTTAGAACAACTGCAACAAGAAAGGCCCGTGTTTGCATAATTAGCGACATTAGTTATCACACGCACGTAATGGGTCTTTCCAAGAGTCAGACGCAGGTTCTCATGTCACCGCGAATCGCCACCTTGCCTTCATCATTAGCCTGCGATAATATGCAGTAACTGCTTTAATGACCACATCTGTTGCTAGAACAATCTCGGAGGTACCACACAGACCTTTTTCCTCACACACAGCCTATCATACTATATTTCAACTCCAATTTCTCCAATGTGATAAGGAATAAAAATGTAGATGGCAATTTCAATTCCCACAGATCTTTCGTCCACTATACTCATGATAAGAGCGTAACGCTCCATCAGATTCCTGGAACGCAAGCCCTTCCTAAAAATATATCTGCCCGTTAAGATGAATTAGAATGAGGCTACACTGAGGTCAAACATGCCTTTATTCTCTGTGGCTTGTGTACCACTTGCTGTAAGATGAAACAAACTAGCCAAAGAATAGAAAACAACATAATTACACCGTAACTAACATATTGTCGATTTTCCGAATTTTGATAAATGGTTATTTGCAGTTTTCTCTAAATTACAGTACAAACCAGGGGTCCTCAGAAAGGTAATAAGGGGAAATATGATTACTAACAAAGTGTGGAGGAGACGCTGGAGCCCTTCAAGGTTACTCCACTTGAGCTCTGCGAAATACTAATAAGCGAGTCTATGAGCTGCATTTGTGTCTCATCTTGTTATTACCCAGGGCTTTGGACGGGCTCAGTGTGGGGAAACAAAGCCGGCCGCCCTGTCCACGCAAGATAATACCTCCTCGAATCAATCACCTTGAAATCCCGGCTAGCCTTTGTTGTCCGAACATGCCGTCAAACTCCAGACGCTCCCTGGTTTTTTTTTTTTGAAGCTTTTTTTTTATTGACAGTATCTTTAGAAAATCTCTCTCTTTTGTGGTTCCAAAGGGTTAGTTTCTGGCTGGACTGGAAGAACGACCAAAGGCATGAAACAGGGGAACGGGGAACCGGGGGGGGGGGACAACCTAGGCCCATGCCCGGATGACTTTTGGAGAATCATTAAGGATGCAGGGATGAACATTCGTGAACAAAATTAAATAATTCAATGCAACTAATTTAATGCCATTTCATCTTTATTCAAAAAGTCTGATCTATATAAAATCTGACTTTTAAAAGGCAAATGATACAGTGGGTTACTCACTGAGTGCTGCGGTTTGAAATCTACCAATCAGCTATATTTTTTGACACTGTATTTTATGTCCAGTCATCGGCAGCATTAGCTAGATCTCAGCATGGATTTTGAAGCAAAACACTGTATTGGGAGGTTAGCAGGCTTTGACAGTGTAGTGCTGGCTGCCCTTAGGTACAGTACCAGTTAAAAATCTGGACACATTTGTCTCAATTTTAGCTGTTATTCACCTTATAGTAAAAGATCTCAAGGCAATGGAGTAATGCACATCAAATTTTGCAATGACGAAGAAAAACGTTTTTTTTTTTTGTCAAATTTTTAGACCCTTCAAAACAGCCCCATTTTGCTTTGAGGAACTGAAGACTCTTGGCGTTCTTCCAGCCACCTTTCAGATGTAGCCACCTGGAATGCTCCTCCAACAGTCCTGAAGGCATTTTCATAAGGTCTGGGCACAAGTTGGCTACCTTGCTCTTACTCTTCGATCAAATTCATCCCAAAGCAGGGTTTTAGGGTTTGGGTTGGGGGGGATTGTGGGGGCCTGGTCATCCGTCACAGCACTCCATGTCTTTCCATGCTAAGAAGATAATACTTCCTACATAACCTCGAGCTGTGCTTAGAATCATCATCATCATGTTGAAAAGCAAATGATTTTTCAATAGGTGTTTCACGACTTTTGACTGGTACTGTTTGTTTAGCTGTTTTATATGTAGATATGTGTTGTGCTTTTCTGGGTATATTACTGTTCTGCAGTTCAGTACGTATGCCACTCACTCCTGCCCTGAAATGATGCCCTCCCTCGTTCACATGTTTTCCCTAACCCCGGGGCAAAGCCAAGGTGGCGCCCCGAGTCACATGCCCGCACGATACCTGACGATGTTGCCCGAGTCAACCTCGATGACCCAGGTGCAGCGCAGATTGTTGTCGTACGGGAACGGGTATCCGGGAGACAGGATGCGGCCCGACGACTCGCCCTTGAATCTCCCACCGCATTCAGCTAAGTTGGGAAAGACGGCAAAGTGTCAGGAGACTGCAGTCACATATTTCTAGAAAAGGGGAGCCCCGCGGAAGAAGTTTGGGAACCACTGTGACTCCTATACCTCCGCCTTGACTCCACTAACACTTATAAAAGTTTATAATAAACAAAAGTTTGGGGAGGATTGATTTCTCTTTTTCTACAGCAAGGCAGCTTCTTCTCTGCGAGGAAAGGAGTTTACAGCACTTCACCATGAGGCCTATTTTCCGTGGTTTGCTCTCCCGGTGGCGATGTTTTCAGGGTGAGTGTAATACTGCATTTCAAAACAATAAAAGTCGTCGCTGTGACTCGGCTCCCCCCCACACACGGGCGATTTCACATTCCTGCCAACATGCTTAGTACCACGGCACGGCCCTTCCTTCCCCAGCGCCAAGCTGCCTAATGGGGCCCCTCCCCGGCCCCCGCCGGGCCCCCCATACCTTACATAATGAGCTCATCACTATTGTACCTCCCATTCACTCTGTTATCTAACTTTAAATAGCTGTCCACAAAAATGTATGGTGCGGACTGGCGCCGGAACGCCGCCTTGTTAATTAATGACGCCGGGCTCGGCGCTCGCATTCATTCTGCTCATTTGCATAAACTATCTACATGACAAACAATGCTCAGTTCAATGATGCTTGAATAACAAAGTTCAGATAGTGTTTGATTAATCTGAGCATTATGGAGGTTCAGTACTGGAGAATTCAGCCCCTTAACGTTCTCCTAAACTAACATCTCGCCACATCCATTCTTCATTATTCCTGGTATCCAGCATCATTATAGGTTGCTGCCTGTATCTCCAGTGCTAACGTTCCCCCAGCATACGTGTCGCTCTCAGATGTTCCACAACATGGTGGCTTGGTAGGGAAAAGTTTACCCTTGAAATAACTTCAGCTCATCTCTCTACCTGTCTGTCAGGAAGACACATATAAAGGTCTCCACGGGTACACTGATGTTTTTTTTTTCTTTCCTCCAGCAGACTGAATATTTAAAATGTGCCTTTTCCTTCTCCTCCTCATACGTAACGGGGCACTGAAATGAAAACGCGAACATAAGTTGCTGATTTCGTATAAAAATTTCTCACAGTTTTATGACATACGTTTCCTCAGGCCCCGGCACATGCCGCCACTTTCACATCTCAGCCGGTCGGCTCGAATAAAAAGTACAGCTAAATATTTTATCTGCAATAAAAGGCACGGAATGGGAGAGTTAAGGTAATGCTCCCTCTCTGTTTTTTTCTCACAAAGGTCATGCTAAGTGACCTACATTTATTTTAAATATGCCATAGTATGACTGTGAGCACTAGAGTCTGAAATTTTATTACGGATATTTAGAATAAAAGAAAAACTACTCAAATAATAAATAACCACAAATAAAGGAAAGGAGAAAAATGATCAAACCTTACATGAGCTAAAGTAACAATGGAACCTAACAGCTGCAACATCACAAAAAAAAATTGAATCCAAATTTAGTCTCTGATTATGAACACTGTCACACTTTTATAAAATTGTTGTGACATGAATACAATTGAATGTTTATACAAGATTCTTACACAAACCCTTAAAATAGTTGTTAAGTAGAACAAATAAAGTTTGAGTGGCAATTAAAAACGCGGAAACCCGCCGGGGATTGTTCTGGAAATTTGTTTACCGTTTGAATTAATATTTTACAGAGAAGTGAAAGATGATTTTGACCAATCAGTAGGGAGCAGTGGGTCTACCTGAAAGAGCAGCACTTCTTTAAACATGGGCAGACATAGAAAGTAAGATTGGGGGGGGGGGAAATCATACTGATGAGTACCATAAATCATTAATTCCCAAAGTGGCTGTGAAACACTAGTGGGTAGTTGCATGATGATTTCTAGAATATGCAAATATATTTTTTAAAAGTTTAAAAACACCTTAATAGGACCTGCTGCAAACAAATTTTGTTTTCTTAATGAATAAAATACGCATCACTTTTTAGGCCAACAAGATACCATGCATTTTGATAATCGATAAGGAAAAGGTAAGGAATGCCTCATGCATTTTGTGTAAGGACCAGCTACCCAAAAGATAAAACAATTCACAAAAACATTTCGTTGTAATAAATGTTAAATCATACTGCTGGTATGAGTAACCGATATAAAAAGCAGATTATGATCAGTGACAGCATGTGCTGACATTTATTTAGCCAACCTTTTGTTATTTTCTGGGCAGAGATCCCGTCCAAAAATATGAACGCACAAAGGCTGTCGTAAACTTATTTGCTACCACTTAATTTGAGGGGGACACAAGTTACTTAGTTACTAAGTTACTACTGAAGAACAAATCATGAACTATTACAGTTCCTGCATGAAATACAATCACGAACAATCATGCTGATTACTTGTGAATGAACATGGGATCAGTACGTAACACTTAGTTTCTGGTTAATTAATGCATTAAGTAAGCATGTACACCGTTACATTATTTGTAGCCACGGTTACATTATTTGTAGCCTAAAGTGTTACCAGTTACTTTAGTGTTGCTTAGTGCACAGATCGCGCCTAAATGTGGATGATGGTCTCCCATGAGCTTCCGCCAGTGTCCATGCATTTCAGTAGGTAGGTTTAATGTAACACTAAATAAACTACGTAACCATAAATATAACATCAGGTAGGTTAGACGTAGCACTAGTTTTATATAAAATTGTTTACTTGCTATTGCCAGACTGTTGTGTTCTTTTGTGTTATCAAAGCGATGTGCCCAAATATGAACAGGCCTATTAGTGTGTGCTGCCGTTTGCGTGCCTCTGACACCTAGTGGGGGTCGTGATTCTCTGGCACTGTTTTTTTGGGGGGAATCCATGCCATAGCTGAGAAAAGTAAGAAAATGCCTAAACTGAATATGCATGACGGTATAAATTTACGGCTGGATTTTTGACAGCCATGAAAACACCAAGAAGGGACACAGGGCAGAGAGGCGGTAAGGATCGGGTATCACTGCTCCGTGACATACGCACAGGCAGAGCCATCGGCCCGTCGGCGTGTGTGTGTGTATCTGAGCATGATACAGTCCAGCCTTCACTGCCACCCATCTGATAGGCTCCTCTTTTATTCTCTGGCTTGGCATCAGGATATTTAATATTTTACCGAAAATTAATGTTGGGTACTGAAGCGTTGATATTAATATTAAAATTCAGAGCGGTGCATAAATAATCTGGACAGCAGCTGCCACTTTTTCTTTCCAAACCTGGATTCGGGATATCTGTCCGACTTTGGGGTCAGGACAGAGATCGATATACAGTATATACCTTCTGACTGGTAATTAAGAGCTGAGCTGGAAGTGGGAGGAACTCCTGTTCCTCAAAGCCGGCACGCGGAAGCTCCATTAACCAAGGCCTCCACAGCCAAACAGAGAAACAATGCAGCTGAATTAACAATGTCTCATTATTGCAGAATAAGGCCTTGGGACTGTGCCCTCGTGTGTGCGGGGGGGGGGGGGGTAAGACTGCCTTACCTATGCAGGAGGGGAGAGGATTGTCCCAGGCCCTCCTTTCGCCGGTCATGCACTTCAGCACGCTGCTGCCATGGAGGGTGTAGCCAGGGTTGCAGCGGTAGGTGATGGAGCTCCCGGAGAAATGTCCCTGGTCGCTGACCTTGAAGCCGAACTGGGGCACGCCGGGGTCCTCGCAGTGGGACAGCTCGAAGCCTGCGGTGGCGGGGGGGGGGAGCGAGCGGATCTGTGACCGGAGCGAGCCAATCGGGACCCTTTTATTTCTGCTGACTCGCTTGCCATTTGAAATCCGGGGACCCCTCCCTCCCCACGTGCCCGCCTGTCTCTGCCGGGCACCGAGCTGAAGGTCGGCCCTTTAAAAGTACTCATTAGTGGGAAATCTGACTTTAAAGTCCCAACAGGCAGGAGTGTCCATCTTACTGAGCAGGCAGAACAATTAAGATTAAGTGCTGAGTTAATTTCAGAATGTGCTTAGCAGAGCATTGCAGGCAGCCCTACTGAGATAGATGCTATTATCATCATCTGAAATCACCGCTCTCATCATGCGGTATCATAATTACGCACCGAGGAGTGAAACACAGGACAGGAATCACTCCGCTGCGTCTTTCGATTGTGCCACATCGCCTCAATAATTACTTATTCAGTGTCTCATATGTGTTGCGTGGCACCACATCCGCAACAGGTTCCTCCTGCTCCCTTATGTCCTCATAAAAATGCTGGGGAAGAGAATAATTGGCACTTTAAAGAGGCTTCCAGGCAGCTGTTGCTCCCAGAATTCAGCTCCGTTGAAAACTCTCATGGAAAATGGCCTTTGATATTGGAAACTGCTCTCTGGTTTCAAGTCATTGTTCTTTAGATTCGGCGCAGTGGGCTTTTACTTTGTAAACTCAGATGTGATCTGAAATACCCCCGGCTCCCAATCACACCCATCCACTCTCTCTCTCCATTAGCCAAAGCCTTTGTGTTTGTTTACATTGAGTTTGTGACCAAATTTGCAATTGCAAATACAAGGACAAGTTATACCCTTGAGCAAAGAACATAATCCTTAATTACTTCAACAAAATAAGTCCCTTTGTCAATGTAACAGTGACGAAGTCAAAGCTGCTCTGTGCTCTTTGCTATACGACTGTAGGGAAAGTGGTTATAGGATTAAGCAAATGGGTTTGACTTTGCCTAGTTCTTGTAACGTCTGTGTACACGCATTAGCAATTAGTTTAAATCAATGGGTTCTAGACGCCTACTGATTTGCGACGTTGTCCAACAATTGTTGTTTATTTTTTACCCCCCGATCAGCTGATATCTACCCCGTTAACCTTACTTAGCCGGTTAACCACGTGGCATAAAATCACTCCCCCGGCAAAGCCCGGGCCTGAGAAAGAGCCAGCCCCACAAATGGCTACTTTAATTTACCGTGCTGGCCAAGTTGCTGTCATGGCAGGCGGTGACCTCACCTTCCCCTCACACTCTACGACCTCCATTATGCAATCGAATAGTTAATCCTCCCGGTAAAATGCAATCTTGGGCAGGTGGGGATTTACTAGATTTCAAACGAGATACCCCCCAAGTGAATTTAATGGTTTGCCCCGGGAACTAAAACTCTGTCACTCTCAACATGTGAGCAGTGGAAATTGGGAAGGTGGTGGGGGTGTGGGGGCAGGGAATCAACTCTATATAAGCCGCATCCGTTTGGACAGAACCAAGGTCGCCACCAGTCACCCTGTGCCCTCCTTACATATTATACTTAACAGCTTTCCATGCATAAAATCCCTGAATAAGACATTCTCCGTGTTGAAATTACATAGTCATTCTCTTTGGGTTCTTAGTCTTAGTTAATGCATGATAATGTAACAGGAGAAGCTCCCTTTCAATTTTTACTGGGGCGCTCATGGCTCAGCTTGATAAATGAGCATTTCCCACCATCACTGGGCGAAGGTGGATTATCCTCCTGCGACTTACTGGAGTAGACGAGCTTGAAGCCCTCTCCGGTGAACTCCGCGTCCGTGTAGAACTCCAGCCAGAGGTGGTTGGAGGTGCTCATGAGCGTCAGGCCCAGCATGGACGACCCAGTGAAGGCCCCCAGCACGTGGGCTGTGTTATCCTTCCCGTCATAGATCTACGCGTCGTGGAAACAGCACTTCAGTCTCAAAGCTGCTCAAGGCCGATAGATTGTTTGCCAAATATTACTGAACATCCCCCGTCCACCCCCAGGAAGCCAAACATGAAACAACACAGTACAAACAATCCCAAGGGCTCCTTTTACCATTGTTTTGTCCATATCTCTGTTTGAACAGTTTGAAGTCTTTAAAAAGCATAGAAAGCGCCCCCGCGTCTCTCCATGGGACGGCCCACCTTGAGCATGTCTCCCTGCGCCAGGTGAAACGTCCGGGCAGAGATGTTGATGCCTTTCCCAGCCTGCACCTGGATGCTGTAGATGCACTCGTGGTTGTTCTCGTAGTTCATGGGGTAGTTCGGCGAGAGGAGGATGCCTTCGTTGTTCATCACGGACGAGCCGCACTCGGCTAGACAGAGAAAGGAGAAGACACGACTTCAGGAGGAAACGGGGGCTGGAGGCGGAAGGTAATGTAAAATATTAAGAAGTGAATTATCATTACACAAGAAAGGGGGGGGGTCTCTGTCTGGAGCAACAGTTAGGGAATGTTCCACAAAAGAGGGGCCATATGAAATGGTTCATTTCACAATAGCAAACCACAGCACATGGGCACTTCCTGGCAGAAGAAAAACCCTGATTCACAGCAGGTTTTTGTGCGATAATTAATGTCCTCAGAGCTCTTTATTACTAAGGGCAGTGTAGTGAGAAGCCGGCTGGATCAGTACAGATTAAAGACTGGAATAACCCACCCGAGTTACGTGACTCACTGTTTACTTGGAAACCCCAAGCTTGTGGGAGATTTCAGCCAGCTAATGAACGATGATAACCAAATGGAGAGGTAATGGAAGAGTTTGCAATTACAGAGAAAAGAAAGAATGGAGAAAACTGCGTGCTCCATGCTGCCACATAAAGGCATACCCAGGACCTCTGATTTATTTAACGCGCCATCCGCACTTTGCTCTGCGGCGGGAGATGTTACGGCGACATTACGGGCGTCACATTTTGAATAAATCACAACAGTTACTGCCTCCATTTAGCAAATTACCTGTCTGCTTTCTTCAAAGAACCATGTCAGCATAATCTGAATCTGTGTTTCGACAAGTCCTGACTCTCAATTAATATTTCCCACCAATCTCTCCTGCTCGGGGAAAAAAAAAAAAAAACCTCATCAGAGGAGGTCATGTGACACAATGGCTGAAGCTGAGCCTACAGCGGCCCCCGAAAATGTCTGAGAGGCGAGCGAAACTCTGACCACATTGGTTTGCAAAGCGATGCCTGTTTCACAGTCCTGGGCAAACAGACAGCAAGTGAAGGCTTCAGGAGATGCTTGAGAATGCTTGGAGGAACTCTCACCCACAACCCTCTGTGCTCTTGTCCGAACCAATTTCCGTCCGTCTCGCTCATGGCATCTCTCCGGATGGGGCTACTTCAAGGTGCCTTGCGACAGGCGATTGAAAAGGAGGCCTGTTTTGAGAGGCCCTTCAGGGGAGTGACAAACAGGGATTTTAAAATCTTTGCTAGTGATTGATGCTGGAAGTGGAGGTAGCTCGGGATCCTTCAGGAACAGGGGAGGGAGGAACACTGCAGCCCCACAAGGCATACAATAAACCCAGAGCTCTTTTTTTTTTTTATTCAACAGTGTTCTGGACCGGCCAGACATGAAAGGATCACATCGAGAAGCCACTTGTATCGGGTATCAGCCAGATACCAGCAATAGGGGGTTTATGACCAACGTCCATCTTGGTTCTGTCTGCACTGAAACACACTAAGGCTCTGTAAGCCTACCCTGCATTGTGTTATCATGGGAGGTGCACCGTACAAATGCCAGTCTTGCGCTGGTGCCACAAGACAGGATAAAATTTCCATCTTTAGCTGCGTTCTTTCAAAGACAGAGATTCGTTCTCCTTTCGCTGCCATAAACACTAGCCTCAACAGCACTGCTTCCACTAGTGGGTTGTCATAGCAACCCAAAGCATCGCCTGCGCTGGGACTCAATTGTCGTTACAAGCAAAATAAATTGGAAAAAGAAATACTATTGTTTTCATATCGAGGCAAAGGATAATTCATATTGGTTTTCTTTCAATGATGTTATTGAAGTGGTTCGCTCAAAGTTGCCACTAATAGGTTTCCTATATCAGCTGGCAGACTTGTGCCAGACCAACGTTTGATATCTTCAAAGGGACATCAGATAAAGATAAACAATACTGGGCACTGTGGGCAATGAGAAGGCTTTTCTTTTTTGGAAAAATCTCATTTGTCTAGTGCAAAGAAGTCGTCCGGCCTGCTGCTATGTTTGTGTCTGGTGGATACAAAGGTGACAATCCTGCTACCAAATCCACCTGAGGGCCCTGAGACCTGCACTGGGTCACGAGGAGAACCTCCGTCACCACGGGACTGAGCAGAGGCATCCAGCTCCAGGCCTCATTAAACTGACTCGTGGAGAGAGCGACCGAAAACAGCCCTCAGACAGAACGGGTTCACGACCTCTCTCAGGAAGGCAGCAGTTTCTAGAATGAACCACCAACTGTGACCGCTTTCTAGGAGAGATATTCATACCCGCATCCCCCAACCCAAAAACGAGGATCCAAATTGGGTTGAGAGAATCGTATGATCACACAGCACACCTGGTACCGAGCTTTGCCTTCTGTTTTGGGAGCGGAATCGCTTAGCACACAAATGCCCATGGTCACCTGGGACCGTCTCTGGATGCTTGCTACCACCTGATTATACAAAGCACGAATAAACAGGGCTGAAACTTAACATGCGGCCGCTCCCTGTAGGAGCCACCCGTGAAAAACAGAATCCGAGACGTGCCTGAAGAACGACAGGATCATTTTCACCGAGGCAAAATCCATCCGAGATGTAATTTGCCCTCCAGTCATCCATGGCAACGGTATGAATTCTTCTCCTAATGTCTGATCATTCACAGTATGGCTGGTAACTGTGGTAACAGTGTTTCATGCCTTTATGGGATGCATGATGGACGATTGCTAGTCCTACAGCTTCTGGTGAATAGATGGTAAACTGGTTTTAGTGAGGCAGGGGAAATTGTGCGCACGGTGGCGTGTTTATTTTGAGAAATCGCTCCGCTTGTACCTATTTGCATAATGTATATACGTAAACGCACGCAAGGTTAGTGTGTACACACGTATGAGGGCGCGTGCGTACAGAAGGTGCCAGCTCACTTGTGCTAAATACATGTTGAAAACTGAAAAAAGGGAATGAAACAATGTGATTTATGGCTTTCCAAGGAAAACGACGGCTCTTACGAGTACATTAAAACAGTGGCTCTGTGGCAGAAAACAAAGCCATTTGAAATACAGCCGAGGTAGAGTGCGATTGCTCCCAAAATTGCTTTATGATGGAAAACGACCTCCTGATCCTTCTGAAGCTGAACCAATGGGAAGCTGAATCTGATGAATCTGCAATGCGGTCCTTTCAGGTCAAAAGCTAAAATTATCTAGACAGATAATCGAGCAAAAGTGAATTCCGGAATACAATTCAAAACCAGCCCACATGCTGCTTCTCCTGACCGCATGTGTCCGAGTTTGCGTAGAACAACAAGGTTAACTTTCGTTTTAATTTGCACGCAATTATCCAATTAATAAACGGGCCATGAATCTTTATGTCTGGGAAGAAGTGCAAAGATCTTGCGCCAAGCCAGATTTCATAAATCTGATTAAGTACCTCTGAAAAACGATCTGTGACGACTCTTCAGTGCGAATCTGTCATTTCGGCACAAGCGAGGAAATGGGGGACACTTATCAAAGCAAGAGCAGGGTACCCTGGTCATCATCTTCATCACAGGATGCAGTGACCTATGCAGTGATGGCGCTGGCTGCCTGGACGCACGCAATCAGGACACAGCAGGGGACATGGCATCCGATTTCTCTCAAGAGCAGATTCCTCATGGCCACCTAAGGACAGCCCTAAATTCTTAGCACATGACTAAGAGCATGCTTGATCATTCATGGCAGACATTACAATCCCCCCCCCCAACTGACAAAGTGTACCTCAGCTGAATGAGGGTGGGCTACATGGTCACGGACCAGCTTTAGAAAAACCTTAACGAGGTCGTCGCTTATTATAGTGCTAGCTGAATGCGCCCCAGGAGCTGGCCCAAGCACAGCCCAACGGCACGCTCAATCCGAACATGACTGTGATCCAGCCTTCCTAGATTCCCTGCCGCTTGACTTCTCCGTATTTACTCTCGTCGGGCATTAAGGCGGGATTATGCAGTGTGCGACACTGCCGTCTGATGTTAATCAATGGAAATCCCATGTTATCCATTTATACCAATTAGAAGCGACTATGCGAATCAAGAGAAACAAAGGCTGTGGATGAACATAACTGGCAAACGGAATCACATATTCCCCCTCTGCACTGCAGAAGAAGACTGATGGAAATCGAGGGTGATGGAAATTATTAATCAGGGTGATACCGGCATTACCCATACTGCACCGGGGAAGATGCTCCATAATGTGGTGCAATCCGATAGCACTGATTGGTCAAGTGCCCGATTCCTGTCACGTCGTGGAGAGAAGGCGATGCGGCCAGGGGGAAACTGGGGAGGGCATGGCGTACACCACCCTCGCTGTTGGGACTGACAGCAGTGCCGGATCTCAGGCTGGCTAATGGCAACATTACTCACAGTGCCCGACTGTCCGACAGAATGATTATAATCATTTTTACACGGGACTCGGGTAAATCCTCTGAGTTGGCCAGGAGTCTCAAATTTAAAGAGTGAATTAATTCTGCGAGATGGCAGGTGTTCAGAAAGCAGGGCAGAGAGAAACATGCTTAGAGGATGGCTCCATCGGCAGTGCGTGCAAAGGCGGGAACATAAACACGCACACGCCCACCCCAACCCCAATGAAGGTCCTTCACCGGCTCCTCCCCCCCGTCATACCCACGTACGTCACACGCAGGCCTGACTGCGTCACAATGAGCTGGGCATGGCAGCACATCCTGTGAATTGGGGAGGGCGAGCGGCACGTTGTTTGACAGAGAGGCCCTGTTACCAGGAGATGCGCGGCAGCCCTGTAAATCACCGGCCAGCGAGGGGCGACCCCACGCTTTCCCAGTGCCCATACGCATTCATCCGTCAGGGGGCCCGCACTCCTGGCAAAAATGGACGCTATTTATCATACCTCACAGTAATGCCCCCATTTCGCTGAAAAAAAGGCACAAGGTAACAGTCTTTCACATGACGAGCTGACGATCTAACTTCAGTCTCCTACAGAGCCCTGGCTGTTCAGCGGAGAAATATCCCAGAAAATAAGGCGGGCATTTATATTGCGCAAAAAACCGGATGTGAAACCACCGTTTTAATATATATGCTAATGATATATCTTAATTATTGTGAGCAAGATATTTTGGTCCAAAAATGAATAAAAGTATTAAGCTGTGTAGTTTTGAGTCCACAATGGGCAATATCGTTTTCTAGTTTTATTGGGACAATTAAGTACTTCATTACTTTAGGGGAATGACCAATGGTTCTGCATTAATAATGAAAGCAAACTCTCTCCAAAACACAGTGTTTATGAGCTAACAGCCAGGGAACTGAGTGAGTACTTCAAGATATACTCAAGAAAACACATTCTTCACTGCAGGCATGGCTCCAATGTTTATCTAAGTATCTCTAAATTACTGGCAAAAATACAGTCTCACACATTAAAGCAACTCAAAAATATTGCTTTGATTGTTATTGCACAGCATTTAGATTCAGACCTGATCTCCGAAATTCTTCATCAGAGACCAGTACTGTCACCATGCGCATCTTCATGTGCGCCCATTCATCCATTAGGCGCATGCTTCATCATGTTTTGCAGAGATGACAATGACAGTATCCATACTTCTAAGAGGGATTCATTAAGCAGCGGGAGCCACAAAGGCCTTTCACAGGCTGGGTTTCAAGTTTAAATACAGTTATGGAGGCAGAGTAAATGAGAGGCATTAAACAAACAATAAAGGATTTTGCGCAATCTGGGCCTAACCAGAGGTGATCCTGAACCCTGAACCCTGAACCCCTGTCCGATGGCTTTCCAGGTCCCGAATAGCCAAATATCAATAGCCAGCCCAAACCATTCTGTGGCCCTAAGCAAAGTATGATTAACCTAGTTGTCATTTGTCATCTTCCTTCCATTCTGACAGGTTGATTAGATGGGGGGGGGGGGGGGGTG
>JAODUD010000046.1:7524014-7542247 GCA_026784285.1 Stomatorhinus walkeri | reverse complement strand
CATTAGCTCCTGCTGGAAGGGCGAAGGCGAGACAAACATTCCTGCCTTGTATGGGACATGTGGCCCACATACATCACTCAGGGAGTGTGGGCTGAATCCTGTATTCTTAGCATCCTGTCCACAGACAGCGTGCTCCTGCTAGGCGATGCTGAGCTGCTGCCAGCTTGGGGCCAGCCATGTAGTCATGCCTGGAGAACTTGCCAATGCTTTGAGATAGGGCTGGGCCATAAGCAGCCACTTAGTTTGCCCTTTTATACACACATACACACACATACATAGCTCCAGTGAATAACTCTATAATGCATTATAATGGTGATTTTAAACATTTAGGATGCTTTTTACTGCTTCATGAAGGTATTTATAGTGCAGTATAGAAGAAAGCTTCATAGAGCATTCATAATGCATAATAAAAATGGTTATACGGTGTTATGCTTCTTTATAAATATCTATAGGCATGTTCGTGATGCTATGAACATGCATTATAATGTATTATAAGTGTGTTTATAGATTCTTATTGGCACAGCATTCATAAAAAGTGTTACTATTTATACAAGTTAAATATTTCACTCTGTATTTTTAAACACCAATTTATTTTAAACACCAATGCTATTGTAGTGGAGCAGTCACCATGCGTGACGAGATGGGGAGATGTGATAAGCGATAATCTCCCACTCGCTCCCCACATTACCGAAGATCTACACATGCCAGGAAAAGAGATCTAATTATGCAGTCCCTGAAAGAGCCCTGAAAAAAAAATCAATAGAGGCAGAATTTTGGGAAAGGGGAATGTCTGATCTAGTGGCACGGGCTTGAAGATTTCAGAGGCGGAATCAATAAAGGAGGCGGCGTATCTGCATGTGGTACGTGGGCAGCATGTTCTGTCGCGGCCAGCGAAAGCCTCGGATCCCAGCGCCCAACGGGCCAGGCCTCAGCGCAGATGGAGTCCTGCGGTTATTTCCTGTTAAACATGGCATCGTCGAGGCAGCTCGTAAGAATCCGCGTTACTGCATGTTTATGATGCAAGACGAGGAAATGCAGACAGTCTGAAGCAGGACTGTGTGCTTCTCTAAGAAGACCGGACTGTAAGTGGCAGCGAATGGTCACTTAAACACAATCACTGGCCATTATTTAAGGGCACCCAAATGAAAATGGCATTTGACTCTGGAAATAGCAGACTTCTTCCACGCGTCAACTCTAGTTAAGTACTGGAAACTGTGCTGGCTACTCGCAAAAGTTTTAACTCATGAAAATATCTTGAGTGCTTGAGGGGGCTGTTGGTGGATGATGAGATGGCTGAGGAAGCCATCAGCTCTTTGCTCCTTGCCTTACAGATTCTCCAGGGCTCAGGGCTGGCCCTGGACGTGGACTGGGAATGCATACTGCGGTTTGGGAAAGAGTCTCCTTTATGGAATTTTGTAATCTAATGCTTTGTGTTGGTTCCTTGCGTGCTTGGGTGACCCACCTGATCCATGTTAGAAGGGACACTATGAGCTACTTCAGGTTTTACAAACTAGTTTAAAACCGCGAGGCTCCTGTTCTCGGCTAAATAGTTTAATTCTTGTCCTCTGACTGGTTTGTTTCCCGGACTGAAAGACTCGTCCAGCTGTTTCACATTAGCATTAGTGACACATGCATGATTATTGAAGACCAATAAGCACACAGCAAGAACTTTACAAACCCAGTCCCAGCCAGTAGGGTTCCCCCCCACTCCATATAGATCAGGTGGTCACATGACTGTCTGCCCGGTACTAGGAATACCCCCCCCCCCCCCCCCCACCATGGCAATGTGCGCACCTCTCCAACATAACAGTACCTGTAACACACTTTGTTTTCTTAACTTCACAATTAACGCATCCCGATTTCATCCTCACGCATGTCAAAATAGTTAATCGATTTGCCTAAATGGATTTTTTGAAAATCATGCAATATTTTATCACATAAAGTAACTTATTTCACGCCATTGAATCGGACTGGGGTCTCACATAAACGTCACCTGCTTTGATTAATGGGCCTATGAGAGGATGATAGGAGGGCAGAGACGTTTTAAATGGAACAGAACAAGGTCTTAAACAGAATAGAATTTCTGCATGGGGACTCAAGTTGATGTATATCTTCTTTCAAAACATATCTCCCATTTTTTAAGACATGGGGGTGAAAAACAAGATGAAACAAGATTTTTTTTCATGGGGAAAAAAGTCGGACCTCCGTGGCAGATTGTAGTGCAATAAGAACTGAGGCTGGGCTTGGAGTGAATGTCAAGAAAAAATTACCTATATTATGCAGCAGATACAAGATTACATTAGCAATACCCATTAGTCTAAATCAACTTGCACTGTTGATAAAGTCTGTCTGGAGTCAGCCCAAGAGTTCCTTTTCAGTTTAAAACCTGCCATCAGTTCAGAGTGTATGATTTGTGAGCCTGGGTTTTAATTTAATCCCTCCCGACTGTCCGTACATTTCGCTCGGGCTGTTTGTACGCCGCAGTGCTGCCTGCCATCCATGCTTGCTGCCACGCCTGTCCCTGCTTCCTGTTCTTTTTTTTTTTTTAAAACCTCCTGATGTTTATGATTGACTGGGGAAGAACTATCTAAGAACTAATCTATCATGTATAAATTCGTGCCTTTGCAAAATGTCGTTTGTTGAGAGTAACAAGCAGGCCATAGACTGAAATGAAAGCACGTTATATTTCTGTAACTGGACACAAATTGCCAAGCAGTTCAAATTCTGCAAAGTCCTCCACTAACACACACCCCCCGTGTCCGGGGTCCTAATAAGCACCGATGTTTCTTTAGCTGAAATATCGTTGTGCCTGATGAATGTCTGCGCCTACATTCATTTCCCTCTCACTGCCTGTGGGACGCACAGATGGTACAATCCTGTAACACCCGGACATGACAGAATGAATTGTAAATTACACTCTGCTTACAGAGCCAGTGTCATAGCAGGCAAATGTACAAGCGGGTACAAGGAGGAACCGGCAGCTTTGACGGGAACACAAGCTGGAACACTGATACCACAGCGTCCTCAAAGACGAACGGAAACCGACGGAGAAATAATGCATGGAGGAGAAACCTCTTCATTGTGCTTGGCTGCTCATACAACTGCTCTGAGTGACATCTTCTCCTGAGGATACTGCATCAAAGCCTACCACCCGCCTGCATTTCATTATTATCATTGCGTCTGACTTGCTTGATAGTATATCACCTAACTGGTTATCTATGTTCACGAGGAACTGTACATCTACACTACCATGAGCAAGCTATGGGCATACCAGCAGAGGATGGAAGGTGGTCTACTAATTCAGGAAATGCGCTTTCGGACAGATGCCAAGCATGGCTGCGGCGGAGCGTCTAATGCCTTTCGCATAGAACCGACTGGCAAGGGTCCATGTGTTGTCCCACAAGCAAACAAAGACTACAAGCAAATAAAATCAGGTGACCACGTACCCACACACCTTGGCAGAGGTGCGCTCCACATCCGGCGGCCACCCCCAAGGCATACGACCTCTGGTGCCCCCTCTAGCCGGTAACCCATACTGCAGGAAAAACTGAGAGTATCACCAATGCCGAAGTTGTAGCCGTTCCGCCGCCCAAACCGTGGCATCCCCGGGTCCTCGCACGGTTCCAGATTGTATTCTGGGAAAAAATGAATGAGATGGGACAAGATGGAAAAATGCAGAATTAGGCCCGTGCATGATTTGATGTTGACTATATTAGGCATAATTACCTGTGTGCAAGCACCTTTTAAATAAAATTGGATTACATCTCAGCGCTGGGAAATTTTTAAAAAGCATGTTTTTAATTCTAAAGGAAAGTGGGTTTGGCTTGTGAATGGAAAATGCTGCATCAGCAAGCCTTAAAGGTAAAGATAGAACTTAAGGTAGGTATATTATTCTGCATGAATCAGGGATAGATCCCTCGCACTCTCAAATCAATATCAGTACAAGCTACTGTTGTCAGCAAAATAATATATGTTCATTATGACGAAGAACCATGCTTATCACTGTGGAAACAATCTGTCACATGACAGAATACTGGATACTACAGTGTCTCTCGCAAACTGATGATGGGTCAATGCCTGGAAAAAAGAATTCACAGACACTTCCCATCTCAGTCACATTGGAGGGGTGAGCTGGGCATTCAGGCCTGAAATTTTATTTTAAAACTTTGCGTCTGAATGTTGAGCTTTGATTGGTAAGTTTGCAGCTACAGTTTTTGTACTCTGGTATACCCGGTAGCAAGGTTAGCTACCAGAGAAATATTGAATCATTTCACATTCCATCTGGACACTGTGAAAAATTTTAGGGGCAAAATTTTACAGAGGAATATCTACAAAATTCTGTTAAATCTGATGAATAACTTGACATTCAAAATGTGTTAAGCTAGTGTATTTGTCCACCAGTTTACATTTTATCCTGAAAAAGGGTGAAAGCATCCACAATTCTTTAGCTGAATTTGACATCACTGCTTTTCTGCTCAGTGTGGTGTGCATACCCTGTTGTGCAGAAATGTGAAATAACAGTAAAAGATCAATGGCATATCTTGATTTATGTTTCTATGCAAAAATATCTCCATGAGGACTCACTGAAATGAACATCTTTATCATGTATTATTTATCAGTGATTACTAATTCAGGACATCTTGCAGCTTAAGATACTTGGATGTGCAGAGAAGCCCTTGAGTGAAATACTAGACCCGTATGAATTAAGGCGGCGAAAATATTCTCTGGTTCCACGAGGAGTCTAGCGCAGAGTGTGGGACCATCATGTCCGATGGAAACACCTACCAGAAAAGGTGATGTTGAATCCCTCGTACGATATGGAAAAGTCCGAGATGAAACGTAGCTGAGCCTTGAAGTTGCCGTACAGGCCGGCGTTGATGACGGACGGCAGGTCGGACCCCGTGAGACGGGCCAGGGGCTGAGTGAAGCTGCCGTTTTCCGTGATCAGCAGGTAGTCGTGGTGATCTTCCAGATGAAAGGTGTGAAAGGTGAACTGGACTCCTGTCGAGAGAAGACAGAGGTGAAGGTTCTGGCAAAGTAGTTATAAACTCAGAGCACCTTGCAGTTGTTTTGCTGAAACTATTACATTAAATTGAAATTGAATTAGTCTTAGCAAGGGACAGAGCAGTAATAATTCTCCATCATACGTATGAGAGACATAAGGTAATTTAAAATAACAAATAAAATAAAAATAAATTATTTAAAGCGAGAGTAGCAATTCCATTTCCATTCTGGAGACTTGATCTGAGGGGCACAGTGATTTTCCTGACTGAATGCATTAGCAGCCACGGAAAATGAATGGGAACTTTCAGTAAATTGAACTTGGAGCCTGAATACTGACATTTCACGGAGATGTGTCAGGGAACGGTATCAGAATCTGTATCCAGGGTACCTGGCTGGGAGGTGGCAGGTGGTGCTATGATCACTGGTGAGAGAATCCACACCTTATTTGTCTCTTAACTGTCGGTGTGGTCTGTTTGACTCATCCTGAAAACCTCTTATAGGATTAAGGTATGGTGTGATATTTCCACCAATCAGATTTCAGCACTATCTGGGAGACATTTAAATACAGGAAAACAGAGGGTATGGCTGCATTTACAACTGTTTTCCACATTGAACCAAACATGTCCTGTGATCTCCATAGAGTCCAATGTCTTTGCGCTAGCTTGGAAACTTGCCACTAATTACCTGAGTCATCAAAGCTGCTCACCTATGGTACGTGTCCAGTAAGTTTCATACTGGCTTTTCAATGTACATACAGAACAATGCGAACTGACAGTGCTTAAACAGTCCTTAAACTTCAATCAATATAAAAAAGTAAATGCACTTACATTCAATGGCTACTCAATAAAAAGTGCTCTGAATATGATACTTCCTCAAAATATGAGAGCTTGTTCCGATATCCTTCTACAATCAGCAGGAATCATCCAGCCATAATCAGCAGTAATCACGGCCCTTTGTGAGGCTTGCTAAATGGACAGCGGGTGAAAGAATATGGTGGAGAGGGGGTTGGAGGTGTGCTCTACCTTTCCCATGGCTGACTTCCACAGTCCAGGTGCAGTTCAGGGAGTTGGGGTACATTTCAGGGTATCCGGGAGACAGGATGGTCCCACGGGGTCCCCTCACGTCTCCTCCACAGAGAGCTGGGGGAGGCAAGGAGAAGCTTTATCTTCGGGCATTATGTTCTATGCATGTGCTGTACATGTTTGTGCTGGCAGGACATGTTATTATGAGACTGTCTTTGGGAGAAACACAGAACTGAACCACATGACATGTAGACTGAACCACATGACAGGCAGACTGAACCACGTGGCAGGCAGACTGAACCACATGACAGGCAGACTGAACCACATGACAGGCAGACTGAACCACATGACTTGACAGGGAATGACAGATTTCAGTAGAAGATTTTCCTCTAAATACATAAAAATAGCTTTGCAAAAAGAGGTAAGTTAACATTCCTTTCCAAAGATAGTCCTTGTTTAACTCCATCTTCTCTCCAGTTTTTGTTGTTTTGTTGGATTAATAATGAATGGCATCAAGATACAGGGGAGAACATCTTCGAAACGTTACCACAGTCCAACATTACTACTTGATTATCTCCCCTCTCTGAAGACTAGTTCCCATTTAGCCTCGAGTTAGTGACGACTGTTGTTCGACCCTGAGCGGTGTATGCTCAGAGGCTGCCTGGTGAATGTCGGCCATTTTGTGGGCCACTCTGTCCTTTATTACGGGAGCTCAGTGCCCCTACGGCATGCACAACCCTGACGTGTGTCCTGTGGAGTTGCTTACAGGGTGATGACAGGCTGGGCTTGCAAAAGCCTGCCCCTCGGATACCTGATCTTGTGTGGGGATCAGTTCCCATCAGCCACAGCAGCGATCACACTAAATTGCCTTTCTGATTTTCCTTTTCAGACAGCCTAATGGCTTTTGCTGAATTGTATTGTCTCAGTTTGGCTAACTCAAAAAAAAAATCTATAAAATCAAAAAGTAGACGTAAATTACTGAAAAAGATTAATCAGACAAGACGCGACTCCCCTTCCATCAGCTACAATTTACCTGAGATGTCACCGGCTCAGCAAAACAGCCACAGCTTTGCAAACACGTCGGTGCTCACAATCCACACTGGCAATTTCACAGCAGGGATGTGCCACCTGCCAGTGACAGGCACTTCACTGGAAACACTGACTTAACAGATTAGCCGCTTCTTGCAAGATGACTCTGTCACGTACTACGCGGGTGCTGCCTGGACAGATCCGCCGCTCGTTTAGAACAGCCCCGGTTTAGTTTCAGGTGTTTATTGCTGGGGGGCATGATATGGACTTGGCCTCACACCTTCAGGGTTGTGGTGATAACTTGTAGCCCCTACTGTGTGTGTTTGGGTTAGCATGCGCTAACCACACTTGTGTGGGTTTCCACTGGGTCTACAGTCCTGCAGCTTTGCTGCATGGGTGTCTCTAGATTGGCGAGGGTGCGGTTCCTTGCTTCATAGCCTGCCCTGGCTGGGACAGGCTCCAGGCTCCCCACTACACTGTACTGCAGGAGCAGCTACAGAAACTAACCAGTATTTCACATGTGAATGTGTAGCTACAAGCAAGCGCTGCAGAGTTTTTGTCCTCAGCAGGATAACAATTAGTAACGTGTTTAACGGGCAAAGACACTCATCAGAAGGTAAATGAATATTTTCAGAAAATTGTATCTGAAAATAAAGCTGGCAAAACATGACCTTAACAAACAGCAGTAGACAGTTATATGTTCAGTCATAATAATGCATGTACAGTATATTGTTTTTTGTATTATTTGTACAGAGCCTTGCTGTTCTCTGACAGAAAGGTACACTATGTTTTTCTCCTTTGATATGTTCTCTAAATTGGAAGTAAGTGCCAGTTCTGTCTAAGGTGAAGGTTCAGATGAGGGACATTTCCGAGCCTCACAAATCGGCTTCTATATTACTCTTAATAATCCCATTGAGACTATATCCAGCACCCTGAGGTCCACAGCTAAATGACAGATATCGATCCATTGTTGTCTTGAGGGAAACATCATTATCACTTTTTATGGGGCAAAGCTTAATGTTATCTTACTCTTTCTCCTTCTCACATTTTTTTGCTGAATAAAAGTCCAATTATTTGGCTTCGGGGCAAGGTAGGGTGTGTTTACAGAGAATGAAGATGTCTGAATTTTTATCACTCTGATGCCTGAGCGCCCTGGCAGCGAATCTGATTCCTGAAGCCACATGCGGCGTATTGGAGACGCACCGTCGCACGTGGGCAGCGGGTGGCTCCACCAGTGATTCTTCTCGCACACTAGGGGCTCCTCGTGGTTCAGCCTGTAGCCTGGATCGCAGCCGAAGGAGACGGTGGACCCGATGGAGAAGTCCTGGCCGTAACGCAGCCCGTTGACTGGGATTCCTGGGTCTAGGCAGGAGTAGGTATCCACGGTGACACCTGGAAGGGATACATAACCCCTGAATCAGCACACTGCGCAGATCGATTACTCCTGTCTCAAAACATTATCTGTGAGTGTTACTGTGTAGCTAATATATATTTTTCATATTGGTATGTTGTTATACTAGAGCAGCTACAAAGAAATCACCGAAGGACAGTGTAAAACAAAGGCTGACAGTGGGCGGACTAGGGCTGCAGCACTCAGACCAGCGTCACGGACCAAGGCCAGACGCGGCCATTTAGCTCACTTTCGTAGTAGATCTTGAAGCCGCTGTTGGAGCGGCTGTTATCTGTGGTGAAGAGCAGGTAGAGGTGGTTGCTGCTGCTGAACAGGAACTGGGGCACCTGGGTGCCGTTGAAGGAGCCGATGAGTGGCGACAGAACGTTGGGTCCATCGTGAAGCTCCAGGAAGTCGTAATTGAGCTCCGTCTGAAATCTGCCAGGGATAAAAGATAATGGACAACGGACATAACTGTTGTTATATACATCTATATATAAATGACATATATAACAACTTATACCAATGCTAAGACGAAATGTATGTGTGTGTGGATTAGGTTTATATTACATTGTTGGGACAAAATGTCCCCCACAACGTAATAAAAATCTGTTTTTTGACACTGCGGGGACCATTTTTCAGGTCCCTACAAAGATCTGTGACTGCAATCAAAAGACTAAAAATGCCACAAGTCTCATATTTTGTTTGGTTACTTATGGTTAAGGTTAGGACTGGGTAGGGGTTAAGGTCGTCATGTTGGGATTTGAGCTGTCCGTATAGAAATGAATGGAGAGTCCCCACAAAGATATAATTACAAACCTGTGTGTGTGTGTGTGTATTTGCATATAAATCACCAAAATGAGGCCAGGCAAGGAAAGAGAGGCAAAGAGCAAAAGAAAGAATGTCTCGAAAGGTTCTGAAACTCATTTAAGCAACAAGAATAAATAGCCTGACCTTCAAAACACGCATCATCAGGACGGTTGTAAGACTCGCTGACCCTTGACAAAGACGAGGCCGGTATCGATAGGGACCGCGTACCTGTCGAAGGTGATCTTGATGGAGCGGCCTGTCTCCGCCTCGATGACCCACTCGCAGCTCAGGGAGTCTTTGTAATACCCCGGCCACCCGGGGGACAGGATGACGCCACTGGGGGCCGAAAAATGGCCGCCGCAGGGGGCTGCACAGAACAGAGGGATAAAAATAGAGAGCGGTTACTGACATCACCTTTCCAGAATCCACAGTGTGGCTGCAGCACACCGTGAAATACAGATGGTGGCTGAAGTCAGGTATTGCATTTATATCAGATGGGTCCTTTCACACTTTCCTAGTGACTCAAATTATACCACATAACATTAAACGATAGGAAAATAACTTAAAGCTGAAAAATTGCATGGCATTAATAAGGACCCAAGGGACCGAAGGAACAGCCACATTTCATATAATATAACTTAACATGGTGGGTCTAGTCGGTTTCTGAAGAAAACCTTCTGAAAGTATTAGGAAAGTTTTTGCAGTGGATTTGCAACGGAAAGTAGAAATTTTATGTTTTTCAAAATGGTAAATCATCAGCATTTCTTCCTTAAAACCAACACATGTCATATATATAGAATTTTTATGTTTTTCTTCCACCAAGTGTTGAGTTTAACTTTCCTAAGATAACATGCCCATATTGCAATATTTACAAGGAATGAGAATCCCCATTGCCTCCCCTATGTAATCTCTAGCTTCCCATGAATTGCTGTTTTTTTAAACTTGAATGAAAGTACCACAGTAAACATGAGAGACAAGCAGTGAAAACCAGCCATCTGGACCCAGTGCGGCAGACGGTCCGCAACTCTCGTTCCCGACCCCATCTCAGGTATGCCTGCTGGGTGACAACGCTAGTTGACCATGTAGCCGACACCTGTTTTCGAGTAGAGTCGCCGTTACCTTCACATTTGGGAATGGGTCCGCTCCACATCACCATGCCGTTATCTAATTCGCAGGTGATGGTTTCCGTTCCTTGGGTCTTGATGAAGCCCTCCTCGCAGATCACAGAGATGGAGCTTCCCAACTGGAAGCTGTCTCCGAAGCGGCGGGCGTTTATAGGGATTCCTGGATCGGGACACTCGTTGTGGCCAAAAGCTGAGATTATGTGGACAGAACAGAGAATTGCATGATTTTTCTGGAGCACGGTGAGTTTAAATGCAAGAGGCAGTAAGGCGTCACGTTGGCCTTATCACAAATTAATAAGTGCCATGGAATATATTGAGAATAACACGAGTTAAGAGAAACGAGGCTCATGGCTTTCATTACAAACCAAATTATGATAAACGGAAAATCTCTAAAACATCTAATATTTTTATTGTTAAATTCCAAATGGTAGCTTAATGTCAAGAAAAATGAAGCCAGGTTTACAGCCTTATTCATTGTCAGTTATGAAACCATTATTGTTGCATAAGAAAATTAGAAAGTCAAATGATGTACAATAAATCACATTTTATTTCATTATTTTGACATTGCATTGCCGAATTACTGCACTGCTCGACAATCCTTCACAGAACTTTCTGGAGCTGACTAATGTGAAAGGACCTGAACCGTCGAGATGGGCTCATCCTCCAGGCTCCCACCTCACCAGCCTCCGTCATGATGTTTTTAAAAATAACTGATTTCTGAAGGAGTAATTTTCTCACTTCTTTGGCTCCCTCACCACCACACGGTATCCAGAGACAGGGAATTACGGCACCAAGTGTTATATAAACACATGGCGGACACCAACTGACAACTAAAAATTAAATAAAAAAAAATACTTGCAAGCTCAATGGCAGTCAACTGCAGTAACACCACTCTGTGTCATATGGTGAATATATATATATATGTGCCTCAGGGCAAATTACAAAGTGGTAGAAGTGGCACAATGAAATAGTCTTGTGACCAGAAGGTTGCTGGTTCAAGTCCTAGGAGATTTCCAGTTCAGGACCCCTGCTGGGGTGCTACTGAGCATGCAAACATCACAGCAGTTGCTTAAATCCCCCCACAATCCATGATGCATATTCGGACTGGATCTATGTGGGGCACAGAGGTACTGTAAAGTGACTGGAGGCTCGATCAAAAATAGTGTTTGAGAACACCAGGTGTTTGGTAGAAAAAATTAGTTCTTTTTATAAACCCCTTCTTTCAAAGCTGGTTCTACTTCATCTTCATATTTCATTACGTATCCTGCAGATATGTTCGAAAATACACAAGACGAGTTCAGAAAATTTTTACATTTGGGCTAGAATCGGGGTTTTGGGACACCTTCTTTCTATGACGACTGGAATCCTGGAGGACGACTGCACCCTCCAAAGGTTTGTGGTGCAGACGCCGTTCTCCTTGACTGCCAGCAAGCCCCGTTTTGGGGCCTGACAGCCGGCGTCTGTGGACCAGGTGCACGTCGCCGAGGAACAAATGTAAGACGGTCATCCGATTAACGCGTCCAAAAGCCCCATGGGGATACGGCACACAAGCAAGCATGCTTTGGCTAAATATAGCTCTGACTCTAGTTGCTGCTACGTTAAAGCCAGGAAGCCGGTTGCGTTAAATTCCCTTAAACGTCACGCTACAGCCGACGGATGCGAGTCTTCAAATGAGGGTAGAGCCTCAAGCCCCATGTGCCACTCGTCAGAGAAGAAATCCAGGAGCAGTCAATCACGCATCTGACAGCCCCTCTACAGACGACATGAAACAAGGCTGTCATTCGCAAGGCCTTACAATGTCCCTAATGGCCTTGTGCGTGATGGTCACAGAAGGCAGGCTTTTTTTTAGGCACTGGAAGAGTTGTCATGACATTTCATAAGTCCTTAAAAAGTAACATCTATTACAGACTCTGTGTTGTAGACTATAGTGATAGATGAGTATTCTCATGGTCATTACAGAGCCACATGCTACTATGCAAAGCCAAATTATGTTGCCATTGATCAAAACAATCTAAAGGATCACTGTAAATCCAGAATTTGGAATTCATTTAGTAATTTATTAATCTATCCATCTTTTATACATGCTTGTCCTATGCAGGGTCTGGACACAATAGGCACAAGGCAGCGAATAACCCAGGATGGGGCGTAACCCACTGCAGGGCACACACACCATTCACACACACACACAGACAACCTGGGAACTCCAATCCACATTATCATGTTTTTTTGACTGTGGGGGGGGGGAACTAGAGTACCCAGAGGAAAACCCACGACGACACGGGGAGGACATGCAAACTCCACACACATGGAACCAGGGCCTCAAATCCTGGTCCCAGAGATGTGAGGCAACAGTGCTGACCGTTGCGCCACTGTGCCATCCCATAATTTAACAATAATAAAATTAAATTTATATTTTATAAACGACAGAATTATATGCTACATGCATAGTGTAGTCGATTTTACTGCCATAGCTGGCTTCAAATCGATTCTCAGGCTAACCCTGGGAATCACTTGAACAAAATGGAAAAACAAGATGTATCATAACCACAGCAGTTGAGTGCTGAAATAAACAGTTTGAATAATGCCTAATTTGATCCTCGTGTTATTGTGAGTTATTGTGCATCACAAACACAAAAGTCAATCTGAGAGTTGATGGAACTCCTAAATGATACACATGTTTTCTGTGATTTCCACTGCATCAGAATAATTTTCAAAAACAAATGAATGTGAGGGCCATGAGTCCTTTTCTATTTGTGAGGACACGCCATTTATTCTGAGAGAACAGTTGAGCAGCGTATGAAATTCTATAGCGAGGCTGTTTGCAAACTGGCAGCTTTCTGCATTTTAATGATGCTATACGGTCATCGAGAGTTGTGTTTAAAATGGTGGTAATGATAGAAATCGCTAAAAAAATTGTAATTCCGTGAGAAAGTGCCACTGTTTTTTTTTCTTTCTTCCACGTGTGAAATCAGGCCAGCCGTGGATCCCTGCAAATGGGCAACACAGAAACATGGAGGTCAGCGGAACGGGGCAGCTCGATTCACGGGAGCAAGAGCCGGGCCGTATTTCACAAAGCCGGCCGTCCCCGAGAGAGGCGCCTGGGAGGAGGCGACAAGAAACACCTGGCAGAGGCCTTCGTCTGCTGTTACACTCTTGAAAACTGAGGCCACGGTGACACTGCTAGCTTGACGAGCACCACACCGTGCCGCTGCGCCGCGCCACTCGGCACGCGCCCCCGCCACGCTGGCACCGCATGCTCGCACTCACTGCTGTAGGTGATGTTGAAGCCGCGGCCCGACATCGAATGATCCGCCTGGAACTCCAGTCGCAGGATGTTGGTGTTGCTGGTCAGGTGCGAGGGCACCTCGGCCCCGGAGAAGCGGCCCAGCACGGCCGAGTCGAGCAGCTCTCCATCCTTCACAGTCAGGAAGTCGTACGGGGCCTCCAGGTCGAAGTCGTTGAAGGCCAGGTGAATCCGGCTGCCCGGCTCCGAGATGATCAACCACACACAGTTCAGGTTGTTCCCGTAACCCTCAGGGTAATCGGGTGACAACACCGTTCCCATCGGAGCGGTGAAATTCGACAAGCATGGAACTGTGCAGAGAGGACGATAACACGGATGAGGAGACCTTGAACAGCAGCCACCATCTTTTAAATACATATTTTTGTTCTCACATGTGGAATCATTTCGTCGCTTGTCACGAGCCTTTGTGCATCCCCAGACTTTTGACTTTATCTCGAGTTGGCTGTATTAGCCCCCTCTCAGCTGTTTAATACGCCAACCTGTGAGCCTCCCATGTGCATGTGAAGGGGCCGGCCGTGTTTATTTAGCATGATGCCTGGTAAGTGGGGATGCAAACCAGCTGTGTAAACAGTGGCACCATTACTGCACTCCAACAGCCTGTCGATGGAATTATGCAAATTAAAGTGTTTGAAAAAGGTCTTATATGTATATGTTACACTGATAATTGGTAGATCAGACTTGGATGGAGTGAACTGCATGACTTCATCATTTACACTCCTTCTGTATTGAGAGGTTTTTAATTGGTCTGTGAATGACTGTATTGTTGCCTGGCAGGATCTATTTCTGTATAATCCAGTTTAATCTTATACATGAAATACATGAAAAACTTAATCCAGAAACATGACCGTGAGTCTGTCAAGAGTTATTTCCAAAAATAGCAATGATTCTGCGTGGAGCATTTCATTATAGGGGCAAGTAGTCACATGTTACATTTTTATTAATTCAACACATGCTTCTATGCAAAACTACATTTTTTTTTAGAAAACAGGGTCAGAAAATCCCTGGTACACTTAGAATTAAGAGCCATGTCCAAGGGGCCAATGGTGAAGTAATTTTGGCAACCCTGGGATTCGAATCAGTGACCTTCTGGTCACAGCGTCCTAATCTCCCATGTCACACACCTTTCCCATGAAACATGAGAGCATAGTTTATATTAAAAATACTATATTTCAATGTATAAGATTACAAAAAAATGCTGGATACTAAATGAAATACGAAATGAATCATTTAATCTATGGCTGTCAGACTGTCTGACATTTAGACCCATCAGCTTGCTACTATTCTCTCTGTTGCACCTGTACATAACTGTGTCCCCCCTCGATGATGACTCAGCCATCCTCACTATGAGCGGCAGCCCATACTCACAGATGCAAATGGGGATGTTGGCTGACCACTGGTTGTTGTTCTGACAGGAGATTGTTCTCTCCCCGATGAGCTCAAACCCAAACTGGCACTCGAAGCGCAGCACGTCCCCATTGGAGAAGCCCGCCCCTTCCCGAATCCCATAGAGGGGAGTCCCCGGGTCGCCGCAGCTCTCCTTGTCGATTTCTGCGGAGATAAAGGAGAAGCTGACCTTCTGAGCATCTGCACCCGTCTGCGAATTTACTGATTTCAAGTGGCAAGAGCGACTCGTGAAGATCGCGGCACCTCTGATACTTAAAGACAGCACCTCTTATTTATCAATGAAACTGCTGGTAGCAGAAAACCTTCTTTATGAACAGCAGAGTGGAGTCAGGAAAGATGGACTTTTCAGAAATGGGAGCTTACGGATATACCTGCACCAACAGATGCCTGAAACTCAGACAGCACCACATTTAAGGTTATGGGGGCACCATCCTCATAATGTTTACGCGTCTCACACCAGGTGATGAGCTGTCCCGCATTTATTGCGAACATGGCATATTAGACATATAAAATTGAGCCATTGCGGATGCAGCTGAATGCACTTTTCATGCAGAATCCCATGCGACGCTGTCCAGCTATCTCACCGTTGATGCATTCGGCCTTTTGCCCCGATACCGTTATTATATGTCATTTAAGTAACTATTGACCGCAAAAAAATGGCTGAAATGTAGGACCTTCCCAGCATAATCAGACTTCCGCCAACCAGACTGCAGAATAACCTTAATATTACGCAAATTATTTCTTTAAACACATGCACACAGTAGGAAGAGAGAGAGGAAAAAAAAGACTTAAAATGGAACTAGTATTGGTCAGCATGTTACTGGGATTTGCCTCGAGTTATGAGAACAGCCACGGAAGAAAAAGGAGATGATAAATTGCCTTAATTCCAACCACGACATTGCGTTCAGTCCTCCCACTCTCCCACCTGGGCTGCTTGGCGTGGAAGCGTGGGTGCTGTAGGTTAGAACATATGTCCTGCTTTGTCTTTTAGGACAATAGAAAATTGAGAGCAAATAGCTTTAAAGTCCACATTCATCCAAATCAAAATATTGCACCAAGAGGGTTCTCTAGCCCGGGTGAAGTGTTTGAAAACAGTGCTTAAAGTTTTAATTAGCATCCTCTTATTTAAAATATGCACCGTATGTACTCCTTATAGCCACCAAAAAAAAAAAATAAGACTTATATGATATCCGAGGGTATAAGAATGGCACAGAAACTATGCGAAGCAGATGAAATTTTCACCAGAAAGACAGCCACACCTCGGGAGAATGAGTTACGAGGTTGTTTACAAGGCAAAAAAAAAAATTGTGGCTGCCCATCCTGTGGGTGTCAATTCATCGCGAATTTGTTAAACACAGAAAAGAACACAGAGGCCTCAATACGGAGTGTGTGATGCTTGTACCATGTGACACGGGCAACTGTAAATATTAATAAATGTGCGGTGTGAAGCGAGAGTGACACGCTGACCGCAGTGGACTCGAGACGACTGGCCAAAGAGAGAAAATGTGGACAGGAGACGATAAGTAACCGCTGGGAAGTGGCAAAATTACACCATAACTCCCCATTTCAAGCTGATATAAAAGAATATTAAGATCTCATCAATAGCACACGATTTTCCAGACATCTCATCTGGGCTCATAAAATACATATTAAATTTGCAACCAAATCAATGTTCCACATATTTCACTAATGGATCCTGGTGGCCTTAAATCTGTAGATGGACACATAATCATTTAGAATCACTGCAGAAAATGTGCTGTATTTTTTTCATGTTCTGCTTGACATCATAGAATTTCCTTACCTGAACCCACTCTAGAGAACCAATACACACACACACACACACATATATATATATATATATATATATACACACACACACACACACACACACACACACACAGAGGTTAATTTACTAAGTACACGGCTAGAATCGGATTCGTCCTAAAACCAATTCAATAGTCAAATCATTCTGCGCAGCATTCTGCTGTTGTTTCCGTACTTGCATAAAAACCAAGAGCCCAGAAGCCTGCAACCGCAGCACAGAGACATGGACTGAGGAACTACTGGGCTCCACAGCAGCCAGAAGCAGACGGGACCCGGCTGGGCATTGAATATGTGCCAAAAGATACGCAGTTCCGCCAAGAAGACCTTATAAAATGATCAAAATGAGAAATACATTCCATCAAATGGCACTTTGTTCCCCTTTAACAAACACATGAAGCATGACCACCATCAAAAGAAAATGTCTGCCTGAATGGTAATAATCACTGAGATAATTACTGTAACGCTTCTCAACAGAAAATTGGCTTAATAATGAGCATCGTATTAGGCCTGTTCTGCACATCATTAATAAAACTCTTTATCAATAATAAAAAGTGGGACCTCTACTCCCCACTTCCCGCATCCTATTTTGGGCCTGAGTCTATAATCTCCACTTCTGCAAAAAATATTATTATACATTATTCTAATGGGTTTCACTAGTTACAGTCAGCCTGCTGAATATTTGGTCACGGACGTCAATCCCCGCATTGTGCTGGATAGAGGCGCCCTCTCTCAATTGTTTTTTTTTAAATACCACCATACAGTATTACTGAAAATTTACCCACTCATCATGTGACTCTTTACTTACCGGTTCTGCTGCCTCCTGAGGCAGCCTGTAGAATTGCACCCTGATGCCATTATTATATGCTCAGTCAGTCCTGAACTAAGTAGAATGGTGCTATTATAATATCCAGGCAACAAAATGCCAAAGACATGAGTAAAACACCATGTATCATGCTCCACAGTGATGACATCACTACTGGAGAACCTCATAAATGTAAAGAAACACGTTTTCTTTTGAGCAAACTGAGTTTGACTCCCTGTGGTGAAGCCTAGTGTTTTATTTTTAGAATCATGTTGCTGATTTGCCAGAGAACTATGATATACTGAAAATAAAAATATAAATCTAAAAGCAAAATTCTTGCTCCATTCATGCACTTGCTCATGACCATCATAAAGTTGGCTTTCTTGCAAGTATTATCCTGCGTCAAAATGGATCGATTTTCACTGTAGGACAGCAGCTCTGTTCAGAGTTTATTGTGATATTTAAGCCTGGGCTCTTTCAGGTGCTTCTGATAACTCTCACCACGAGTATCAGCCAGCCC
>JAODUD010000046.1:7504534-7517351 GCA_026784285.1 Stomatorhinus walkeri | reverse complement strand
AAAAACAGATATTTATCACATTATGGGGACATTGTGTCCCCATAAGGATAGGTATACCCGCTCACACACACGCACACACACACACACACACACAGAAGGGTGGAATTCAAACTCTGACCCTGGAGGTGTGAGGCAACAGTGCTGCCACACCATGCCACCCTTAAATTAAATTATGCCATGGATAAATAGTGTTATTGGTAGAGGGAAAGGGCATGTTTTCGCATCTAGTGAGGAGACCATTCTTTATGAGAGTCACCGTTACTCATTTGAAGCAAATCTCATATACGAATATAATGCTGTTGCCATTGTTTAAGTATAAAATATAGGAAGACACACTTACATCAGATACAACTGGGACACAAGCAGGGACAAGTGGAATTTTTACTTTGATTAACGCATTATCAAAAAAAATAAATAAATACGGGAAGCAGTTGCCATGGAAACAGGCTCAATCGAGTCTCTGGATTTAGTTGGTGGCCCTGATCCTGTTGACAATGGCCGTTTGGAGGCTTCTGCACCAAGTATTAAGGAGCCATTTCGGGATGGGAAGGGTGGGGGAGAAGAAAGGCTTTTGATTTTTGTCATCAAAAGGTCAAGGCTCAGATGTGAACTCCTGGGCAGATGTTAGAGAGAAGATGTTGTTATGCACTGTAATGGCATTTTCTGCCTGTAGATTTTCATGCTGTAATGGAAACTGAGGATCATGAACTACATGTTTTTATTTTGCCTTTCTTGAGAGCAGTGGATCCTGTGTTCCTTCACATGTGTCAGACAAAACAGAGCAGAAGTACCTCCAGCATCCCCATGACCATATTACAGGTTGCTGGGACGTGTCATGAGGCCAGTCCTCCTGCCTCAGATCACATGATGCAATCGCAGCCTATTCCCTGCCCATCCGAATGGCCGTGGAGACACCTGGAGGCAATCTGGCTGCAGCCCGAGTCCGCTGAGAAGCAGTGGAGACCAGGTCACGCTGCCTCGGAGCATTCTGACCTGCCTGTGCGCGATCTGGCCCGGAAGACTCTGCCACGGGGGGTGCGGTGATGGACCATGTGGCAGGTGAACAATCAAGGCCCCACCACCCTCACACGCAGCATGTCTGATTGCTCCCTCAACCGTGCCGCCCACCCCACCCCACCCCCCCGCTCTCCCCCCTGCAGCCACTACATACAAATATCCAGCACTTTTGAAATCCCCAGGCCTCCTTATCATCTGCTATTTCCATTTGCATGAAATTACTTATTTTGGCACACGAATTATAATTATATACCTCAAACACAGACAATGTTTCATGCGGGATAAATAATTCATGGCCTTTCGTGTCTCAGTGCAGGAATGCCTCAGCAGTCGAGCGTAGCGCGTGCGAGTCAAACAGGTGACATTTATACTTCCCACGGCTGCTGTGCCGTTTATGCTGTGCTGTGCTATGTTTACGCTAACCAGGCACTGATTACCCACAATCCCGCAGGCAGCAATTACACACACAGGTTCCCGCTCACGTCAAAAGCCTGACTCGCAAACAACCGGAAGTTAAACGATGAACCTTCTTCTGAATGCTATCAGCAGGTGAAGCCTCAAACTCTTCAACTACTGCTACATGTTTTTTACTGTCTGAATACAAAATTCTATGATATATGATTACAAATAAGAAGAATGACAATGTGACATTTTTTGGCCGCTTTGATCACTTTTACATCATTAAATGCCCCATGACACTGTCCTGAATAAACAGCTGGAATGGATCAATGGTGAAGGGCTAGAACTGCATAGAAATGCATCGAGTAGTAGCACAGCTGTGAAAAGGAATGGGACACATGCCAGCCGCTGTTTGTTATGCGAGAGCAGTGCAGTGGAGGCGAACGCTGTACCTTTAAGCCTCTCTAACTCCCATTTTAGAAGCATATGCAGTTTTTATCCAGCCACATCTATTTAGAATACCTTAAAATTTGGCAATATCATTTAACAAGGGGCAGCCGAGCTTAAAAAGTGAAATAAAGCTGAATGGGTAAAAAAAAGGTAACAAATAGGACCATTTACATGATTTAGATTTGCTCGGCAGAAATAAAATATCAGTTCTGTGGTTCTTTGTACTCTATTCAATCTCATTTTAAGGATTTCAAATATGTATGTGTACGCGCATTTGAAGTAATCTCACGGAAATAATTAAGCCCTAAAGCTATGACAGAAAAAACAACAGAAAGATTTCATTTTGGTTGTGCTCATGAACCATCCAGGCACGTCGTACATGATCGGCCAATCACAAGCCCAGGTCAGCACCAATTGTGCGGTTCGTTTGGGGCTGGGGGGTTGGGGCTGTAGGCTGCATGGTATGTGAAGCTGTTGGACGGTAGGTAACCAAAGAAACCATATTATTTAGTCTATCTGGAAGACTAAACATGCCGTAACAAACCTATATCTTGGAATGAATTAATGTGGGATTTCTGAGATGCTTCTAGAAGGTGACGATATTAAACACGGGAGCCAGGAGGCGATGGTTGGGCAAAGTCAGGTTGGGCAGACGCGCCGTCACGGCGGGAAACCCCCGTAGACGGAGGCGAGGCCCCTCCCTCCCGGCCAAATGCCGGCAGTCTCTCATTAGCCCCCTGACCCTGGGCCCACGTCGTTCGCCCAGCCCTTGCTCAGAGTGACTGGAAGCTGTTTCTGCGGGCTCTCTCTGCCTACCCCATATCCCCCCCTAACAAAGCTTTTAATAGTCATTAATTACAATTCAAGTTCATTCTTCAGATGGAGTTGATTCAGTGTTATAAACAAAGGCACCTAATTTGGAGAAGAAAAAAATAATTATTTCCATCTTTAGCCTCAAAATGGATGCCCTGCAACCTTGCGACAGCCAGTATCAATACTTTTCTTGGTGAAAATCGGCAGAAAAATCACCAGGAAATCTGCCACCTTTTTCACTGCGAGTCATAACAAAATATGTAAACATGGGAAACACAATATTAAATGAGATGTGCATGAATTTCCAGTTACTGCATTTTCTCATCGGATCCTGAGTAACGTCTAACTATAGTACCCAGGCTGTAATGGGAAACAAAAAAGTTGTAATCACAATGTTCTTACAAATGAACCCTCGAACATTTAAAATCAATTAAGCCTTAATTGAAATACTGTCTTACAATTAAATTAAGTCTGGCACCCTGCAATTCTCTCTCACCAAATTTGAAGGCAAGTTACCTAATTGGTACTTCAAACGAAATTGCAGAAGACCGTAATGATCAGTGTAGCTACTCATTTTTCATTTCAAGGAGGCTATGAGTCTTCCCAACTTCTACAACTGCACTTCAAGTTTTAAAAATGCCCTTACAGCTATATATTTCCTGGTCACCCCTGGAGACAGGCAAATGCAACCCTTACACTCTTGTAGATGTGTAATTTAATGTGTAATTTTATTTGTGTGCTACGCAATTCGCAGCTAGGTTCCCTTCCTAATGATCCTCACTACTTGCAACTCAAAATGAGATTTCACTGTGTATGTGAAAATACCCATAATGATCTGGGCTCATCACCATCCAATATAGTGTTACCTTTCCAAAAGCAATATTTGTCATTGAGAGGTCATTACATGCCTATTATAGTTAGTTTATTATTTCAGATTCTATTCATGCAACCATTAAAAGAGGAGTACAAATATAAATATAAATAAATGCAAGTATAATGTCAGAAACATTCAAAATAGTAATAAAATTAGGCAGTGTCAGGTAGACTGTTATATATCATCAGTGAAAAGGTGAAAAACATCAACAAGGTACAACTGAGATTTAATTTATCAGCATTTACACTTGGCTCAAAGTGGTCCTTCATTTACAAGAACAAAATTCAAGTGTTCATTTGACTTGCCAGTATTTCACTTGGTACATGCCGGCAAAGGCAAACCGTGCAGCGATGTCAGATCCAGCCAAGCTATCTACCCACTGACCCCGGGGTGCACCCCAGACAGGACTCTGCTGCCATAGGTGTCCTAAATATTATATATTTTCCAGTGTTTCCCAAACCCAGTGCTCAGGGACCTGTAGAAAGTCCACGTTTTTGCTCTTTCCTGTGGACTGTATGTCAGGGAGCTTGGAGGGAGCGAGACACATGGACCATCCGGGGGCCCCCAAGGACCGGGGTGGACGTCACCGCTACTGGTCAACAGGAAAGTACAATGACTGGAGTAAGGAGTCAAAATTGGGCCAAAACGCTTCAGATTCAACATTCTCTGTCCAGAAATGTCACATTTGAATCATTTTCTTAATAAAATAAAGTATATTTCCTAATCTTTTTGACTCATTGTTATTTTTCCCAAAAACCACGCTGAGATTATCTTTTGATCAGAGTCGAGATTTCAACACTGCAACTAACATTACTAGTCAATTTACTAATATTACTAACATTACTAGTCAATTTCACCCTCAGTTTCGTCGCGGAAGCCTAAAAAAGTAAGTACATGAATAAATAAGTAAATAAGCTATGCACCAAAATGGAGTTCTGAAATAGAAAGCTGTGGAAATGAAAGTGAGATCCACATTCACAGGAGAGCCCAAGAGCCACATCTCCAAAAGCATTAAAGGATTCAAAAAGTTTTACATCTTTATTTTACAATATTTTTATCTGACAGTTCCCTTAAATACACACAGAGAACTCCACACACAGGGAGTAGGGGCAGGATATGTACCCTAACCCCAAATGTGTGAAACAACAGTGCTAACCACAGAGCCACCTGACACAAGTCCCAGAACATGAGTGATGACAGCAGTGCAGGTTTTCGCAGGTCTCCTCAGCGCCACCCGCAGGCAGCAGGACATGAATGACAGCGTCCATCGCCATGCGGCCGTGCTCCTTTTAATAACACGCGTCCACACACTTCTGTCACAGCTACCTGGAAACGGTTATGGGGGATCGTCTACAAGCTGTGCCATGCTTTCTGCAGTGGGGTTTCTCTGGATTATACTCCTCATCATTTCCATTTGCAACGTCCGCCCCCCCCCCCCACGCCACAAACCAGAGCATCTCGCCTGCCTTCGTGCTGAGAGCCACAATACCCAGGTGTTGTCTGTCAAAACATCTGACTTTCTACAGGCTACCGAGAGCTCATCGTTTAATCTAGCAAAACATGTCAGGGGGGGGCGGAGGAATTAAAACAAAAACAAATTCCCTCCGTTGAGTTTGATGCTATGGAATGATGCTACAATTCTCACCGCAATACATTTGCAGATCCCAAACACGTTCATCAGAATTATCTTGTCTGCCTTTGGACTCAGGTTAAGATTACCAGGCTCCTTGCCCGTAGAACGGCTGCTAGTGAAATTGCAGAGGATGCATCCAGAATGTTCCACTCTCTGACAGCACTAAAGCATTAGTATAGACACCAGAGACTACAGCTGCAGGAATGTCAATAAAAAACAATGCCTGGAAGGAGAAAATGGTTTATTTCCTTAATTTATTACAGCAGTGTCATTTTCCCTCTATTAAAGCTGTCTCTTTAATGAGGTCTTGGCTTGTGCAAATTATGTCCTGCAGAGTGGACTTATTTTGCTTAATTCCACCCGATACAATGAGAGCATTCCGCTACGCTGGGTCAGGAATGTGCTTCTGTTCTCCCCCATCACCGCCCCCCGCTCATTACGCTGCTTTTAATGCTTAGATCTCAGTAGGCTCAGTAATTTCTGGATTCTTTTTTGCTTTTTTGAGTAATTCCGCAGGGGGACACGCTGCCTGTGAAGCCCTAGGTGTGTGGAATTGGCTTGGGGCTCCATTGGATGCTACTGCCTTCCCACAGTCCACAGACATAAATTTTGTTAATGGGCTGTAAATTTCCATGACTGTATGTGTCGCCCCTGGAGAGAATGGCATTCTCTCCCAGCGGTACCCCAGGTTTCCGGGGATAGCTTCCGGATTAGAGTGACCCAAATCAGATACGCGGCTGTTAAAAGTTGTCAAATGCAATATGTAAGTAAGATCTTTATATGAAAACAATAAAATTTAATTCTTTTAAAATCTAAATTCAAACCGGTCGCAGAACTTCCCGACTCAGTGTGAGGCTGACTTAATGTCTTATCAGGATTGTCTCTTTGTCTGAATGGAATCACACGCTGAAGACTAACCTCAATTAGCTGAAGAGCAGATATGAGGAGACAGAGGGGAAACTGCATCAGATATGACAGTGAGACAACAGTCCGGGAGCTCTGATCTCGACGCTACTTGACCAGATTAAACATGAGCACAAACGCAACACTAACATCATGCATTAGGTGATGGTGCACTTTAAAATGGGGATCAGAGCTCCGGGGGGGGGGGGGGGGGATGCGTGTGATATTTTGCCCACGATGGCTAGCTTAGCCCTTCATTGTTTAATCCCTACTTCTTAATATTCAAGCCGTAGCTTCAGGACAAATGAGTACCAGCACTCAGATCAATTATCTGCTTCACTGTACATGGACAAAGTTGCGCAGCCAGTAATTCGCTTCCTCCTTTATTATTGTGAAACTAGCCACAGAGGAAGGACAGAGATAAGCGGAATCGATCCCGGTACCATGAAGCCCTGTGCCCGGAACTACTCGCCTCCGAGCCCACATCTGCCCTCACTCCCGACAACGTTTCGTATCTTATATAAAAATCCTCCCCTGGAGCGCACCTCTGAAATCCATGACTGGTGCAATACCAAGCGGAATCGAGTGCGTAACTCGGCAGAACCCGCGTACGTGCCAGTCCCTAATGTGCGGCTTGGCTAATTGCTCCCAAGGGAGACCCCATTCTGAAATCGGCACACCGCTGACGAGAGCCGCAGCATGCAGATGGGATCCTTGGGCTGAACGCAACCAATGAAATAAAAAAAGAAGAAAACAAAAGAGCCGTCCACTGACAGAAGTCACAGACATACCCTGCTATGGCATCAAGTCCAACTGCTGTAGGACTTCCACCGGCTGGTGCCGCGGTGATAGTACGCAGAGGGCGGCCTTCCACGGAGTGGAACGCTCCCGGCATCATAATCTGTGTGCCGGCATTCCATGATGGAACAGCTGTGCCGCGTCCAGAGGGACGCTAATAATTAAACGAACGGTCAAACGACGGGCGTAGACTCGTGGGGATGAGTTTCTAGGCAGCAGCCTGCCTCTGCTCCCACTCCTGCGCTGGGGGGGGGGGGGAGTTATGGATTCCACTGCGCATGAATGAGGGTTTATGGACCACTTAGGTGAAGCCAGTTAGGCTCATGGTGGGTAAATTGATGGCACATTCTTTTCACGCATCGCCCGATCAATTCTGCATTGCAAATTTTATAAGGGGCAAATAAGGTGTGTGTAAGGGGCTGATTATTTCTAAGGCAGTAGTAACATGCAGCTCCGTATTCATACGGCAGTTGAGCAAGCTGGCAGCATTTTTAATTTAAAACAGTCACAGGTCTGCTGGTTATCAGCTTAGCCGATGCTCGCATCCAAAGTGATTTCAGAGCCATTATTATCTGGATAGTTTGCTCAGGTTAAGCATTTGGGCTACTAGAGAGATACCAGTTGGAAATTGTAATTCAGAAATTTTAACTGGAACACCCTCTGAAGTCGGAATTTCTACTCGAAAGGTGGAGGAATCTATACAACCCCAGGCTCAGAATTCAAGATGGTTGTGCCCTTTACCAACAGAATTTAAAGCTGTAGTTCTGTACTGTTTATTAGCACCAACGTGTTATTTGTGGCCATTAAATCGGTTGCACACACAACACTGTTCAACCTATACCTGTGGACCTGTTGCTATGGTGTTTTATATGCAAAATACCATGAAATTTGTTCAAATCAACTGATATTGCTAACAATGGCTTGACTTGTCTGATTTAAGGTTATCTGGGCTAAATGTAAGTTAACGAAGATAAAAACCATTTAAATCTGGCTAAATTAAATCTGACAAGTTTTCTGGCTAAGCAAGAAATTCTGCTGTTTGAAACAGGTCCCTGGTTTTGCTAAATGGCTTTCTGACTTGCTGTACTGGAATGCTGTTAACTCTTGTGTGATGTCATTCCCAGTTCCGACCTCTGAGGTGAATGGAACACAGCATTAGACCTCAGCATTAGGAAGCCGAGTATCTAATTAATGGCCAGTTATACATCCAAAATCCAAGGTAGGTGCCACATGTGGGAAGGCCTACCTTATTGGGATTGCTAGCGGTGATGATCCACACACACTGGGAGTTGCTCTCGTACTGGATCGGGAAGTTGGGGGACGTGAAGGTTCCTGCGGGGCCTTGTAGATTTGATCCACAGGTCTTCACTGAAAGAGGAGAAAAGAAAGTGTAATGTCATCTGATTAGACGTGAACATCGCAGACAACCCATTCGAGTGCCATTACTACAAAGCTGAGGCCGTTTTTTCATCAATGAATGCATGTTCATGTTTCTACATACTCACTTCATCACATATCCAAGAATCATCAGTCACGTCACGGCACCAAATGCACAATCTCCTCCAAAACATCTCATTTGCTAGATTTACCCTCAAATTATTTGTTATACAGAACTACATGAAGATGCATACAGTTATCTTTTAATGTCAAAACAGATAAAAAATAAAAAAAAGTGATTGCGCCTCGCTCGATTTTCCATCCCAGAGTGATAGCGTTGGGTTGAAAGACAAGAGGCCTTATCTCCATCGAGTGCAGATGTTATCAATCACTGGGATCTGCAGCGCTTTGAAAATAAATAACTAATTATCTCTGAACAGATTGGGAAGCCATCGATATGTTCATCCTGCCGGAGCATCATTGGCATGCGCTGCGGCAGGTGATCGGAGGATCGGTGATCTTCTTCTGCCGAAAAGGAAGCTAAAACGCACTCTGCAGTCAGCCTGCAAAGTCGCAGAGTGAGACTTAAAGCCTTTCCGATAGCAAAGGAAAGAAGAGAAGTAAGTCAGCTGCAGCAAGAATCTATGACCTGATGCGTAAAAATGGGCACCTCGCTCGCAGTAAAGACCAGGAGAGCCTCAATTGTATGTGTTGTCTAGAGTGCTGATGTCTACACCATAATCTTCTCCACAGTAGATCCAGCACAAAAAAAGAAAAAAAAAAACACTTCAGGAACTGTAAACGTTGATTAAAAATTCTTCTGGTTTTCTCTTTGTTCCTTAGCTTCCTGCCAGTTAGTAACATTTATTTTTAATACAGAATGACAGTAGAATTTACTGTTGATACTGATATTCGAAACACTGCTAAAACAAAGACCATATCTGACCTCAGCTTTGTACTATAATCTGAGCTCCAGTTTAACTAACCTGTGAGGAACAGTCATTTTGAAGAAACAACAAAAAAAAAAACACAATTTAGTAGTTAAAACAGAATTATAATAAACATACTATACCCTTGGGCTGTCCTGAAAGTATAGATTTAGGCAATTTTCTGCATGATTTCATGTGGCATCGTAGTTAATTAGTTTGTGCAGCCTTTGCTGCGGGAACAAACAGAGGCTTCAACAAAACCAGGCTTCTGGTTTAATGGGATACAGGAGGTCAGGGCAGAGCTGTGATGGCGGACGGGATGCGAGCTGAAGAGTGCGGGGAAGGTGGCGTTGGCCGGCGGGACCTGACTGCTTGCTGTGATATGGAGCTGGGGGTGGGTGATGGCTGGGTCTCTTTTCACCTGGGGGTGTGTTACTGGTCGGGAGAGACAGGATGCGGTCGGTGAAATGGAGCCGGTTCTGAGCGGCCTGTGAGTTGGTTTCGCACGAGGGTTTGGGCTGTGCCGTGGAATCACACACCGAGGCACCAAGAGCGGCGGCTGGGCTCCGCGAGTCAGGAAACAGAAGATTGATCGCAGGCCTCCCCACGCCCCCTGTGCCGCCCCTTCTCCCAAATAATGGATCTCATTTCTGCTACATACGGCGATACCGCACAGTTATCGAGGCTTCGCCGGCCGCTCATATTTCACGTGGCGAACTCCCACCTGGATATCGTTAATGATCACACATAAATTCACGGCACCTTTTGTGAACTTGGAGAGAGCATGATTTCACAAACATAAACAGGGGGATGTGACACTTATATAAATCTCCGGTCCACCTCCGGGCCCTTTTCGGGGGCTGTAACATCCTGCGTCGAGCACGGCACCGGGAGGATGTACACAGTCTATACCAAGAGCGGACCGACACCCAGGAGATGCGGGACCGAGCTGGAAGCCAAAATGGTAACAAAAGCCACACATACGTAATCCAAAACTGCAATTCCGAGAGTTTATAAAAATTCAAATAAAACTTGCGTCCTGCTGAATGCAGCAGTGCAGCTTTACGGCAGGGTCTTCCGCAACGTGACGCATGCCGTGTTGGGAACAATGACTGCAGAGCCGTTGGTGTTATTGCCCTGGATTGATCGCATTGGCCAGCAGGTAAATGACTCCTCGTTTGTCACGTGCCCGTTCCGAACGTCGGAAACCAGCCTGCAACCTTCCGGGTAGCATGTCTTCATCAGCGATATCGTTTTTTTTCTTTTGTTTGTAAGACACAGCAAACGAACCACTTCAATAGGCGCTTTATGCTACATAAGCAGGTTAGTTAGGGGAAGTGGCTGCATATCCGGATGCTTTCCCATCTTTTAATCACACGTTTGTACAAAGCAAGATTTTGGGAAAAAAAAATGCCAAACCAGATATAAGGTTGCTCTCCGAGATATTAAGAAAAACGCCCTGGACAGATGCTGAATTACCCTGCAACACCTGTTACTTTGGACATACTTTCTCAATTTTGACACCGAATGTTGCTGCTTTAGGTAAATTAGCTCATTAAATTCAGGTAGGGACAGAATCCGGCTTAAAGGACTTGCACGAATGAAGAAGGAACAAATTCTTTTCACAAGCAATTACAGTAACACTCAAAACTTCCAGAAGAGAGCTGGCCTTCACCTCCATTCGAAGTATGCAATACCATGGCTTGCACAGAACCGAACGTCGAATATGCGCTCTGTACCTTCAACATAAATGCTCATTTTTATGCGGGAGGGCACACGAACCAGCTGCACCACAAAGCAGATACACATTGTGATGGGAAGATGAATCCATATGAATGGCTGCCATATTGGTGCCATCTGTTTGTTTGTCATGTGGCCATATGGCACTGTATTTACCCACAATAACTTTTAAAATATCATCTGCTGTCTAATATCACGGTCTGCTAGTGGATAAGTCATCTGTGGACAAAAGGAGATGGAGGGCTAGTCACAGACAGTCACCCCAACGAAAGTATCTTTAAAGTTGGTTATGAACCATCTCAAACTGCAAAATGACACAAAATCTATCAAAGAAATTCTGAATATATGTAGACTGATCAAAGTGTTTTTGCACTGACTAGTGTATGCCAACTCCCTTTATACAACCCTAGGAGTTGCCACAGCCCTTAACAGCAATAAAGTTATTTTGTGAAAAGTACTTTGGTCATACCTACTTTTTGTATATGCTCATGTACAGTAATGTGCAAATCTTAAGCAGTCAAAGAAAATTACGTTTAAATGATCTTCATTTTGGTGTAAAGCTATAAGTAACATCATGTCTGTCAAAATGTGTCCGCTCAGCCATTTCAAAACCTCTCCTATAGTCTCCCCACTATTTCCATCCAATACACCCATGTATTCTCTGGCTTGACCACTAGCACACCTTGCTTGACCAATCAATACCTCAACAAGTTATTTAATTATTTAATTAACTCGATTAAGAGAGTCGGTGGTGAAATTTAGCAAATATGTGGAATGGTGGGTGCTCCTACAAAGAAGTTTGGGAACAGAAGCGGTGTTCTTCTAGCCATCCAACAAGATAGCAGAAAAAATTCTTGTTAGCGTCACAGTTAATTTGCATATGTCATAATGTTAATTAATGTTATAATGTTTTTTTTTATTCTGAGCAAATATATATTTACTGCCAAGATAAATAACTTTAAATATTTTCTTTGACTGCCTAAGCCTTTTGTACCACCCTGCATATAGACTGCTAACAGAGTAAATTTTATGTTAAAATGAGATACATAATTGTTATTATTGAACAAGCATAATCTAGGTAAAAAAATAACCACCTGTCAAGACACTTTAACTACAAGTTGACATATGACTGGAATTTCTTGTCAAACTCACATAAAATTGTTTACCAAAAAAGAAACACAAGTGTAAAACCTTCTATAAAAACCAGCAACCTTCTCTGTTACAACTCATGAACATGTACTCCTACTACTCAAATTGTCCTCACTTCCTACACAAAAAAACCACACATGTGCCAGTCAGTGGTGGTGCACACCAGGGAGAAAGTTCTGGCACCCGTGCTCGAACTTCATGCTTCTCAGTGACCCCTGGGAATCGACGCGACTCCACGTGAAGAGTAAGTCACGTTTCACGCCAGTGCTGCTCGTGCAGTACGTGAACGAGCCGCAACCAGGATGGCACCGGCGTTAACTTCTTGAAAATACCGTTGTAATGTATGAGAGTCCAGTTCTGAAAATGTGATGGGATCCCATATAATTGATACCAGAATTGAATGTGTGGATTTTAATTGACAAGATAACAATGTCGGTGCATTTTAGCAAAGCAATCAGAGGTGTATGCTTAATTAATGAGAAAGTAAGTCTCAAAGGGAACAAAATACTTCCTGGTCTCCTGGTATGAAATACCAAGACAATAATTATACCTTGAAGTTGTTCTTGTCGCTCTAACTCATTTTAGTCCCTAATTACATGTAATTAAACTGTCTGCCTGAAATATTGAAACATTTTAATTCCCATTGTTCATCTAAGAGCAGGAGGCGAACATGTGGAATAATGCATAAGGAGTCAGCAGGATGATCTGAGCAGGAAACAGAGGTGACTTGGTTTC
>JAODUD010000046.1:7490700-7500717 GCA_026784285.1 Stomatorhinus walkeri | reverse complement strand
CCCCCCCCCCCCCCCCCCCCCCCCCCCCCCCCCCCCCCCCCCCCCCCCCCCCCCCCCCCCCCCCCCCCCCCACAAAAGAAAACAAAACAAACAAAAAAAAAAGCATGACATGCTTTCTCACAGATGGTGCCCATTACTTTTTAATGATTGTGGGGACCGTCCGAGCATGTGTACCACACTCGAAGCATCACAAATGCTGATTCTGTGTGCTCTGCTGATATCCATGTAGAGAAGACTGACGCCGAGGAACAAAGATACGCAGGACGAGAGCGAACCACATGTCCGTATAAAGGACAGGATGCCGAAGTGTAATGCAGAGACAGCAATTTCAGCATTAGCCTAGGTGGAAACTCAAATGGTTACAAAAGGTACTAGTTAGATCACAAGTAAGTGGATTCAACGATGTTTGAAAGGCAGTGATATTCGACCACTGACCTCAAACCTCTCTCTACCCCCCCACGCACACCAGCGTATGTTCCCAAATGACCTTCTTACTCAATCAATACTCTTTTACTGGGCAAGAGTTTTACATCCACATCACTCGCTCTGCTTCTAGAGCTATATGCACGAAATACTCTACAGCCCTTTCTGGGACTTGACATACCAGTCATCAGGCTGCAAATCTGTTGCTCTAATTGCCAGGCTACCAGTGATTAAATTAAAAGCTAGTTTGCCCTATTCCGCTATTAGCGGAGTAAAGCTCCTTAGCTTCTTAAAGTGTTTTACAGAGTTCTGTAATCCCCAAGCCTTTTGCAGGGCTTGATGGTCATTTCCTATAATACATCTATCATCAATGCTTTTAAATCCATTACTTACCAAACTCAATACATCCATATATATTCTGCTCAAAATAATGATTTAATTAATTTACACTTGAGTATACTCTTGGTTAATATCTCGCGTAAAATATAGCTTTTCTTTTTGTTAACATCCACAAGTTTATAATCGAGACCTTAAGTTGCATTAAAACTATCCTGTCAGTTTAAATTCCCCCTAACTGACCCAAAAAACATTATTCATTATTTTTTTATATTGAATGGAATTTTTTTGCTGCCTTGTTCGCTGCTGCCTGGGGAATGTTTATTCTGTTACAAAAGTAACTCGTTTGAAACAAAAACAGGTTTAAATCAGATAGCAGAGCCATCACATATAATCTGAAAAAATATATTTGGGTGAAAGAGTGTAGTTCAGACGTTGTCCATCCCATAACTATTACCAAGAAAACATTCCTGAAAAACACATTCAGCTGCATTAAACTGGATGAAAAAGAGGAAAAAAATTCAAATTCAAAGCAACCTACCAGCTATCATTTTAGTAGTGTTCTTAATACACAGATATTTTTAATGAATGCATTTCTTTTTCACTTCATATTTGTGTTATATTTATGAATTCTTTAAAACACCGATCAAATGAAATTCCGTGATTGGGAGGCAAATTATGCAAAGGGAACTTCACTTTATGAGGATGCAAGATGGTGCTTTCTTTGCAGAAGCTCATCGCACAAAGACAGATTCGGCAAACAAATGCTAAATCAGAATAAACAAAGATGTTCCTTCCCTGGAGCAAAGGCAAAAAGTGATGTGTTTTTAAAGTGACTGACACCCCTCTGTCATTCTGATGCACATGAAAAGCTGTCAGTCCCTGCCCCTGGACCTTGCCTGCATCTTTTCTATGTGGAATAATCCACGAAGACTGACTGCAGCAATTTCCCCACAATTACAAATAGCACCATCAGACAATTGCACTACGGTTACAGACACAGAGCATCCATAACTGTTTTGCGCATTGAGCACCATTCTGTGAGTACTAGCCCGTCTCCAAAGCATTATGCACAAATGGGCAGCGTCTTTCCTGCCTGCCGTTCCCAAGGTACGCTTGAATATTTCATGCCTGTGTTCTTTAATATGTCCGCTTGTGTTTGTCCACTTGGTGGCATTCAGGGGAAGCAGCAGGATGTCATTTCTGATATCGAACAGGCACACCCCAGGAGCGAGTAATGGAAAAGACTAATGCTGATAACCAACTAATCAGCCAACCGACCAGCAAACAAACAAACAAAGAGGCAAACACATTCTTTCTGGGGTTGCTTGACATTTTTGTAAGTAACAAACACCTAGAGATAATGTATGTTTGTGCAGGCTAGTGATATTTGCTAATTAGGTTCTTGCACCCACATACACTTCCCACCTAAAATGGTCTTACATAACAACTTAAAAAAAGACGGACCAATAAATGCCACGGCAGCATGCGTTCTTGTGCTAGGTTGTGGAAAACATAAATATGAGACATGAAATATTGCCATATGTCTATGTTTAACAATAGCAAGGACATTATCATGTCTCTAACAGAGTCATCTAGCACAAGGGCAATTTGGAGGATGCACTCTTTAAATTTTAACTGCATTGAATAACCCTAACCACTAGAGGACAGAAATCACCCTAGACTGTACTTCTCTCCATTAAACCGTCATTTCCAAAAACATATTCAGAGCATCAGGTACCGATATTCAGAATGCACTGATTTTTCTCCACACTGGTAGTTTTCCGTAAAGAGGCAAAACGAATCAATATTCTGATAGACTTTCTAAGGTGCATTGAAAAAGAACATAAAACTGTCTAGAATAAAGTACAATATAAAAAAGACTGTAGTGACTTTAAAAGGCTGACAGGTTACAGTTAAACATCACAGAACCACAGGCTGAAGACCAGACAAGCTGATTAAGGCTTTCAGTCCGACACAAACATTGTTTGAGGACTCAAGAGTGCTGGTATTTCCCTGGGGTGCTGGCTTGCAATGCTGGACAGACCTAATGGCTGACTATATAGATAGATACTGTAGATAGAGGGATGGACGGATGGATGGATAGACAGATAGATAGATAGAGGGATGGACGGATGTTTAGATAGATAGATAGATAGATAGATAGATAGATAGATAGATAGATAGATAGATAGATAGAGGGATGGACGGATGGATGGGCAGATGGATGTCACAAAAAAAAAACATTAGAAAAATACTATTCTGAACAGTAAAGTCTGACATTCAAGGGTTTCCGGAAAAGGGGATTGTTTTAATGATAAAGCTATATTTCATAGGTGAAGAATCTTGATGGACGTGTGGTACTGTACCAGCCCTAAGGGCACCTGGGAAGAGGCGACCGCGGGCATGTTACAGACAGAGCTCCACAGGAGTCAAGCGTAGGAACCTCCTTAGTGAATTCAGAGCACCTTGTTTGATCCTGGAATGCTGGCACTGATGGCCTGGAAATGCTTATTGGCGGAGACAGTCGAGGTACAGATACATACATTTCAAAGACGGAGCAAAGAAGGACATAGAAGCAAAGGCGCCCCCCCCAACTCACAGATGGCAGAAAGATGAGGAATTATTTGATTCATATGCTATATATTTGAAAAAAGCAAAAGGGAACTTGCATCAAAAGTTGTATGCAGCAGAACCTATCATCATAGATATATAACCTGCACAAAGGATCACAAATACATAAGTCTAAAAGCGTCAGCTGTTTAAATAGGGGAAGGGGCATCCTTTGTGTTTGTCATGAAACACGTTAATCACAGTCTTTTTCATCCACCCACATCCAGAATATACCTGCGGCACTAAATCTCAAGGCCTATTTGACATTCCCTTTGCCTTAGTTTATATTACAGTTTAGCTTGTATGAAATATCAGTGTGGTCCCGCTGTATGTTTTTCAGACCACCCTCGCAGTGTTACTACTGTCATTAGCGCTGCCATAAACGGCCTGGCTATGCTGAGCCAAAGGGATGCTGCTGAAACTCGAGTAGCTACCAGAAATGAACCCCTGTCAGTATTTCATGGTGTAAATCAAGCAAATCATCAAGCAAATCATGGGGAAAAATTGGGCTAATTAAATATTACAATTAATAAAAAATAACATGTAAAAGAAATAACATTGTACCGTGTGACTGCTTTAGCTCCTTAGTCACACAAGAATAAGGCGAATTACTACAAAGATACCCCAACGACACAATGTATTCCGTAGAGCAATTCGAAAACAAAAAATACAGAATGAAGCCACTGATTGGCCACTTTGACTAACATCTCTTATAATAAAATTCAGTACATGGAATCATTATAGGCCATTAATCAGTTTGCTTGTGCTGTTTAATTAACAAAAATATCTGTACAAAAACAAGCTATCAACCTATAGCCTTAAATGATATAAATTCAGCACTATTTCTAAGTCTGAATTCAAAGTAACATTGTCCAGAAACATGGCCTTGGCATGTGCAGGTTAATTAGTTTGTTACTCATGCCCACACCCACCCTTACTCCCATTTGTTCTAATCATACTTTATGACGATGACAACGGTGCATCTCCGCGGTCGGATTGTACATTGCCACTTAAAGCCGTCTGTGTCTTCAATCTCCATAACGACTAGAATGTCTCAAAGAATATGACTAACAAAATTTATCACAGTACAGCACTATAGTCAACTGTAAATGCTTGAAAAATAAAATCTTTCACTTATGTGAAGTTGAAATGTCGTGAAGCAGCCTTTTGCACAGTACCTCTACCTAAATATATCATATAGATTTCCTTGACCACTTTAGCTTCTGTCTCAAGTGTGAGGGTTTGTTTTCATTAATGAAATTTTTTTTTGGGACGCAAGATCAATGTTGCATTTCTCTGTCGATTTGGGGGAGCTCTGGAGATCCCTGCTGTCCATGCAGAATGCTAGGATTTCACGTCACAGCTCAGATATGCCAGCGATTATTATACTCTTCTGATTTGTGCCTTTTTGCACAGTGCAGATATCTAACATCCAAAGAAATCCATAATCTGCAACCACAACTGGTTGCTTTCAATTCAATGTCAGGTTTCTTGCACTGTTATAGTACGGTCTGCATATCGTGTTTGTGTCATTAAAAGGTGTTGTCTCAGGAGTAGGTTAATTAAGCAACGAATGGTCAGATGAGTTAATGACCCGCATAAATGTCCCAGAATGCAACTTATATGCATCTAAAACAAAAAAAATGTCACATCCTGTTCATTCCGGACCTTAGTTCCTTTGTTCCATTAGTCGCATCCTTTGTTGTTCAATTCTTAATGTGCACATAGCATATTTCAGCATCTTCTGTAAATATTAGAATAGGAAGAAACAATTCTAGACTGGAAGCATAGAACTGAATCTGAATCAAATTCAAAAGAAAAAAAGAAACTTGTTAAATGCATTACAGTTTACATCAGACAAAAAGCGGATTGTCAGAGACTTTGTTTTTAATCTTGTACAGATTTCCCCTGACAAATGAGAGATAAGTCTGGCACTCAGCTGAACAAGCAATAAGGAATTTCCAAGGATAATGACAAAGTTTTTGATTGTTATAGTTCTAAATGGCTGTCACTGGATAAGGAGCATACGCATGATTCTTTGACACTGATTTTTGTCCTTTCAGTTGTTTAATCTGAAGCTGATTGGACAAAATGCTGTTTATCTGTTCATGGTCAATCAGTGGTAGTTCATGGGTTTCATTTGGTTTTGTTTAATTAAAATGGCCCCCATTACAGGTAAACATTACAGGGTTTTTATGTCAGCAGGGGTCAGCCCCACAGTGTAGCGGGAACCCACAATTGTTTTTTTTTTTTAGAAGGCTTTCTTCTAAGATGTACTCACAGCAAACACGAGGAACCGTGGCTCCATGGAAAAGCTAACCTGTCCTCGAGCACTGGCCGATCAACAGAATGCTTGTAAAACCATTAGGCTGACATCTTCGGTCTTTGTGTTCACAGCCACGTAGGAGTCAAAGACATTTCTATAACGAGTCCTGGTGATGAACGATTAAAGCAATAATCTGTTTGTTCTCAGGAGCTAAGCCAGCCTGGGTAACATGGGTCCAGCGCACATGGATTTAATGAAATCCTGGACACCTGTGTGGGCCTGATATGGGTAGCCGGCCATGCTGAGAAACGGCCTTCGTATAAATACCAGCTGGGAGTTTACTGGTGTCATGTTCAGCATCACAATGGGACTGAGCAGGCAGGCTTCAGGAATGTCATGATAGTTTGTCTATGCAATTTATACATTCTAACAGTGCGATATGTTCACTGCCATCGAAGAATGAGTATAGAATGTGATCAGAACACATGTTATGCTGGGGATTTCATTTTTAAGCTGAGGCTGCCTGCCTGTTGACAATCTACAGCAGTTTCCCAATCCAGTTCACAGGGATGCACAGACGGTCCATGTTTTTGTGGACTAAAATATTGACTGTCTGTGAGGGAGCTGGGAGGGAGCAAAAACATGGACTGTCTGTGAGGGAGAAAAAACATGGAATGTCTGTGAGGGAGCAAAAACATGGACTGTCTGTGAGGGAGCAAAAATATGGGCTGTCTGTGAGGGAGCAAAAATATGGGCTGTCTGTGAGGGAGCTGTGAGGGAGCAAAAACATGGACTGTGAGAGAGCTGGGAGGGAGCAAAAACATGAACTGTCTGTGAGGGATCTGGAAGGGAGCAAAAACATGAACTGTCGGTCGGTCCCGGAGGACCAGATTGGGAAACAATAATCTACAGTATAGAGTGTATCATCTGTCTTATGTAATGTGGTTTGTTATGGGCATATCATGCAGTGAAGAATGGAAATTTTTCAAAAACACCAATAAATATGTGGGGGGGCATGGTGGCTCCAGGGCTGGGGGGTCTGCTTTCCACTCCACTCCGTGAGTATGTGACTTGCATGTCCTCCCTATATTATGGATATTTCCTCCCGCAGTCCAAAGACATGCTAACTGGTGCTTTCAAATGACCTGTGTGTGTCTGTGTCAGCATCTGCTTTGTGAAAGACTGGCATCCCATCCAGCCCACAACCAGGAGAAGCAGTTAGATGATGGATGGATGAAATAATACATGTTAATTCTGAGCGTGGATGGGAAATAGTGGAAAGAATTCTGCTAGAAAAATAGGAGAAATAAATCTGCCCTTTACATTCTTTTTTTTTTTTACCTACTAAACCACTGTCCGATTGCTCGAAAGTGCAAACAGAAAAGATAATTGGGTCTTAAATGCTTTTGAAGAGACCTTTTTTACTTCCCCCCCCCTATTTTTTGAAGGAAAAAAAAAGATAAAAAGGGGCTGTGATTTGAGAAATGAAAGGCAGACAGCACGAAGCCTCTCTAAAGCACTCTACCGCTTAGCAGCCCCCCCTGGTCGCCACACGCTCCCGATTCTGCCACGCTCTCACTTCCATGGGACATTAATTTTAGCTGTATTTACTTTTACTGTTTGTACTCACTGTGTTATGAGATAAAATGGGTGAGCATTTTACTGTAGGACAAGCGGAGAGCGGAAATGAAGGCTGGGATTATTACCAGGAGGTTAACAAGTTTCAGCTTCAGAAGAGTAAAGCCGTTAACCCAAAGTCAGTAAATACTAGATAAAGCCTCAGCCACAGAACAGGCGTATTATCATAAACGGCTTTCTGTGTGGGTCGATTCTGTTTTAACCAAAAGAGCGCAAGAAAACACGTGCACTGTAGCCCTGAGTTACAGCACCATAAATGAACTTCTGTCACGAATAAAGGACATAAATTTCTAAATGGTTTTAATATATCCATAATAATGTATGGTCAACCAATAAAACAAAGGCACTAAAACGAGATATAGCACGCCAGGTCCAATAAGGCTAGACACTCAAAGAGCTGACCACCGTACCCCGGCACCTTCAGGGTTCTGTCAGAAGATGGCAGCTGAAAGTCACATGACTTCGGGCCACCAGATGGCTTCTGCAATTTCTGATGCGACTCGAGCATGCGTTTGGCGGTAAGCTGCAGGTTCAGCCTGGAAGCTTCACAGTGTCCTCTGCAAAGCGGGGTCGCTGGCCTTCAAATTCGACTTCTGTTACTCAGAAAGGCCACACTTATAGGTCAGCAATGAGAAGGTCAGGATAATCCCTTCACGACTAGTACGGGAATGTTCCTGTGGCCTGAGGGCTACGTCAGGTTTCTGTGGTATTATGAAAAAAGTAGTTTCGTGACACTTTTCTGTACAATTTAGGGTCCACCTGTTTATTCTGAAGATGGGCATTCAATCCACATTTGTAAAATACAAAAGAAAGATTTAAGTTTGCTTAAGTAACCACTAAGTGATTGTTGCTTACAGAGCTGGATAGTTTAGGTCCAGAAAGTTATAATCCAGATCAAGATTTTGTTTCATCCAACCAGCTGAGTACTCTGTCACTGTGACTCCTGAATTTCTACTTTCTGGACCAGAACAATCCACCTCTGGCTACTAAACAGGAACAGTCAATGTACTCTTAGAAGTATTTCAGTCTTATTTTGGAAGATTCTTTTCTGTTGCAGGCACTTCCTTTACAAGTCTTTTACACAGTATTTTCCCTTAGAGCAGTCATCAGGAGGAAATTATTAAAATAGTCAATAGCTAGCACAAAGGATTCTGGGAACTGCATCTTAGTGAACTGAGGGAATTTCCTGAATAAATTCTAGAAGCATTAATCTCTTTCAGCCTCATATGTCTAAAACCCGTGATTATAAAATAATACATTTGAAATGTATAATTAATTACACAAAGTAATTTATACTTTTTGTAAGGTGATCATTTCATCTATGAATTTAATGGACACATTTATCCAAAATTATAGCTACCCAACAACCGGACTGAACACTAATAATGTGCAGTTTATATAACCTTTTGATTTAATACAGCAAGCTAGCTCGGGATAAGCAAAATCCAGTGCTGCATGAATGTTTCCCTAAATTATTTACTAGCCATTCAGGTGAAATGAGGAACTTCTCTTGGTGCTACACGCAGGGAGTTATCTATATTAGTTTTATGTTTGTCACAGTTGCTAACATTGAGCTTTGAAAAATGTCAGTTAACACAAATTACCTTATCAATAGATTAACATTATAGCGGTGTAAATATTCACATTCCAGATATTATTAATGGATATAATGACAGATAAGGTGGCTTTGTATGACCTGCAATGTAAATTTCGTAAGACATCCAATGAATTGTGTTAAATCCTGCCATTGAAGCTGTTGGTTGCTCATGCCTTTACGTAAAGCTTGACTCATGAGGGACACGCTGCCAGTCGAGGATGCACCAGCGGAGCAGCAGCTAATTATCAACATGCGAGTAAACATGTAGGAGCATGCAAATGAAGATCAACGAGCGAACAAAGAGCAAGACACAGCTGGACGCCCATGCAAAGCATCCCATGCAAACCATCACGTAACTCTTATGCACGCAGAATAATAATAATGACAGTAATAATAATACAAGTGTGACACTGTATTCGCCAAAGAAACTGTCGTCATTTTTACTGATGTTTGCAGTTTGTATGAAATCAATATTGAAAATTCTACCAACTACAATAAGCAGAAATGGATTTTATATGTATTATGAAAAAAAAATGCCCCCAGAAATGAAACATGCTAGGTACAACATCTTCTTTTTCATTAGTTTAAGTGGGTATCAATTATGGAACCGTTACAATTAGGAGGTAATGATCTTACTGTGCCATTGGCAGCAGTATTTCATACTCAATTAACCTGGAGTGGATAATTGTTTGCCGTACATAGACCCGAGCAATGAACGATAGGGTCCATCAATGGGATTAACAGGCTGTTACTGTGGGTTTTATCAGAAACAGTGTAACATTGGGGTTACAAAGTATCCAATGGTGATTCGTGTCCTGCTTTACTGCCAACTTCTTCAGGGGCTGAGAAATCCCAAAGACACACTGTTCATGGGGATATTACATCTTTTTTTCAAGCCTATAATTGACCCTGTCACTGCATATTTTTGTATAAACCCTTTTGAACATACTGATAAACGAAATGGGCATTCAGAACAACTTATACATTTCAGCCTTGCTGACTTAATAGTAGAGGCTGAGTCTGTGACTCTACAAACCAGGAATGTTGTTAGTCATTTTGTAGGGAATCTTTCACCCCCCTAAAAAAATTTTAGCCAACCGAATAAATGTGTATTTATTATCAGGAATAGTTTTCCTTACTTCGG
>JAODUD010000046.1:7466845-7485703 GCA_026784285.1 Stomatorhinus walkeri | reverse complement strand
CCCCCCCCCCCCCGCCACGGCAGCCTCGAGAAGATGACAGCAATGAACAGCCAGTGTATAATCGCCCCTCTGGTGGTTTTCTACAATAGTGCCATTGTGTCCATGTACGTCCCTCGGACTGAAGCACACCAGCTGTGTGCTATTTCTTAAGGAACTTGACCAGGCACGTGCAAATCCACAGATCCAGAGGCAAAGCTGCCCACCCTAATCGCCTGCTGCTCCTTCCATTGCCCAGAGTGCCAGATGTAGTGGCCAGACCTTCATCTAGATCAAGAAACACCATCCCTCCATACTGCTAAATACAGGACGGCCATCTGCACACAAACACACATACTGTAAACTCTCTCTGCTTCTCATGTGGCGCATAACATAACCTCCAGCTGATTTATCCAACTTAGCGCAAATTGGTTTTTTATTACGAGGAAAATGTGTTCATTTCTGGAAATGTATTCCGCTACTGGAATACAAATAGCATCCGAAATAAAAATGTTCCTGTACTGCATTTTCTTAATGGCTGGCAAAGCCAAAATAAAAGTTTGGGCAATAATTTAAAACTACCTGACAGTTTTTAGTAAATTTCAAATTGGCTGGTTTGCAGCATAATGGATGCATCTGTTTCTAAAAATAACACGATGGTTTACACAAATCAAGGTCATCGGTGTGTCAGAATAAGTCAGCTGTAACTATACCTCGCTGTGCCAGTCGTTTAGCAAATGAGAGCCAATGGAATCAACAAATCAATGTGGGCTGCTTAAAATACTGATAGTTTCAGTCTAACACTGAAAAATGGCTTGATAAATGACTCAAAATCTTTTGGAATTACATTCAAAATATTAAAGTCAAAGTATTGTGCTTTATTGAAACAAGAGAATTTATTTTCTTTTATCACTGTTTGTTAGATGGTCATCTATGCATTTATATTCAATGCTCACTGAAAGAGTTTGGTTATTGTGTCAATACCCAGCCATGCTGTCATTGTAGCCTGAAAAGTCAATATTTCATTTTTAACACAACCTTTCTATTCACATGTGTGTCATTATCAGACAGATCATCTGAGAAACTCGCTTTATGTTTTTGTTTGTCTTCTTAGCTCTCGCCCATACCATCTTATCTACATCTACATCCGCATCATACTGAGGACTGATCATTGTAATCGTCTTTGTTGCCAGATCATATACCTTCCCAAATTGGGCAAATCCTCATACAGATGTTTGTTATCAGAGGGAATTGGCAAAACGATGTTGTTTCCCTTCCAGTTGCCTAACCTTCACCATCATATGTGAGTTACTGGCATTCTGGTCCTTTACATTTCGCGAACATTTATGTGCCTGTTTATGAGTCTCTGACCCTTCACGGGTTGGTGTGAGGAGCAGTAACCAAGTCATCCGTGTGAATGAGGTCTGATGCAGCTGACATCGAAAATGTCCGCCATTGTCTCAAACTCTCATCGCCTTACCCGTGGGTTAAGAAACGCTGAGAGACGTCCAACCAGACATGAGTAACAATGTTGCCAGAAAGCTGTGCGCAGATATATACACTAACACTAACGGATATATAACACCCTTAGCCTTAAGTAATATTCAGAAATTAACAACACGAGCTTATTTTGTCAACCCTTTCATCTACTAAATGCTAATCCTGAGCAGGTTTAAGGTATTTTTTTCTATTATTTTACTAATTTCCAAACATAAAAAATATAGCTTTAATCAACTGTCAGATATGACACTCAAATGGCATTTATGAAGTGAAAGGGCAAATATATCATTAACGTCTTTGACAAAGGCATGCATTTCCGATTCGGAAAGTTCACGTCGCTCACTTCACAACAGATGGTTTGACTTGGAGTTCCTTCAGTATTCATGGTCAGAGGTTCTGTCTATGGGCATCTCCTTGCTGGCCCGCTGCTATCGAGAGTCTCCGGGTTCCAGTGCGCTGGGCAGGACCCATGCCACTGGCTGACAGAACCGACTGACAGCTCGTATGATAAGTTGGCCTCGAGCCCTGGGACAGGAAAGAAAGTGGGAACCGTGCAAACCTGCTGAGTCACAATAAGGAATGTACCATTCCGCCGTTTAGCCCTGACAAGAACGGTAACCATTCACAGGCCTCTCCGGAGACTCTTTTTATTCAAAAGTCAAACTACGAACCCCTGCATAATGTATAAATGCCACATGCACAGAAGAACTAGCTGCATTCCTTCTGTTATGTATTCACTCGCAAACAAGTGAGCTCAGCCCTGTCGCACAGTGCGGGGTGAAGCTCTGCCTTCTCTCCCAGCTCCATCCAAGCCCGAGGAGACCAGCCCGCCGTGCATCTTCTGCAGTAACCATGTAGTAAGAGGCAGGCCGACGATGAGCGACGTGTACAGATCATTTAAAGCAGCGTTTCCCAACCCACTCCTTGGGGCCCTCAGACAATCCATGTTTTTCTTACCGGGAGCTGGAAGGGAGCAGAAATGTGGATTATATGGCAGGGAGCTGGAAGGGAGCAGAAATGTGGACCGTCTGGTGGTGCCCCGTGGACCGGACTAGGAAATACTGATATATAAAGCATAATTTCAATAAAATTAAAAAGATGTTTACTGCCTTGTTACTTGTGATTGCCATTGGTATAATATTATTATCCGTAAACTTTCCTCCCACATAACCATCTAAAAAGCAGAAAATTCATTACAGATTTTCCCACCTCTGGTATAATTATTACATTCATTTGGTCTTCAGGTTCAGCTGCCTTTCCCAGTGCCATTGGATTAGTTGTAGGCAGGAGTAATTGAATGATAATTGAATGTCTGACGAATGACTGTGCAGGATAATCGGTTTTCGTAATGAAATACTGACATCTGACACATCAGTCTGTTGTCATGTTCCAAGACAGCCGTACCAGTATATTTATGGAGGTATTCACGTTACCGTGTCATACATAAACTGCAAAACCTTTTTATGGTTGTATAGGACAAAGCACTTTTTTGCTGCAGAATTATAATTTATTCTGTTATTACATTTAATAATATTTCCCTGTGATGGTGTGACATCCCATACAGGGCATATAACGTGTGGAAAAACGTGAGTCTTTAGGGTGGCGAAGAGGTCCACAGGATGCAGGAATTTCCCAGGATGGAATAATAGAATAAACATTCTTAATGTTGCACTTCTCATGGCTGAACTGTCTTGTTAGATTCTTGCTTTGTTGCACGATACTTTGCAGCTCCTGCTCCTATCCTGCTCACACTTGTACCTGCTCATTCATCTGAAGCTCAGCCTAGTCGACTCGTTGACAGCAGTACGTTCGTAAGGAGCTATTTGCCTCACTTGAACATCTCTTTGAACAAAAGTGTCTGCTAAGTAAAATAAACATAAGTGTAATGTGAAAGAACTGGAAATTTGTTTTTTTTTCCACTCTTGTGGGAAGAACGGGAGGCAAATAAAACAACAAATGAATACATGGTTTGTTCTCTAACTTGAACAAGCACCCAGTAAATGCCATCCAGACTAGGTCAATATCCTGGGCTTCACTCCAGGTGAAGCTTATGTCATACTTTTATCAACCGATTACCTGTCAATGGATGGGCTAGTACTCTGACCTTAACCTTCCCCAGAAACATCCGTTTGGCCCTGTGCATTCTGGGATAGCCTACAGGATTGCCACACCCAAGCATAGTTTATTCTGTTATAGAAAATGGATGAATACTCAAATTTTATGATCAACAGACTACATTTTATAGTTGACTCAATGCATTAGATAACATTTCTTTACATTCAGGTGAATAAGATGTTCTTATGCTAGATATAATATGGATAAAGTATATAAAATAAACTAAAAGGCACAAACATCTTTGAACTAACATTCAAAGGCTTCTCAGCGTAGGCTTCTACTGTGTGGGTGTTAGACTGGAGTTTATATTTATAAAAGGTCACTGGCAGACTTCGGCAGTGTCAGCGCTGACCACTGTGCATGTTACCCTGGCTCTCCCAGCAGCCCTTGCTCTCCTGCTGACAGCACAGAGCACGAGGGGCAAAGGAAGGAAACAAAGCTCCATTGTGTACTTTTCATGGCTAAGTAACGTAACAAGTTAGCATTAGCAGAACGTGCTAAACGTGGCTAGAGCGTGCTTGTGCGTGCTTTTTGTGGTCTTTTTGTGGTCTTTTTGCAGACGGCTGCACACCTTGAGAGCTGAATTTTCCTTTTGCCTCGCAATTATCTTATCTCAGCTCTGGATAGTGCCGTCTATTTAAATATGTTATCGTTGGCATTTAAACAACGTCAACTTATCTCTTGAAGGCAGGGTTAGGCTGCATTCACTAGTATGATAAGAATACAAACTGCTGACAGAAGGCCTTCTTTTGAAGAAAGGACCATCCAGATTTCACACCTGGCGTAATAAATAAATAAAATAAAACCGGAGAAAGAAAACAGGAATTATGGCATGTGAAATACGGTACATCCAAGCAACATGACAAATTTACGCTAACATTAACTTGATTTAAGTGAATAGCTAAAAAACCTTATTTGACAGGGACATGGTGGACACTTGCCAAATTAATTATTCTTTCAGGTGGCTACTAAATCTCATTGAGCTATTTCTAATTGTCCCATGAGCCATGCCTGAGCAACAAACGACCATCAAATAGGAAAGCTAATGAAAATGGCTGGAGCTCGAGGGAACGGCATCACTGCCACCAGGTCAGGTGCTGGAAAGCCATCCTGTTTTCGAGTAGACAGGTAACGGTCATTTGGCAGGGACCACTTGTGGCATGGCTGCATGTGCTACGGGACATCTGGGCATTCATGAGGGCCCCGTATTACAGAGGAAAACGCTGCAGCAATGCAGACAGACCTGAGAGAAAGATGGACATGGACAGGGACAGGGTTAACAACATATGGCAAGCGGGAGGACTGAAGTAAATTGGTATCTTGTAAAGCACTGCATTTTATCAGTGTAGTGATTAAATAATCATACTTCATTAGTCATTTGTACAAGTTAACCTACACAGCAGTTCTTTAGCTTGTTTGTCTCTACTGCTTCTCTCCTGTGATACTGACATCGTGACAGCAAAGCTAGGGCTCAAAGTGCAGGGTCACCCATTTTTAGCTGTGTGCACCAGAGGGGTTTCTGAGATCAAGGGCTTTGCTGAGATGAAAACGAAAGAGAAAAAAAATTTAAATAACCAAAACCGAATAAAACGTCAACCACAAAAACACGACCACAAGACGTGACTTCATATAGATACGGTTCTGACATTCTAAAACCTGGCTATCTGCCACCTTTCGCCCTTTCCGGAACTATGCTTGAAGGCTGGCAGAACATCCAGTGCTCTGAGAAGTACAGTGCACCCAAATCCATATGTGATCAATGCCTGTAGTATTGCTGATTGTTTGAAGCCATGCTAATGAAGCAGCATGGCACTAACAAACACAACATAACTGTCAGCACACTACCTACCGATGGTACACAGCTTATTTTAAATAGCTCTATCAGAAGAACATGCATTTTTTTTCCCAGTTGCACACTATTTCACTTATCAGACGCTGATAAGGGCTTTTGCTCAACAGCCCAACGGTGCCGTCACACAGTCAACCACGGGATTTGAACCAAGGACCTCCCAATTACAGCTACAGCATCCTAACCATACACCACCACCATTTTTTCAGACATTACAAAGGAACTGTGAATCAGAATGTCTGGCTACACATAAATAATGCAAGAACATCACTATACTGTGCATAGTGTGGAATAAAAATAAAAAATGTTGCACAGCTATTGCCCCATTTCATGTTGTGTTTTTAGCTTATGGAGCCAAACAATACAGAAAAAAATACAGGTTTCCATTTCCCTGAGGCTAAATAGTCTAAAAACTGCCTAGTTAAAAATATCTGTAATTCTGAATGAGATACACGTTTCTGCAATCTGTCAAAAAGCACCACAATTTTTAAAAACTCACTGCCTGGCTCGCGGATGTCGAGGACAGGACGGGAACGCAGCAGAGTGTCGGGGACGGGTCAGAGCTCAGCTAACTTTGGAGGTTCTGAACAATGAAGGTTGGGTCAGCCGTGGACCTTTCCACATGGAGCCGCCGTGTGAAGCGGGACTTAATATGGGTCCATCTACCTGAGCTCCGGTTCAAGTTTGGAGCCATTTGTGCAGACTCCACACCAACCACAGTGTCAGAGAGGTCATTAAATACCAGCAAAATAAATAACTGAAAGCAAAAACATCCCTATAGCGTAATTAAAACCAGCTTAATATCTGTTAGCACCCTGACAGGAGTCATTAAACTCATAGTAAACATGGGGCAGTAACTCAGTGATAATTTATAGTCACCCAAGAGTTGCACTGCAGTGATTAATATCTATATGTTTTTGTTTTCAAGCAATTTCAATTTATTGATTTACTTAGCAACAGCTTGTTAGCAGGGACATTTATTAATGACTATATTCGTACTCATCTCTGCTCATCTAGATACTGAAGTAATTCACATTTTATATGATTGTCAAACAGCTGCAGATCTATGCTAACACCTTACGAGCAATTAATCCAGATCGATACCTCCATTCCATCTAGTCTGTATCAAACTCATTACACTCAAGCGTTAAGCTTAACTTAATTTCCTACCTACTTCCTATCTATTTATCTGCCTTTCAACGGCCATATACTGAACGTCCGTATTTGCTAGTTTTATAAAAATTAAAAATATGACATATTTATATTATTTGTACCGTGAGACACACATATAATTTGTTTCAAACTGGGTTGAGAAATGATTAACAGCTGGAGGTGATGATTTTATTGAAAATGTGATTTGTTCCCATGTACTATAGTGCACAGCCAAGCCTGGGATAAAATGCTGCTCTTTCTACACGAAACCCTGGCTGGCAAAGGCATGAGCCGAAACGGACAGTGCCCTGCACTCGGACACACGTCCCACAGGCATCGAGACCATTTCTGCTTCCTGTAGACGCTAAGAAATAGGCCCCTTGCCCAAATTCTGAAGAAGTAAATCTGCCTTTTAGCTTTGCACCCTGGGCAGGTCGCATAAGGATCAACGGCGGTATTATTAAAATTATGCATATTGAACTCATACACTCATATGAAAACAATAGAAAATAACAACTAATTGTGGAATTAAACTGTAATTTACACAGGCCCACAGCCAAAAATGAATTTAATAGGCATCCAGCAATCCTACTGATGGTCCGCCCTTGGTAGAATTAGCCAATTGGGGCAGGGAGGTATCCCCCTCTGTAGATTTTTGTGGACTGGGGGGGCGGAAGCAGGGGGGGGGGGAGATTCAGATCCATAATTTTAATACCTGGCTATATGCTTGAATTTACATAACAGCATATTACTCTAAAATAAGGTTTCTGCAAGCACTGATTTTCCCATCATTACAAATGCACATCACCATAAGAGCGAAATGGCATTAACCTAGAGATGCATCTGACAGAAGGATTTATTGGCCTGGTGTGGTCAGTCTTTGCCTACAAGTATTGCTGCATCTTTGAATGCCCCCCATCAGCGCCTTATTCAGCGTGGAGCGAAATGCCTCTGGACCTTCGCAGTGATGCACTTTTGTGGGACACAGCAGGAGACCAGGTCCAAAGCCCACAAATGCGAACACTCTCAAGACAACACCCCTTCAATGGTGTTAGGGGACTTATAATGCCAGTTACACTCCTGGCAGCATCTACGGGTAAATTAAATACCCAAGGCAAAACAGCATTTTAAGAAAATACATCAAGAAATTATTTTGATGCAAAATCTCTTAAACCAAAATAAACACAAAAAAAAAATAAACATGTAACTTGAGATCCTTTATACTGCGTTTATAGCACAGGTCTGTTTATACATGTGAAGAAAATTCTAGCATAGCATAAGTTGCGATATCACTTGCACATACTCAGGTTGTAGACTGTAAGGGTAGGCAAACAATTTCCCATTTCACCCAAGCCTTCAAAGGCATCAGACTTTGAGTATAGTGGGCAAATGCTACGTCGAGGTTTATGGGAAATGTGTGTCGGGGTGAGCTGGCAAAGAGGGCGCCGAGCCAAGCACGCGCCGGTGCATGTTCCGTAGGGATCCGCTACGGCCGGCATGTGTCAGCGGCTTACTGGACTTCAGGAAGGATGGAAGAGCTATTTCAAATGTGACAAGTTATTTGCTGCTGAAGTAGGGTTAGTCTAAGAAAGGCATGCAAGCCCAAACAACAAAAACATCTGTTTCTCTGGGTGGATATTTGACCACTTCCACTGCAATCAAATTCAAAAGTTCAATACTTTCTTAAAACTGTAGGGAGATCGTCACTGTTATTGTAATGAGAGGACACGTATATGATTATGCAAATTAGCTACTGGAATTGATGTTTCGGATCGGCCATTTCAGAAAACTCAATTTTTGCGCATTATTGATTATCGTGTCCCTTTTGGATTTATTGATAGAGGTTAACAGTGTGAAGTTAAAACCAGCCTGCCAATGTAAAAGCAGCGTGGAAGTAGGTAAACATTTTCCATCAGGTGATCACAGCTGACAGCGGCACCCCCCACCCCCCCCCCCCCATTAGCTCTGTGCCTCAGCTGCATTCAATGGGCCCTATTTAAATTCACATTATATGTCTCACCTTGATAATGACTGCTAAAGCCTCTATATCGATGGTTGCTGTCAGTCACAAAATGAAGCCTCAGCCAGTTCTTGTTACTGACAATAGGAGAAGGAATGTTCATCCCCGATAACCTGCAGGAAAGAAAGACACTCTTTAAGCATGCTGCGCTGGGTTAATCCTCAACAAATCATCTCAGGCCATTTCTGACAATTTGCACAGAATCGGATAATGTAAAAAAAATCTATTAGGCTGTGCTATTAAAGGAATTTACTCAGCAGATATCGCCGGCCAGATTACCAGATCATTTTTAATTTAGTCTCTTGGCAGTGACAAATGGCTTGAAACGGCAGTACTCCAAAGTTCCGGAACACTTCACGACTCACCACCCAGAAGCAAAACAAAGTCTGAAACGATGGTGCAAAGCTGGGCCCAAGTAGGACAGAATCGGCCAAAACAGTCACTTCCCGATGTTCCACGGCTCCCTTACCCAAGGGGGGGTAACGGATGGTTGAGGGGGTGAACAGCTTGTGTCTGAACTCCTGGTTAGGCCAGGTGTTTTTACGTGCTCCATTTAGAAGGCTCCGGAAGCCTCTGATCGGCAGACGTCTGGGGTGCCGCCCATTTCCTCAGATGCGGAGCACGCGCTCTGACAGGCGCTGAGGCCGAGCGACAGGAGCAGAGCGGAGCACAAGGTGTGAAACTTTAACACCTCCATCTGTTCTCCTTTCTGTTCTCTTTTCATCTTCCCAGCTGGCGAATCTCTTTGGCTGCCATTTTGGCTGAGTAAGCCCCCCCACCCGCTTGTGAAGTTAAAATTTTAAGGAAGGCACAGCCCTAATCTGAACCCATATATATATATATATAAGTTTTGCAACAGCATCTAAGAAATAAATAATTCAATTTCAGGCAGAAGGCTGCTCTTTGATCTCCACCCAGTAAAGTAATCAGAGGGGTGGAGGTAAGAGTCAAAAATTAATAAATAAGCCTGGACCACGCAGACTTTCATAAGCGTATTATGTTTGCTAAAGATAATTCTACCTGGCCGGTGTATGTAATTTTGTTATAAAACCGCGGCTGAGGGGGTCGTGCTGCATTCAGCGCAGACCAGCGCGACAGGTGTAGGTGCGCTGGCTCCATCGTCGGCGCCTATCTGCCCGCTGTCGACAGGCAGGGAGTCCACACGAGGGCAGAGTCAATCCCAGGGCCCCAGTGGCAGTGGGGAGCTACCTGTGACGGGGCAGGTAATTTGTTTGTGTGCCTGTGGAGCGAGAGGAGGAGAGAGGTCGCGGCCCTTCCCTCATCTGTCTTTATTGACGACTGACAGGATGTGTCATTAAAGGACGCGGTCGCATGAATCATTCCCCTAATGGCCTCCACGGGCTGGTGCGAGGCCATGCCATTATCATTATCTGAAAACAGCGGCTGGAATAAAAATACATATATAGGCGGTAATGGAGCCACCACTTCCCGCAGGCTAAAGCTACAATGCACAGCGCCTGTGCGGTGCGAGGCCGCAGTGCGCTGTACAAAGTTTGTCCCATATGCACCACAAACCAATGCGACTCTGTTCAGGCACCAACATCTGCATTGAAACCCTGAGTTCCCCTCGATGTGAAACCGAAAACAGGTCCTCCGGAGACTGCCGAAATGCTGAGGTGAGATTGTACACTTCCTGATATCTACTGAGGCAATTCTAGGAGGAAATGAACTATGCGGTCCCAGCTCGCCCTCGCAAACCCTTCTCTAATCTGAACTCTGAGAAGCCATTTCTCACACTAGGACATTTAGTGCACACCACGCAACCATTCTCCAGCAAGAACATGGTACATGGTAACAAGTCACTCACGTTCCTATGTAAACCCTGGAACTTTCTGGTTGCTGTGGCAACTACTTGCTACTGATGCTACTCAGTGCTAGGAGCAATACTGAGCATGGACAAATTGGTAATCAACACCTGAGGTGAAATTAAATGCATCAACCTTAGAAATCCTTGAGTATCAGGAATACTATTCATTGGTCTGGCTTACTTTCTCATGGTATGGTCACACAGATTGCTCTCTTTATTGCTGATCAATCACAGCAATTTATGTTGCTAACACACTGAAAGCCATTTGAAGAATCTTGATTTTGCTAATTTGGTAGATTGCTTTATTTATTATGTCCAGAGTGTTGAACTGAAAAAAATCAAGCTCATGCCAAACAACAGACAATATTTCAAATCCACGAACAAACAAACCTATTACATCTATCAGAAGATTGGCTGCACGCATTAAGGGTATAGCCAAGCAGGTCCTGAGTCTGCTGTAATTGTCACGGAAATAAGGAAAACCGTGTCTAATGACTCCAAGGGAAATAAATAGAAATGCCTTAATTCTACAGCTTGATGGCCAAAGTCGTCAGAAAAGATGTTCAATCGATGGGATTTTCCATACCTGACTAAAACAGGAAGCCCTCATTTAGCTAATGTGTCACATGTAGTTAATTAAAGTTGTGGAGATTGTGCTTGGGTGTAATGAGCGATGGCTTTAACGGGCTGCGACATCACTCCCGACGTCCCTGCCCCCCACCCCCCGAACAGCGAATAAAAGCTCCATGCAGCAAGGGGATCTTAGCGTATCCCAGGCCTAATCCCCCCCCAGGCCGAACCCTGCACCCGTAACACACAGCCAGCACACTGCGCGCGTCTGCAAAAGGGTAAGTGTTCCTCCAGTTCGCGTGATATTTGCAGGGTCTTAGTGACACGGACAATTTTAACAGTTACGGTAAAAGTGGGCTGAAAAATCTCAGGAAAGCTTCTCTCTCGTTAATAGCCTTATAGGAATGTTCACAGCACAACAGGGCTGTCTGTGGTCTCCTGTCAGATAGGGTATGGGAATGGAGTCATGCACGGTCAGGTGACAAGCTCACTCATTCTGTTTACTTGTGTCGTATTTCCAATCATAATATGAGCTTGAGTTCGGTTTTTCTAGAGTCTAGACCCCAATGCCCAACGTCGCCTTGTAGGATCTTCCTCTCCCTGATCGCCATTTTGTTTCCTTCCCACTGCTTCTGTTAAATCCACCAAAATGTCCTTCCCTGAGAAAAGCCCAATTCATTCTTCCTGTCCCTGGTTTCCAGCACAGCCCTTTGGTGCCTATGACCAAACATCCACACACCAGACATCAGACCAGCGGAATCTTCCTGGGAACTTTGTATACAATTAATTTCCAGGAAATTAAATTACAGACAGAGACCGCAATGTGAGCATTAGCTGCAGATTACAAAGCAGAGGTGCATTATCTCAATCAGGAGCACATTATATAAGGTAAATAAAAAGTATTAAGTAATTCTTTTAATTTTAAACTTTATATAATAAGAATGCGATGTGATGACTGTAATCCGTGTGAGAGTGCAGAGTAATCTCCCACGGGCTGAGGGAGTAATTGATTACACAAGGCACTCTCAAAGCCTGGCCTTTCCAAATCTCTGTGCCATTTGCTGAAATGTAAATGACGCAAACACTGAGAGGGAGAGAAAGGGTGCATTTATCCACCACGGCATTTACAATGAATTTCCTGTCTGCCTGGATTCTGAAAGCACTTCAAGGTCTCAGAAATAACTCTGACTAAATTGATAGCGACAAGAAGGTGCAGTGGCAGTAAGACTGAAAAGAGCCATGTGGCAATTTATCACCGGCGTACCCAAGAATCTCCAGTCCAGCCCCAATATTTTACTAACAGGAGCTTCAGGCGCAGAACGCAGTGACTTGGTTTTTACACCTGATGCATGTGCTCAGAATGAAGAAAAAAGGACCTGCCGCATTGTCATTGTGAACCTGCTACTTGGTCACTCGCTGGAAACTCAAGTGGCACTTAGCTGGTGCAGTGGCGGTCTCATGGTTCAGGAAGCATGCGTGTGAGTGAAAAGTTGCAAGTCTGAACCAGTGAGGTACCCTGAGCATGGTGCTGCCCCCGGGTGATAAATAGTATCTGCTCACTGCTATGTCACAATAGCCCATTCGGGTTTAATGCAGAGGACACATTTCACTGTGGTGTGAGAACAATTAATTGGTTTTTCACTTAGTTGGCCCCTTGATGGCTGCATGCTCATAATTTTCTGCCCGCATTAATTGTCTGGCTTATGCGTCGTTTTGGACAAAAGTGTCTGCTTAAAAAATAAATGTAAAGGTAGAAAGTGAATATTCAATTTATGCTGTACCAGTGAAAGGATGAAAAAGTACCAGAAACTAATTAAGACAATGGGTCTCTTTCCCATGGGACAAAATAATTTTGTGCTGTGTGTGGAAATTGTGCTCTCAAATCGTATCTCTGATCTGTAGGTAAGCATTTGCCTAATTCCAGCCAAAGTGGCACAGTATCCCGATGTCCCATGCAGGGAATAAGGGATGGCTTTATTACCATCAGATGACATCAGACTTTACGCCCAGACCATCAAATCCGTCTTAATTTCCAATCCGCTAATGATGACTGGCATGAGCGCGCTCAAAGGCTCTTGCACGCTTGCACACGCGCACCCGCTGCAGCCCGGCACCGGACCACATCTGTTCCCAGCACGGTGTACATCTCAGCTGCCTCATCTATCACAGCCCTGCCCCGGAGACGGATGGGAGGCCTCTGGGAAGCAGTGAGCGTCTCTCCATCAAACTGATGTTTTGAAAGTAAGTAATCAGTGTTCTCCACAGGTACTCCTTCCATAGTAACCTCACTCCCCCCCCCCCCACCCAGCAAACCCAAGTAGGGTTTCACAACAGCATTGCATTCTGGGTACTGCATATCCTTTCTGCAAATTCACAAATAATTGTCTCTTTTTAACCTTACAAAAGTACCACCCTATTACATTTCTCTTTTACACCACAGAATATTATACATTTTACATTCCAAATTGGCGCCCACTCCTATGCAGCGCCTGTGCAAGTTTCCTACAGGTTCTCCTGTTTCCTTCCACAATACAAAGACCGGTGATAGACTGGCATCCCAAGTGTACACCAGCCTTGTGCCCCCCCCCCCCCCTTTCCCCTGACCTTCCGAAGAGGCTACTTAATCGATAGATGGACTTTCAATTAGTTTGTTGACAATCAAACAGCCGTCATATGAACTGAGTGCAATGTGTAACACAGTGGGTTAAGGAGCTGTCCAAAGTCCCCACAGAGGGTTTGGAACCTTAAACCTTAAAAGGCACTTATCTCATAATACTCCAGGGCCGCTGGAGATCCTTCCTTGTACATTGCTTTGCAGAAAAGCATCAGCTAAACAAACAAACAAATAAATAAGATGGAAGAAAAGTGTAATCTCACTATAACCACAGATGCCAATGTATACGCAGGAAGGCCAATGCAGTGGACAAGAGATTTACGGATATCCTAGACCTTCCTCGCAGTCCCCTAACACAAGGCACTGCTCCCATTTCACCCCGCAAGTTGCATTACCCAACTCTACTTCTCTAGAAAGCCTTCCTCCGCCTGCTCTGCTCTGTGAAAGTCCTGCTGGAGCACGCTCAGGGACCCCGCCTGGAAGATTCCAGATCCCCTGCATTCCAACTCGGAGCACCCCCGGCTGACAGCAGTGGCGTACCTGACAGTGATCCACTGTGCAATTCATGAAATAAAAATTATACCTATTTGCTGGCCTGCTGTGGTATTAAATTAGCATTGTGCATGGCTCTCTACCAAAGACTCCATAAAAAAAAAAAAAAAATATATATATATATATATACTTTTTTGTTTCCAGAGATGTCAAACAGTGACATTATAGCTCTGAACAGAATAGAGACATTCTAAACCTACGAATGTCGTTAGAAGGCTTTTATCCGGATACATAATTCATTAGCATTCAGTCCCAGACATTCGGATTACTTTAAACGATGGACTCCAGCCCTGTAACAATTGTGAAATGCAATATGTAATATGTTTTCAATCGGGGGTTTACCTAATGGAAAGTGCTTTAGTTATTCTCCATAACTGCATGTGAATTCTTATTCCTTTTCAACTAGTTTGCATACATAAAAAACAGGAGATCTTTTGTAATAGGCTGGTAATGATGATGCTTCATCTGAGCCCACCTCAGATTAGCCCATATGTAATTATGGTTACATATAGACAATTAAACATGCCATGAAATTGACTTGCATGTAGATTTTCTGAGACTGGAGACTGAGTGTACGGTGCAACCAGCAAACATACTATACCAGAGAATTAGTTGCGAAACCTACTACTTTAAAACCAGTTGACTCAGTTCAGGGTAAAGGTGACCAGGGCTGGCATCTCCATAGCAATAGACTCACTCGAAAAAAGAAAAAAAAACACACAAGGTGTTGTATCACAGACACATGACATGACGGTGGTTTCTAAAGAGGGAAGGCAGAACAGGGTTTCCCAGCGATGCCTCCAGGGTCTTGGTCCTGAACTCATTTCAGACTGAGCACCGACTGTGTTTTGCTGTAGGGCTTCTGGGAGGCAGGAGGGGAAGGCCATAGCTCGAGCAGCAGAGCAAATCACATCGCTGGGCAGGTCAAGAGCTTGACTTGCACCCAGTCACCCGTGATAATAACTATAGAGTCCCAAATGCTATTTATTTTGGTTAAACCAGAAAACTGATTCACTAGACATGAGGAATTTTTATGGCTGCCACTGAAGCATGGGACAGGAGAAAAGCAAATGGGATTCTGGGACTGACTGGCCTGACAGGAAGAATTATTATTCATTATTACACTCTGCTATTGGTCATAAGCAAACAGCAGGGGAGCAAGCGGAAGGCTGGGAAAGGAGGCGGTTAATAGGTCCCTTAAATGGTTCATTAGAGAGGAATGGCGTAAAAATTCACTCGAAGAAATCACGAGACAAAAGCACCTGAAAGTGTTTTAAGATAAGGAGGAGAATCTGAAGGCTTGAGAGCTACTGTTTGCACAGCACATCTGGCCTAATGCGACAGTGAACCAGAAAGGCACCACTTGTTGCCCAGTGATCCTGAAAGTCGCTCCTGACTGCGGCCTGTACTTTTCTTTTTACGAGGTGTGTACCGGTGTTTCCCACCATTAAACTCAGACAAAATAACCTTTACAGTAAACAGGACAAACATGAAACCCGGTAATTAATCACTGTCATCGCCGGGTGCGAGGTGTGGAACGAATGGTCGCTGCAGCTCAAGCTGCCGCCTGGTGAAGGCGCTCTCTGCTCCCTCGCCTGCCCTCCCTGCGCCCTTGAGCCGGGTGGGATTCTGAATGACACCGGAGGCTTTGGAGATGCTGACAGGCTGCAATTAGCTGGCTGCCCCCTCCCCACACGGGCTCCAAGCCATCCAACTCAATTTGGAGAAGTTCTCCTTTGGCACGGACTCCGGCGCCGTCCCAGTCCATTTGCAGCCGAGGCCCGGAATGTGCATCGCGTACTAATTGCACCACTTGCATCATCACCATTGCAAAGAAAAAAATAAAAACGGAACAGCAGAGCATACAGAAAATTCCAGAGACAGGAACTGGATATAATCGAGAAATGTTCACATGGGCTTATTGACCACAAAGATTAAACTAAAATTGAGAAGACAAAATATTGCCTCTGTTTGATTTTAGCTGAAAAGGGGCTTTTTAAATAAACACAGGAGGGCTGGGAAACCCTGCAGAAGGAGGAAAAGAATGCGACTAATGCGGAAAAAAGAATAAAACTTTATCGAAGATTTTCACAATAGTAATCTAGGAATTTGTAGCTTTTTAAATCACAGCTAAGTGCAGCTCTAACGGGATTTATTTGTTTTCCTTAGTGTGCTTTTGACATTTTAAATGGCAGTAAAACGCAGAAGATGGAATTTTTATTTCTGTTGCATTGTACACTGCGGTTTACGACAATAATAACGCCAATCGGAAACAAAGCAGTTCAAAGGAAACTAAGATAATGCAGCATCTTTTTTTAAAGGCTGAACAAGCAGAATTGAAGAATTTTGTTTGTTTTTTTTCATTTTCTATTGTCCAAGTACAAGAGCTGACTCAGTAAAGCACAAAGATTCTTCGGACCCCCGTGGCTCAGCCCTGGTATCGCTGATTTATTTAGTTTTTATTTATTATTGTTTATTTAAGTTCTGGGACAATAGATCACACAGGAGACCGGGGGCCCCGTCGTGGACCCGGAGCTGCAGGTGAATGGCTTTCATACACTTCAGCAGAGTAATGGAACTGCAGATCTCAAACAGCACCACCGGTGCGTGTACACGTTACGCACAGTGCCTTAGAAAGGACCCGCTGAGCTAATAAATTATGTAATCTATTTAATTTGACTGCTGACTATCGTAAGTGCATTAGAATGAAGCCAGAGGAAGGCATCCCTATTACAGGGCAAACCCCCAATTTGGGCGATGTTCAACCTTATTTCCTTTCCGTTCTCGTGCTTAATAGGAATTATTGGCTTTGTGTGGAGGGAGTGATAGAAACTACAGAACCCGCTTGCAGTCACAGAGTCTCCTAACAGTATGGGGGGGGGGGGGGTGGTTATTTCAGTGATTTGCTGGAGATCTCACCTAAGAGGCTGTGACACGGACCAGCTAGAATAAAGGGGCACGGATGTGGTGCTGATGTCACTGGGTGCTGTGGGGCAGAGGACATGCTGCCTAAGCAGACCCTGCCTGCGCTGTGAGCAACCGGGATGCAAACCCCCCCCCACCGCCCAATTCTGTGAACATCTGCCAGCATCCTGCCCCTGTTTCTCCTGACTGAGCATATCCTGAAGCTATCACAGCCCAACCAGCAGGAACCTCGTGTGCCCAAAGTGTGCATCGCTCCACCCCGTGGGTCCGTTTCATCTGCACCCCAGGGGAACACCCAGTACCGGCTTGTCGCCGTGCCAACTAGGACGTCACAGCAAGAACCCGCAAACTTGTTCAGCCACAGGCAACATGATCAGGCCCCGTGAGGTAGAATATTCTGGAAACACATTTCTTAAATGCAATCGAGGCCCCAGTCAAGTCATCCCACAGCTGCTCTGGTACCAGGTGACATTGTGAGCATCACAGAGGACAATGACTTTGATCTGTGCTGGTCAGTCACGGGTCGGTTGTGTGTCATCTACGAATCACAAGAAAGCAGGGGTAAAATGGTAAAACAAAATATTTACACAAGCATTTAGTGCTTAGTAGCTTAAACTTATTTTCTTGTGTAAAATGTGAATTAGTGGTGTTTTGGTTCTGTAATATTTAAACACGCACAAATATCAAGTTAAATAATCCAAGCATGTACGTTCAATTTGACACTGATTAGGAGACATCTGACAGATGAATTCAAAAGATCTCTCAAAATTCAGAAGCAAGGAGTATAAGCTGAAATGAAACTGAATAAAATCGAGCCTGGGAACCTACCGCCTATTAATATGGGCTTTATTTGTGCGTGTGGCAATACCGTGTTTATTTCTGATGTCATCTGCAAGAGATGGCAGAGAGTGACATGTGTCCTGCTAACACAGGGACCGACTGGTGCAGCCGTCATGAGTAGGGCTGTTTCTTCAGAGGTTGTGTGCGGAAGTAGCAGTTCGTGACATGACAGGAAACGCTTCTGGGATCAGCCAGAAATTTGTGTGTGTGCTTCTAGGAGGTAAAGCCTGCATCAAATACTGCATCAAGTACAGAAAGCCTGCATCGAGTACTGCATCGAATACAGAAAGCCTGCATCGAGTACTGCATCAAGTACAGAAAGCCTGCATCGAGTACTGCATCGAGTAGAGAAAGCTCACACATCTCCAGCAGGCATTCCCCTGCTCCGATATTCATTCTCATGTGCTTTGGAGTTCATTAAGTGTGAGGTAAAACTTCTCTGCGGCTGTTAACATTCATATAAATATCATGCTGCATGTTCCTCTTAAAACACTTAATATCGAGGATTTATGTGTTAAGCGTGAATGATTTCCTGTGCAAAAAAAAAACGTGTAACCTTATCCCATATCAAAGCCAACCAGGTTGTTGCATAAGGAGACATCGATCTGGATGGAGACACATGGTAACAGTGCAGCGCTGCCCTATTTGCATGCAGTTCATTAATGCAGCCATCTTGTATATGTCACGTGCAGTATTGCAGCCATTAGTCTTATCAGCATTGCAGCCCAGACCAGGAGAAGGGTCAGGGGCAGAGCTGTGGGTGGGATCAGTGATGGGTGAAGGGTGTGGCCAGGGGTGGAGCTGTGGGTGGGATCAGTGATGGGTGAGGGGCATGGCCAGGCTAAAGGGGGGTAAAGGATTGCTGAAGGGCGTAACCAGGGGTGGAGCTGTGGGTGTGATCGGGGGGGTTGGTAAAG
>JAODUD010000046.1:7450026-7461738 GCA_026784285.1 Stomatorhinus walkeri | reverse complement strand
AAAGAGCTTTTCATACTGGTCTTTGCCTCTTGAGGAACCTCCAAAGAGCCAGCTAGCTCAGGCAACCATGACGACCAAACACAAGAAGACACATACGCTCGGAAATACGCTAAAGAACAGTATCGGTTCTACTCGGCGGCACGGGGATTAATGTGCTCTCAAACGGGGCAGGCGGCAGCTATTTCTTGTACTTGGCAGCTGCCGAAAATACGATCCGGGATCTGTCAGGCCGAGATGATGACTCATACGTTGTTGGTAAATGCGGAGCTGTGTCAACAGCGGGAGGCGGTAATGCGATGAGCTTCTCGTGGATGAACGGCGCCACCGCGGCGCACCACCTGACACTCCTCCCAACGGTTTACTAACAAGGCAAGGTCAGCGGCTAGTCAATAACCGCTAATCGCTCGGCCACTTAACTAGTTTGTGGGCAGACGCAAGAAGCGAGAGATAAGCAGCGGAACCACATCGGCAGCTGCCCTGTGTGTACGGAACCCCGCCGCAGTAGCCCTCCGGCTCCGTCCCTGCACACGCAGCGATACGCAGCACCTGCGCCGACCCTGTGACTCATCTGCATGCGAGGAGTCCCGGTGGGTCTCACACGGCTCCGGAAGCAATGCCCAGCAGGCATTTTAATTTAGAGTGCAGCCGATCTAGTTGCTACCATTTACACACCAAGCTCATTGAGAATTCTGCATCGAAATAATCAGCTGCTTTCTGACACCTTGTGAGCATGAGCTGAATCAAAACAATGACCGAACACCAAGAAATACTACTGTTACAATTACTACCACTATAATAGTAATAGTATTACTAATAAAAGTAGTAACACTTAATAACAACAAAACAACAATAACAACACTAATTAAATTATAATAGTAATAATTCACCATTAAGAACAGGTGTATAATAACTCCAAAATGGGTACAGCGTGCATTGTTGCATTAATACGCAAATGTGCCTGCATACCATGAATATGCTTTAAATTATACACATATCATGTCTCCTGTGACAGCATGATGTTCCCCGTGATTTGGTAGCTCTCCCATCCCGATGCACACTTTGCATCAAATGACAGCAAACTGAGTTTTTGATGAGTTTTCCAGCCATGGTTGGGGGCCCACCTGCTGTTCCTAATAAATCGGACGAGCGGAGAGCGATCCGTTCCACCAGAGAAGCGGCTGCCAGCAACAGGACTGGATATGGAGGGGGAGAGGGGGCTGAAAGCAAGGGATGGAGGGGGGAATGGCCCACAGCCCCTCCCGGCAGGCCTCCCACCCCATGGGCTGCTTCACTGACCCCTTTCCTTCCTGTAGAAAGTGGCTGTTATCTTACATTAAAACACACACGTGTGCACAAACACGTGCACGCTCGCATGTGTAAGCACACTGGCTGCCTTGTACCATAGCAGCACAGGAGAGATAAGTCAGAGCAGAATGCAGGTATCATTCTCAGTACACTAGTGTCTCCTGCAGGAAATGCATTTCAGTCAGGGTATTTGTATAAAAAAGACAATAATATCCTATTAATTAATACCGATTTTGTCATAAAGCTAGCAAGCAACTTGCACCATTTTCATTGCTTTTTTATTCTGGTGCTGTATACAAATGTCCTGTGTTTTTATGACATAACACCTCTAATTATTTCCTACAGCTACTGTGGAGTTCTGCGGTCCCCAAGGACGAGGCTTAAAGCGACATTAATTTGGCACAGCAGAATGTGTGTGACAATGCAGCCCTGCCGCCACGTTCCAGTCATCGCGGGGACTCCACACGGGATAAACATAGGGGGACCACTTTCACTGGTTGCCACGGTACCTCTGTCACGCTCACCCCATTCTGGACTGCACCGTGCAAAGCCCCAGTCAGCGTTTCCCCAGTACCAATGACTAAGTATTTGTCTTTTCATAAGTAACTGGGGGACCACTTAATCAAAATCCTGCACCCTCCCTAGCTCTGTCCCAGCCGCTTATCTGGCGCCTAACACACCTTCACTTTGCACCCCCTTTGCCCACAGGCTCCTCGATGGCCTTGCAACACCAGATAACCAAGCTACTATCCCTGCAACCAAACCTTTTCAGAGAGGATGAGCTTCTGAGCTTGACGGTCCTTAATGGGCAGGATTGTGGATTGTTTTCGGATTTTTATGCATGTCAAAGTAGTTGTGAGATTATTTTTTTTTTGGGGGGGGGGGGCATGCTGGGACCAACAAAAGTCCAAGGTCACAGAAAAGACACTCCCAGCTCTGAAAGGCCATTTATATTCTGGTGCAATAGATTTCCCAGAAGTGCGTATCAGCGTAAGTGCCAGCTTCCTCAATTAAGATGTCGAATGCATAATATTTCCATCCATAGATGTTCAATTGGCAGGTTTTTATTGGTCAACAAACAGTAGGATGAAAAAGGCAGGACATGTCTGAAAATAAGGCCTCAACGGCAGGGTTTTCTTCTACCTGCTTGACACGCCGTCTTATCCTCCAACTGTTCAAAATATGTCACAGCTGAATGCATGATACTGATGTCGAATACTTGTGGGAAGTTCTAATGGAAATGTTTTATTCTTTTTGTAGCACTGTGCATTCCACAGAGCACTCAGACTGGGGATTCTCCTCCAGACATAGGATTACAACATGTTCTGAATGGATCACAGAAAGTTCTTGGGTATAATTCCAAATGGCTTCCAAGGGCTACGCTCTAGGACCTGGTACCTCGGCGGGAGCCTCAGAGAAACCTACCCAGCTGCACACTTAGAGTTTTGAAACTAGGCCAAATGATGCAAGGGAAATTAACGAGATCCCAGTCGGGCTCAGCTTATCGAACGGCTGTCCCTGACCAGGGATAGGAGCCTACATCACAAAAGGACGGGACAGAAAAACAGCGATATAGCTATCACTGCCTAGGGCAAAGATGAAAAGGGGATATCTGCATGCATTCCACAGAAAGGGCGAGATGGTGCACAGGTCATGGAAGGGGAAGAAGTACAGGTGGAAATGTGATGGCCAACACTGTGAGCTGCATAGCAACCAGAGATGGGAATACAGACAGCACGATGTGGAAGACGGGCAGGAGCAACGGGATCAGCACTACGACCCTGGGGACAGGCTAGAAGGGGAAGGCCAATACTAAGAATATGGGGGGCAGGTCCGTCCATTCCAGCAAGGCTGGTGATTAGGAATGAGCTGCATGCCTTTTTCTGCTATACATAAGAGCATTTAAATATCATGGGACGCAGCCTAGTGATGAGGAACATGGACTCGTGGAATTTTCTGAATAGTTCTCTTCTTCACACCGCTTTTTCTGGTGAGGGTTGCAATGGCAGGATGCCAAACGGGTCAGCTGAGGCCTCCCGTACCATGGCCATGGACTCTACCTTGATATGGGGGATCAGTACTCACAACCTGGTGCATAGTTCGGGTCCAGAAAGTTAAAATCCAGAAAGATTTTGTTTCAACCAAACAGTTGTGTATAAAGACAGTCACAGAGTACTTAACTGGTTGGTTGAAACACAGTCTTGGTCTGGATCTTTACTTTCCGGACCTGAACTATCCACCTCTGTTCACAAGCAATGGTTTTCACTCGTGCAGATCAGAGTAGCACAAAAGCAACCCTCAAAGCTCATTCCGTGCTGCCCTCAGCTTCGCATCTCCGACTGTTCCCACACCGGAGGTCTTCCAACAATTGGATCCTCAGTGTGGGAGATACTCTACTTCTGATCAAGACGTTTGATTCCACACGGTATGTCGGGGAAAGGTCAACTATATCTAGATAAATCCCTTCCATCTCAGACTCCCGAGGACTGCTCGCTAAAGGAGGCCCCTACCAGGAAACCTAGCAGCAGAAGACAGAGCTAGTGGATTGTTAAAGCTTTCAAACCCATCCACCTTGCTAAGGTTATGATCCTTGGAGCGTATTTTAGATAAAAGATGCCAACTATTAAACTAACTCCTAGATCACTGAATGGAGCCTCCCTATAGGAGCCTGTGAAGCATTCATTGACATTCAGAGTGACTGCTCTCTTATACTCCCTTTCTTAAAATGCTTTTCTATATTTTTTCTTTCCAAATGGACATTCAGTTTCCAAGTCATTACAGGGATTAGGGGCCCTGGAACCCATCTCAGAAATAGACTGGGTTGTGATTACTCTTAAATCCTCTTTCATTAATGGATTTGGACATGTTAGATTAAAGCCTATTTGTGTGGTTATGGCCTTAATACGGCGTGACCATCATGCCAATGTGTGAGACGGTAATGTATTTACAGCAGTTTGAGCAACAACTCCACAGCATGTGGTGAGCCTTGTCGCTCTCAGTTTCATTTCTGCAGAAACGAGCCAATCGCTGAAGATGTGATCAGAAAGGCAGGAAATGCACTGAAACGCGTGATTCCCCGCTCCATTCTTCCTGCCAAGCCAATGAAATGACAGCATTCATTCTGCTGTAAATATCCTTTGGTGTTCGGCCCAGCCAACCGATAAGTATGATAAATTGTAATAAATTGTAATAAATTCCAAATAAAACACTGGAAATCTAAATAAAAATTGAACATGGTACGCAGTGACCTGGCACAGTATTGTGCACCATTAAGAACACAACGCACAGCACCCACAACCAAAACACGTGATTACCGAAATCTACTCAGACTGCCCGTGACACAGAAATATGTGAACATACATAAAATATGGGGCCAAATAAGCAAAGAAATTAAATTTGTCTCTAGGCCTTCCGTCGTTGGTCTTGGCTGCATCTGACTGATCGTTGTTTGGGCAGATAAAGAAAAGCCGTGACAGAGAAAATGACAATTTGCACACAGACTCATTGTCTTTGCCTTGCTGCTCCCACCCAGGGTGGAGCCAGTGAAGCAGCGATTACACATGGCAATTTATGGTGTCATGGAAAACAAAACATATCCCGGCACGGATATGATGACTTCTGTGGGAGCAGCCGTGTGGGGGCTTGCTGGGAAGATTGTTTCCCAAGTCCCGTGCCGGTTTCTAAATGCAAGGAGATTCATTTGCTTTTGGGTTGGCAGGATTTGAGCAAGCCATTCACACTCTCCAGCTGATTCTTTTTCAACATTTTTTTTTGCCTGTTTACTGGTGGATCTGGTGCCACAAAATATTTAACTTGAGATTTTGCCTAGGTAGAAATAAACTGTATATTCAAGAATAAAATTTCATGTTACACATCTTTGACTGGGTGTTATTCAATTACTGCAAAAAACACATACCCATACAAATATTAACATATTACCTACACACAATATAATATATTATATAAACTGCAGAGTTAAAAAATTACACATTCATGTACATTCACTAACATTAGAACATCAAAAGGAAATGAATTTAATAAAGACAGACAAATACAATATTTATACTAAGTAAAGGCTAATGAATGAATGAATATCAGTAATATTTAGGGTCATGACATCTCAGGAGATTACATCAAATCATAGGTCTTCATATGTGAATGTGTAACACCATTACACTAGGCTTGACATGAAGTCATTTATGTAGCAATTTGTATTTTAAGATTAAACCATCCTTGGTGTTTTTTGTCGTGCCCTGGGTAACTTTGTTATAGATAATAATATCATTAAGCAAATGAAGATGACACCGGTGTCATGTCTCCACACGCCGTACTGTAAAGCTAAGCATGCGACTAGCTTAGCTGCAGTAGGGGCTCGAAGCTTTGGTCTGTCCTCAATCAAAAGATTAGCACTGGATGGTAACGACTTGGTGTGAACAGCAGTATAATAGCTTATTGGAGGGTTTGTTTCTCAATCTCCAAATCTTTTGGAATTGTTATCTAGGCTTTGGCCATACACCAAAAAAAAAAAAAACTTTGAAGATATTTTCCCTGCCAAAGAGCAGTATTATACCCTTAAATACAAGTAAATGCTGAGCGAGAGGCAGGAGAGTAAGAGTAGGGCAGCAGGAACAGCAGAATACTGTACTGTATATCACCCCCTCTCCGGATCATCGGAAAAATATGGGTAATTAATTTTTTACGAACGATATTAAAAATAATTATTGCGCTGCATTCAATACTGCGTACTTATAAATAAATAAAGAAAAAAGCAAAAATATAAATATGCACCCCAGCTGGAGAATCAGTTCACAGAACAAGTCACACCCCAGCCGGTTTGGGACCTAATTAAAATGATGCCTCTAAATGTCACACTCTGGTACCAGAAACAGCCTATTAAAAGAGCAAATCAGTAACTCTTTGCGAAAGGTATCGGCATCATCAACCCCTTCGACTACTGGATGTACAGTAGCAGCATTTGACTATATTTAGTTAAAAACCTAAACAAAACTTGACTTTAGTTATTAAGTTTATTATGAGTGATTGGCATAACTTGTATACGCAAGTACGCAGTCACCTTTAAAAGCGATACATGCGGCAATCGATTGTTGTAACAGCGTGAACGCGTACGTATTTAGTGTGCAGTTGCGCCGATATGACAAGAAATTATCGCTTCATATGCTTTTTCGTACTTCAATTGCGGTATAGAGGTTTCAATGCACGCTAATTTCTTGTGATATCGGCGCAAATGCACGTAAAATACGCACGTATTTGCTCTGTTACATTAATCGATTGCCGCGCGTATCGCTTTTAAAGGTGACGGCGTACTTGCGTACCAGTTATGTCCATCCCTGTTTATTATCTATTGTACAACATAGTTTGCGACGTGCTAGAGGACCGGAGCACCGGCGAGAATCCCTTGTAATCAGTGGGACAGTAAGCAAACTGCACACACACAGGTGAGGTATGGAATGAACCACAATGCTACCCACTGAACCATCCATGATGAGAATAAATATTTTCATTATAGTAAAACTAATATTTTTTAAGCTAGCTAGATCTTCCCCTGCCCATATGTCAGTGCTGGCTTCAGAACTGCCCTCTTTATGGAAAAGCTTTGAATTATAACAGCATGTCATTCACAAAAGCTGTAAATAATTTGCCACTCTCATGACAGTCTCTGCCTGTCGCAAGCTGACAGATGTTGATGGCAGGGAGGTCACATACAGTAATCTCCCTTTGGAGTGCCTTTGTTGATTGGGGCCTAATGCAGACTACATTCACTTGACATCCTTTTTCAGCACAGCCAGACAATTCTTTGGCAAGACAAAGTTTCCATATGGTCGCGCGTCGACAAACTATCATCGATGCGCAATACAGAGCAACCAGACCAGAGCTGGGGTTTTCAAACATCGCAAAGTGACAAAATGTCAGTTATTATATGCTTTAGCAAACAAACAAAAAATTATTCAAATATATTGCATTTTAAAAATAATTTTAAGCAAGTGAGTAACTTTGGGTTGAACATTCGGGGATGGGGCTTCATTTAATTCGGGGGGGGGGTGGGGGGGGGCATGTTTTGCAAAATGGCTGTTTCGCATGAAAGCGAAGGAGACAAACCAAAACACGTCATATATACAGCTCTGGGAAAAAGGAGACCACAGCACAATTTTTTTTGTTTCACTCATTTCACTGTTTCACTCAATTTTTGGGTGTGCATCTGTGAATACTACACCAGACGCCCCTCTACTTACAAATGAGTTAAGTTCCGAATGGCCATTCGTAACTAGAAATGGTCGCAAGTTCGCAGTTTTTCATCATCATTTATACGCTATACGCAAGTACAAAGAACTAGGAAGCTGGGAGTGTGCACAGTACGCTGTTTCGTACTAGGCGGAATTGGCGCACAGAAAAAAAATTGATGTTGGGGACAGGAAATGGGAGTCCAAGGACCACAATTTGGACTTGCAGTTCGTTTGTATGTCTCAATGTTCGTAAGTTGAAAGTTTGTAGGTAGAGGAGTGTCTGTATATATATTTTTTGCAAACTCTAGTCTGGCTCTACCAAAGATGGAGCGGCCGAGGTCAGACGTCTTCCTGATCGCACCGATCACGCTGTGCACTTTTCTTATCTTTTACCTTCTTTTATCTTATATTATTAATTTTCCTTATTTTTTTCTATATTTTGTTTTCATGCACAGCTGCTCGGAGTAACCAGGGTTACATTCCACTACATGTTATATGTGTACATCCGAGTACGTGATGAATAAACGTCTTGAATCTTGAATCTCTGCTTCTCATTGATGAAGGGCTTCTTTCTTGCTTTATGGGACTTCAGTCTTTCCAGGAGCCTGATACACACTGTCCTAGCAGTGCACTTCACACCTGCACTTAACATTTCCCATTCCTTTTAAAGGTCACTGGTTGTCAACCTCCGATTTTTGAGAAACTACCGGATAAGTTAACAGTCATCTCTGGCAGTAGAAAGACGTTTCTGCCCTCTGCCTGGCTGGTTTCTGGTCCTTCCCAATGCCTCCTGTTTCATCTTGCTCTTGTGTACTGCCTTCTTAGAAACTTTGATCCTGAAAGCAACCTACTGCTCAATGTATCATTCTGCCAGCTAAACCAGGATTAAACAATACAGATTTTTTAAAAATAGTAATGATATGTATATAGTAATCTCTTATTTTTTTCCTGAGCAGTATATTCCAGTTACCTCTGTATATTCCAGGGGTATATTGGCCATTTTTGATTAATTAATGTCCACGATTCTGAATTCTGGTCTGTTTTCATTTGGGGGTCCTTGATTTAAGAAATGTTGAAGACCCCTGGAATAGAGGAGTGCCTTTTTCCGGCAAAAAGAGCATCCAATAATCATGCTACTGATACCGTGGCTTCCCCGTGGATCCGTCGAGATTGATGTCACATAATAAAGCTAAAATGGAAACGGATTGTGATATGGTCTTGTGAAGATGGCAGGCACAAACCTGGAAACAGAAAATTGTGAAAAAAATACCCAAAAAGTGTCAAATCAAGAACAGAATCTGAAGTCATTTCATTTACCACCCAGTAGATTGCCCATTCCGAATCTGGGTCAGATTTCCTTAGGTTTTTGAGGAAATTCCGGGTATTCCGCAACAAATCGTAAGGAGGGGATAGAGGGGATAGAGTGTGTTACTTTGACTGAAAAATAAAACAGAAAAGTTGAAGGAAGTTGTTCAGAATCACATGGCCTTTTTGAGGGTATGTAATATTTGTTTACTATTATTATAAAATACCTTTGTTATAGGTCAGAGGACCCACAGTGCTTTGGCACTGAGTTGCTGTCAGTGAAAAAACTACTGAACAACAAACATTACCAAACAGTTGTCCTGATTGCTGCCAGGTACACAGTAGGGGCATGATTACTCTGGGAGAACACGTGAAATACATAAAATTACACGTTAAATTGGGTGGGAGGGCAAACTGACATTTTGTCATGGGCCTCTACCTACATGCCAGAATGCTGCAGTATCATTAGGCCTGATCTGATGTCCAGTAGGTGCAGCAGGTGACTCTGAAGGTCCCTTTGTCACTGGAAACCTCAAGCTCTAAGGAAATGCTGGTAGTTCATTTGAGAATAGAGTGCATCAATCCCCACCACACTCAGTTTGAATGTCTTTCGACATGTTCGGCATCTAGCGATTGCTTGTCGATGCCGACCGGCCTCCTTGTTTTTCATTCTCCAGCCATGTTTCATTGAATTTGCATTTCTCCATTTCTCAATCAATCTTTCAACACCATCTCAGAATTTACTACCAAATACCAAAAAAAGTTATGACCTTAAATACTGAAAATCTGTTTAAGGCTTCTAAAGATCCTCGGGAGGCCTGTTACTTAGCCCAGCTGACAAGGAGCAGCCTGTGCTTCTCGCAGCACATGTGCTGATAAGTTCACGGGTGGAGGCAGCTACCAGTCTTTGAATCGGGTCAGGCTTCCATGCAGCCACAGCACTGAAAAACCCAAGAGGATCAAGGGAAAAAATGCTGGACCAATCACCTTCATTGATGTTTGCTGGCTGTTTGCTTGTGATGTATAATATCTGTCTCCACTGTATGTTTCTTTGAACAAGAGCGTCTATAATATAAATATCAATGTAAATGTAAATGATGCTTTGGCTTCTACTCATGCAGTTAAAATGCAATAATAGAAAAACAGGATTGAGGTAGATGAAACATGACAGATGCAGAACCCACCGTTCCTGCTATCGTGTGACATCTCTTCTTCATGGAATCAAATGTCAACCTGGCCGTGTATAATTTTAGTCTGACCTAAAGGTCTCCTACACAGTCACACATTGGACCGTTCCATGTTTTTAGCAGCACACAAAGGGCGAGAATCCAGATAATTAACACATTTTGAGGTGGACATACGTCACTGATATTTAATTGGGGTCAATATGACCTGTAAGACTGGTAAGATGCAGCCAAATACAGGTTCACCATCTTAGACGTATTAGGAGCCAAATTAATTACCTAAGATGATAACAGGAAGTGACTGTGACCTGATGTGGCTGGCTGTTTGAGGTTCCTCCACGGTGACACATGCAGCCCCCAGACATACGTTCGAAACCCCCCTTCCCTTTCCCCAACCCCATTTCACTAACAGTGTTACTGTTACCTACCTAGCAATACACATGTTATGCAATTTCACATCTACCCAAACTGGAACCGAAGTATTAACCAACAAACAGTAATCGCATATCTCTGTTTCTAAAGAGCTGATGAATAGTTATCAAGCATTATCTTTTGCTTGTGCTAACATTACATATCATCGGTATCAGTTGCGTCCGGTAAATTATTAGTGCAAATTATCGAATTTTCCTATTGACATTCATATCAAACTGGCAATATAATAAAGGTTTGTCTAAGCTCTCCTAAAATAAAGGGCAGCACGTCTGGCAATCAATAACGTCCACTGCTGTAAATTGGTGTTTTGTAAAACACATTTAAGCCAACACCCTAACTGCTTTCCCTGTCAGGGCAAATGACGCGGGTTTAAAAGGAAGCTCTAAAGCCACGTCTCCATCCGCATTATAGAGCCACTCATCCAAGGCAGGGCTGCAGCAAGCCTGGAGTCGAGCCCAAGGAGCAGAGCATGTACGGGCAGCACATGGAGAACCTGCGAACCAGGAGAGCCAAGGGGGCAATCAAAGCCTGGTGGTCATTTCAGGCTCCCCATATAAATAAGCAGCTTAGACCACAAACTTCATTTCAGTCTATTACAATGAATACCTGTCAATGGGATGTGTTTAGTGAATAAATATGAAACATATTAATATATATTAATATCATATATGCATGCAATTCTAGAACCAAAGTAGAGCCATTATATGAGAAAAGGAAAAAAAATGCTTGCTGATCTTTTTTATGACTAATAGGAGAGTTATTACCATTTCTATTGTGCTACATTACAGGATTACCTGTCAAATTATTGTAAGGAAGACTGTCTCTGTGAATAAAAAGTAGCATAATGTCATAAACATCTATTGACGCTGTGTTCATTTGGTGATACCGGTTTGTACTGCTTGCTCGGTAAGTCTGTGATACCGTGACGGTGCACAGCTGCTGACCCAAAGTGAGTCGCTGACTGTCACCCACAAGGAGGCGCCCTTCCTTTCCGTTCCCTGAACAGAAGCGGCCTCCCCTGCTGTCCCTCCCCCGTGCTGATGTGCTCCAGCATCTAGCATCCAGCCAGGATCAGTGTCAGCCCAGCTCAAGAACATCCCCCCCACCCGCACCTCACTGCAGGGCAATCTGCACACACACACACACACACACACACACACTTACAGTACATGCGTGTAGGGTAAACATATCCTTATGGGGACCGCTCATTCATTTCTATAGGGAAAATGCTAATGCTAACTATG
>JAODUD010000046.1:7428609-7439893 GCA_026784285.1 Stomatorhinus walkeri | reverse complement strand
GACCAGGGAGACCATCAGATCAAAGGACCTTCTCATTGGGAGGGAAGCCCTGCCCCCCCATTCTCAGCCCCACCCACTGCTTCCTTAAAGAGAAGAGAAATTTTATCTCACGCAACTGTTCCCTTAAGGTCTTCTCTCAGACTCTACCACTGTATGCTGCTAGTGACAATTCTAAGTAAAATGCACACACAGGATTAGAAAAACACATACACGTACGTACACACGCACACACAGACACACACACACGTGCGCACACACGTGCACACATATACACTCCCACGCAGCGCAGAGAAGGGCCAGGTGCAGGGATGAATGAGCCACAGCCACAGAGAGTCACGCTCTGAAGGGAACCCTCCAAATCTGCTAGCCACCACGTCCAGACTCGCTACTCGCAGGCCGTCATGGCAGGGAGGTATATGCTCGCCCACACTTTCGTCTCGTGCCAAAGCCACGCCGCGTCCCCGCCTTTCATGTCGCTGCCATGCAGCTCGGCTACCCGCCCCCAGGCCGTGTGAGATGGCGAGGCCGCGCTCCAGATAACTCACACACTCTTATGCCGGGCCCCTGTAGCACCTTCATCAATGAGACAATTAAAGTGTCAATACGTGCTCGTTTTCTGGCAGACTTGCGCGTTTAAGCTGCAAGGTACCATATCTTCTGGGAAACAGATTGCCCATGACATCCTTCAACCAATCTCCCAATGCAACAGCTATCAGTAATCGACAGACCACCTGTTTTTAAGAGGCACATCGTCCATATTTTTTTTTCCCGGATCACCACGCGGTTATGCGGTTTGGATGGTTATACTCAAGCACAGTCGAACCCGTAACCTTGCTGTGGCTCGCACGGTCCTTTAACTATGTGACTAATTGCTGCCTAATAGTCCTTAACCATACGCTCATTCATCACACAGTGGCGGACTGATTTACACAGTGCACAGTTCATCAGTAGATGATCGAAGGTTTTTGGTGTGAAGGTGTCTTTTGTCATTATGTTTAATCTTAAACACCAAGGGATGGACTGGGAGCTCCGTAATACTTACGGCCTCAAAAATGCTACTTCTGTTTACATGGATCATGTTTAAGATTGCACAGCGGGGTGAGATGGGGGGGTCCTAGATATTAAGCACTCTCATTTTCTATGCGCCTTTTAATCTGGATGAATAAATAAGACTGGGAAACACACCCAGACACCAGTGCCCATCCCCACACTCAGCTCTTATCGTCGTATGACCTGTGTGTGTTCCCAGCACACCTGTTTTCTTTTTGGCCCTCAATATAAAGCAGAACCTCCCCCCTCCCAATAAACACCCTATTGCGTTCCATTCCTGTGTCACATGGTTTTGTTCTCCACCCTAACTGGAGACAGTTTTAACAAGGTCTTGTGTCACAGTGCATGGCTGTCGTTATTGGATTTAGCCGAGCTGGTATTGGAATTCTGCGTAATGAGCACAAGCTCATGTCACAAAACCGATGGTGACGCTCTGAAAAATTGAGAGAATTATTGAACCAACGAAGGTATTCAGTCAGCTCCGAATGGGTAATGGATGCACAGCTGGACAAGTCACATTCTCCTATTTACACAGCTAACACTTTTTCCATTAAACAGACATGCAGTTTCCCGCTTAGGAACGTACGCATCTGCGAAGTTTGTATATAATTCACTTCAGTAATTCGCAGCAATACATAATGCAGTTTTAAAAGCATTCACTGTAAGACATATTACTTTAGTTTCGTCAGGTAGTTTGAGTCAACGATTTGAAAAAAATATTCAAAATATACGAAATACTTTTTATTATAGCACTGACGGCTCACAGCCGTTTTCCTTCTCGCAGTTGTGTGACCAGTCCTCAGACGGCTAAGAACAGAAAATAATGTATTCTAACAGCCTTAGGTTTCCACCGGCTTTCAGGTTTTTTTAAATCCCGCTGAAAGAGCAGCATGATAATCCTATTCACGACCTGAAATTAAATGCATTAAACCATCATATGTTTATATCATGATCACGGACAGACGGAGACAGACAGATCGACAGACAGACAAAAAAAACAGACAAAGCTATGCATCAGTTAATGGTGCTGAAATGCCACAGGCCACTTTCATACAGGCAATTACCACAATGTTAAGTACATATTTCTGAATCCTAATGCTTATTTTAAAAAAGCTACATTCAACACCCTAATTAAACAAATTTGGTTACTACTAATGGGCAATCAGTTTTGTTTTACAAATGGAAAAAAAAAGATTAATGCATTTGCATGTGCTATAAGGATGCATGTAGCTCTAAACCCAAATGTGCATTAAACACAATGACTTAATGGCAATTTTGCGTTAATTGCAATGGTTGCAAAATGGGCAGCTACAGAATTCCAATGTTTTTTTATGTATGAATTCCTATAATATTTATTCACCTCCATCTGCATGCAAGAGGAAAGCTTTTATCGTGGGTTGCCTATGAGCAAATGTATGCTATTAATTGCTGAGGAATACAGAGACACCGCCAAGGTGGGAAACTAATCAGACGAGCGGTGTTTCTCATTGCGATGATAAATATGTTTTCTCTCTTTCTCCAGCTTAGCTTTTGTTTGTGTGCACATCCGTTCACCTGTCTTCCACACAGTTTAAGCACATTGTGAGTCTATAGACTGGCTAAGCACCACAACACCCTGGATTGGATGCCAATATCTATTTGTATGTGATACAACTTGACGCACGTTCTAAGTATTAAAAGCCCACCTTAACCACTGTGCCACTACTGGCCTTTTCGCCACATTACACCACCAATGTACTTCTTCAATCAGCACAGTCCTTAATGCCCTGTAGGTGTGTGACTTTTCAGAGACATGAGTATGATCTAGCATGCTCCAGCCACAACAGACGGACGATACATCTAGACATTCCCAATGGACAGCGTGCCTTTTCATTATCATACAATAAAAGCCAAAATCTGACACATTCATGTACCATTTAGCTATAATAACATTCCATCCCAAGCAGTGATGCAAATTGGATAAATGATGCAACAGGAAGGACTGACTGGAAATGGCTTCAATAAATAAAGGTTTTAGGAAAAAAAAACCAAGAGTGAATTTTTCTATTATGCCTAATTTTATAGGTAGACTAGCCAGGTAGCTATAAATTTTAACTAGCCTTTAGGAGTACAGTTGCTCATAAATCTCACTTACTTACTAATTACCCCTATTTCCGTGGCTAAAATTTTCCTAATACACGTTCTCATGGGAGAATGGATTGGCAGCGCTGAAAACATATTTCACACACCTGTTCACTTCCTTGTATATAATTTAAACTTGAGCATACAGAAGCCCGTTTGCACAGGATCTAGCATTCACATTATCATTAGCATTCAACACCAGATACAAAGTATAAAGTAAAAGGGGAGAAATGACCAGGGTTTTGAAAGAAATTAGAGCGAATGAACTGCGCCACGCAGCCGCGGGACTGCGGAACTCTGTACCGGTGCACAACCCTGCAGGATATTCTAACCAACATTAATATTAAAGACACATAGGAGAATTTTAGTTTTAACCTAATGCTTCGTTCATGCAATTCGTCACAGTTATTTAAAATTCCCTACAAATTCAGTCCCTCAAAAATAATAGGAATAAAAACAGTGTCATTACCCTTTTCTGCCGACTCCTGCAATAAAATTGTTTTGTTTTACACTTGCACTCTACTGCTGCTATACTTTTGAGGGGAAAACAGTTGGCGACTGTAAAAACATTATGATAAGATGTACTCTTTTAAAACTTTATACCTGCAATTATTCAAGCGCGCTGCTTTAAAAATGCGGGAAAAAATATATAATTTCTATAAAATATTAACAATGCCATATGAAATCCACATGAAACGGATACATAGCGTATCGCGACGTGCCCGTAAGGCAGTTTCTCTGTGTCGCGTTATACATTATTGTAGACTCAGGGCAAACCCATAGCAGTGAAGGTACGCGGCTTCCCGAAAAAGGCTTAAGCGCCGATCCACCCAGCACAATAACCCCGCCGGTTATTACTCTCTCTTATAAAATTCTACATTGAATTCGTTATCGAGTTAACCAGCCACTGCAATTAAGGTTTGGTCTGTTCCCCTATGTTTTCAACGAGCAAGGATACCAGGGCATTTTGTATGGTTTTACCCCCCCGCCAATAAAAAATGAAGACGAATCTTCCTTCACATCAGCCGTTAATTTGTTTTCCTCATTATGACAGAAACATACTCTATTTCACACTAACCTAAACAACCCACAACATCGCGTTCCCTTGATTTCAGTGGGTTACTTAATTAAAATGTTGCGCTCAAGAAGAGTATAACGTGCCCCCAAATGAAAGCTACATTTGAATAATTCATAAAATCAAGGTGTATTTGTGAATTTTTATTGCACATATTGTTTAAGGTTGATGGAGAGAATACAGAGCACAATTATTTTAGAAGTTATTTTATATACAACGTGCACAGATCGGATTGGACGTATTTATTTTGGCGGTTTTATTATTATTATTTTGAACTAGGCACTTGTCTTACGATGCTAATTTGTTTCAAGTTTCACAAGCAAAAGCAGACAGTGAAAAACATGGTATTTACTATAATAAGAAGTGCTTGAAGTGCAAAGACTGTTTCTATCCGCATCTTTAACTGGCAACATAAAATGTCAAACAATATTCTTTATGTAACGCAACTCAGAATATAAACAAATATAAAAATTCAGTATGCAACTGAAAGGCACTGCAATATCCACATGTACTATACACACATAAAATATTGTCAATAACAACAGCAATAATAATTATATTATTATTATTATTAATAATAATAATAATAATAATTTAGATTTTGTAGCTATTAATAGCCAAGACTATTTTGCTGGATACATCTTCCTATTAACATTCCCATTTTCTTATATTTACTGTTTTACTTTGAACACTATGCAAATTGGTCTTATTAGGGGGAGGGGTGTTCCCCTGCCTAAATTTCACAATTAAGTGATAATGAATTACAGCACTCTGAAGCCCATCGTGACGGGGCGGAGTTCCCCTTTAATTAGCATAGGGGCCTGGATGCTGAGGGCTGGTCTGATGCGCATGTTCCCGCGGGCGATAACGCCATCGCTGAACTCGCCGAAACTACGCTAATGTCACTTGGCTGTGCAGGCGATGGGGAGAAGCCAACCGAGGCAGAGGACTGCGGGATGGCAGCTCTGACTGGTGATATTTATAATCACGGCGTCGATACAGGGGAATTAACACAGAATATAAAACATTTTTAAGTGATATGCCTTTGCATGTTGACCTACGAAGCCCGCTGGGTACATTAATCTTTTTGTTTGTTATTTTGGCATAACTCAGCCATGAAAACTGGATTTACTTCTTTCATTAAATAAAAAAAAAATCCTTCTTCGTACTTAAATTTGGAGTTTGTTTGGTACATCTTGGCCTGGAGATTGGCGAGATGGAGGAAGATGCCCTTTTCGATTGACGCCGTGACATTCCCCATTCCCGGGTCATAACACATATTACCAAAGGGGCTGCTTATGTCTTCCAAGAGGGAAAAAAAATGGCTGCTTCTCGGAGAGGAGAGGAACAGTGAGGTGATTTGCTGCCTCGGGGGCCAATTTCATGCATGTGTGGCTGGCTCAGTGCGGCACACGGCACAGACAGACATGCGGTCAGGTGTTTCCAGGAATTCGGGTCAAACATTACAGGTCTGATCCAGAAAGAGGCTCACTATTTACAGCCCACCCCCAAACATATACAGCTAATATGAAGCGAAGGTGAAGACCCGCAGCGAAGGACATCACCCACCAGCGTTAGCTAGCCTCCTTAAGCCTCAGTGATGTCAATCACTCCCTGATATGGGACCTCTATGGTCCAATATCTTCATGTAGGACTTCCCTCTGAAACATGCCTGTTCTCTCTAGCTCCCCCCGACAACAGGGTTACAGGGGCAACACACGGGCCTTATGAATCCTTATGAATTGAATTTCCCTGCATCCACTCAGCATTATCAGTAAATAAATCTGTAAATGATTTTTTTTCCCCTAACAATGGCGGCTGTACAAGTGTCGATCCACCATGCTGAGTGATACAGGAAACATTCAGTGCTATAGCGTTTTTGGAGTGTAACTTTGCTGGCAAAGCTCTGTTGGCGCTGTAACTGAGCCAGATGCAACAATGTCTCTTGTGTGAATGCCAGTGTAAGGTTCACCATGTCCCATGAAGAATGCCAGTCTCCTGTTATTTCTGCACAATAAACTTCTCTTGTTGATTCTGTAGGTCTATTGTATAAAACTAATACAAAACTGGCACTGAGAATGAATAAAACTGCTAACGAACATCTGTCACTTCAAGTAACACCATAGATTATTTATTTTTAAAATATTTTATTCAGAGGGCTGTTCCTCATTGTTACTGTTGATGGCCTATTGTATGCTGTAAGTCACTGGTATGCTGAAAGGCTGTATTTTAAATTCTTATTCAGAATGTGCAAGTGCATTCATCCATAGAAACTGACATAAACTCAATGTTAAGGGCCAGAAATTTTGGGGGTAAAAAAATCATGTCATTATAAATGATGAAATTAGGTCAGATGTAATTATCCATTGAGGATTGCATTTAAAAGAACGAGCGCTGGGCAGAATGTCTGACATAAACCATTTTGTGATACTTTAAATCACAGGCAAAATTAGGGGTGGAAACGACACTTAAGGCTACTGCACATCATTTTGCATGAAAATGAAATTACATCGATTCGATAAAAATTAAATACATTGTGCCATCATGAATCATATAAAAATTAATAACACTGTGTTGTGCGTGATCATTTTAAGTTATTACTTGTTAAATTAATTGAACTAAATGCATGCCAGTCTTTCTGGCTTCTCTGAAATAGGTATGAATAGCATTTTTTCCCTTAGTCCATTATTAGAGATGAAGCGGTTGTACAAGAATAGGTACATTTAATCCTGGTCTGAATACAGGCTTTGCTGAATACTTATGAGTATTGCTACCATCGGTTACGTTCTGTATGAATAGCCTTTGCACAAGTCATTACTGAACAGCAGGGAGGGGCTCGTCTGTGAGCTACAGGCAGCCTTTCTTTCATTGTAGATTTTGGTGGAATAAAAAAATAAAAACACTGTAGTGAACATCAATAGCAGCAGCCATAAAACAGAACCAGGCAGTTGTTTTTCTTTTTTAAATTATTTTTTATTTTATTTTTTTACTTAAACTTTATTAGGTACTCCGACATATAGGGTAGGACCCCCTTTTGTTTCCAGAACCACTTCAAGGGTTGGCAAATCGTGTGTTTGGAGCTGCCTTTCTGCGCCCCACTGTTGATCTGAGTTGTTATTTTTGCACTTTGCGGTCTTCCTGTTAGCTTTAACGTTTCTGGGCAGCCACCTTAACTTTTCTCATGGTGGTTTCTGCAGTACAACTGCCACTGACTGTATGTTATTTTCTGTTTAATCTCTGCAAACGCCATAGTATGTGAAGCTCCCTGGCGGACCTTGGTGTCAGAGATGTCTGGTCATACGAGGTTTACGCTAATTTGGATCTAATGCGTAGCCGCTAGGCTGAACCCCTTGACCCTGTCTGTTCGCTGTGTGTATTCGGTTACAGCCACATGTTTGGCTGTTTGGAGGAGTGGACTGCGCACTTTATCAAGCAGGTGCACAAAATGAACTGGCCACTATTCATTTATAAACCCTGCAGGCTTCATGTCACACCACTTTAAATAGATCACCCGACTAAATATGGCGCAGTGTAGCCATACCGCTAATAAGACTGCATGGCTATGACGGCATGGGGGTAAATAAGTACCCTATAGCTGGGAAGCCCTCAGGATCATGCTAGGTTTTGTTTCTGAGGATTTTAAATGGCTGCGGATACAATAAAGCCAGTCTTATGGCTCTGAAATGAACAACATGAGATGTCAAAGAGGGAGACAAATCGCTCCATCTCCATCGCACACTGGGTTGCCGATGAAGCTTCCCGGAAGGTCACCTTCACCCATATAATCTCCCCAATCAAACGGATCTAGCACAAATTACATGTAGACAGTGCTTCCGTTCTACTGTTGGTGGATAATCCCTTAATCTGAAAGCCGTTGATGAAACTGAGGTGTCGACAAAGTAGAAACTTATTGCTATTGAATTTCTAAGAAAAAATATCTTCACAATCTTTGTAATTGTACTATAGGACAATACTTCCTAATAACATGCAACTGTATAACATAAATGTTTCATCCTTTCAGTCATAATCTGCACCAGGGTTATTCAAATAACGGTCCTCGAAGTTCGAGCACTGCTGGTTTTCCAGCATTCCTTTACCTGTCAGTCAGGTGTGAAGCTTCTGACCAATCAGAATCAGTAATTATTAAACTAACTACCTGGGAGAACTGAAAACAAGGCCTGGATTTGGAATCGAGGTCCAGATTTGAAGAACCTTGATCTAGACTATCGCTGTATACCTTCGCGTTGACCGCTGAATTTGTTTAAATATGCTTTTGATTAATGAAAAAGACTAGAGCTCTGTACGATATGTCTGAACTTTCATTACCCCTTTTTTGGGTTTATCAAACCATTGTTAAAAGGGAAATTTTGTAATAAAACTGAATTTCTACTGGGGACCTTTGACCTTAATAAGCCAAAAATGTGTGTTTCTTTACTTGTCATCTAACTTTTCAGAATCACCTTCAGAGAATTAGCAGAAGGTTGAGGTGTAACATTGTGTCATTCATAGGCATGTGGTGTGGAACCGCTGGGGGGGGGGGATCAGGTGATCTCTGCCAGTTATTCTTGATCAGCTTCCCTCCATTTCTGCTTTTCTGTGTAGTGAGCCTCTGGTATATTATGCAGTAAAATTTTTCCAGTCATATATCCAAGCACTTTGCTTGCTGCAAAATCAGTTAAAAAAACACTCTCAGAAAGCAGAAACCTGTAACCACAAAGGTCAAAAAACAAGTTTAGTGTCTTTTTTATCTTTTATTCATCGTCAGCACCCAACAGCAACTAGTCTTTGCAATGAGCTGTACTTCGTTGGCTAAAGTCATCAAGTGAGCTGTGTCTGATTAGTAATTGCCGGGTGACCATTGGCAGACAGTCAATCATCACTCACTCTTCACATTAGCATCTCTGTCCACCACTCAGAGAAATAGAGTCACCTGTTTGCAGCCAAAGTAAACAACAGCTCTGACTTTCATATGCAGAAAAGGACCAGCGTGAATACCAAGCGCATGGATCACATGCTCGGTGCGTTTCAGCCAGTGGGGATATTCGATGCACGTCCGCTTACGACGAGTCCTCCACTAATCTCTAAGTTCAAGTGACCAGGCTTTGCCTTGGCAGATGGCAGATGGAAAATGCTGGAAGACATAGAGAGGTGTGCGCGCCACACAGCACAGTTGGGGTTTTCAGGGGTGTAATTCACGGCACTGACGACTCATAGGTCCAATCACAATCTGAAGAATCACAAAAAGAAGAAGACTAACAACACAGTATGAAGGTGTGTTTCTGCCCATGATGGCTGCTCTCATGGTCAAACAGAACAGTGACACTTTATTAATCCAAATGGTGACACTGTCTTGCCACCAATCTCCATCATACACATATACAGGCGACAGCGTATGTTTCTGGGATCATAACACAGGGTCCAGTAGCCCCGGAGCTGAGGCCCGTGCTCAGGGGTCCAGCAGTACCATCGGTTTTCAGGGAGCCAACAGTGCCATCAATCTGCTGGTCACGGGAAATGTGCTGCACACTGTCCCCAAATAAGCTAGCAAACAGTTTTATAAAACACGAAAACATATCAGTATATGGTACATACTGTATGAATGGCCGATATGGAAAGTCGGACAATGTTTACAGTATAAATCTGTTAACGAAGGTAATTGATGTTGATGGTAAAAAATAGCGAGATTGGCTGGTCCCCCCGTCCCCCCCCCAGCGGTGCGGGCTCGCCGCAAAGCATCACATCTGCCGTCAGCTTTCGGGAGCACTCATCCAATTAATCTCTCTTTCGATAAATCAGCGCTGTGAGTTCGGGCAGGTCAAATGCTGTCAACAGCAAATATGAGCAAGTTTAATTGCAGCAGAAGGGACACAGGATGCAGCATAGGTAATATTCAGTGAGGGAGGTACATCTCATACTTCAGTGGTGAGTACTATAAAACACTATGTGTTGGACGCTGAAGGGCACGGCTCGGTGAACCTTGAACTGCTGGCTAAACCCCAGCAATAAAATTAAGGGAAAATAATAGAGGGTGCAGTGGGGAGCACTGTTGCTTCACACCTACAGGGTTGGGGGTTCAACTCTCACCTCTGCGTGTGTGGAGGTTGCGCCCTCTCCGTCTGTTATATAGCTTTCTTCACGCAGTCCAAAGACCTACTGGCTTCCCATCCAAGGGATGCTTGGGAAAGGCTCCAGGGCCACTTTTGAACCCGCCCGGGGTAAAGCAGTTAGAAGGGTAATGAAAACATTTACAGCTTCAGGGATCAGGTGTTTTTCTGCAAAACTTTTCATGATATGGTGCGCTTGAGACCCTATCAGTGGCTGCGTATTACAACTGGAAAAATGAAATCAATGAGACCAAATATGCCTTGGTATAGTGCACGTCTAGCTTTATAGGACCGTTATACATTATTAAGGCACTGGAGTGCCAAGTGAGACACAATTCGCGGATTTAAAAGTGTTTTAATGGCCACCGTTTTGTGGTAAATTCAATACTTGTGGTAAAAATGAAAAGATGTTGGGTCAAGAAATGCCCATTGTCTTGGGGCAGAGAGAATGGGACTATCCCCCAGAACTCACCAGCAGAAAACTGGGTGCCTCAGCATATTTCCAGGGTGCTATTCGCGCTCACACACCTGCTCGGGCCCTGCCTGTCACCGCTGGTGCAGTGTCCGACCATTGTTATCACTCACATGTGTGTTTGTGAGATATCCACCCGCGCCATGTTAACCTGACACTTAGCAGCTAGCCGCTCAAAGAAGTTGGAATGTCTTCTTCACATTATTTCAGTCAGTATTGGGGGGGGGGGGAGGTTACGCAAGCTGTCGTTCCCAGAGAGAATGTTTTCCTTGGCAGTCTCCCATTGAGCCCTGTCAGCTGTCGCATCCTGCTTATAGCCATGAGGCCTCAAATAGCCGAGCCGTCCACCATGGTCCAGTCAAGTGTGGGAGATTTGGGCCTCGCCAACCCATAAAGGGGAAGAGGTACCGCCATGCTGGTCACCTAACGGGTTCTCCGTTCGCTTCACTGAGCCCTGAGCAC
>JAODUD010000046.1:7399347-7410360 GCA_026784285.1 Stomatorhinus walkeri | reverse complement strand
CCCCCCCCCCCCCCCCCCCCCGACTCATTTCAATAACAAGACACTGCTGCTGAGTATTTGTTGTACTTTTACTCTCCGAGCCAGTTATTGTTACACTAAGGCTGACTTTTTTATAGGGGAAAAATACAATTAAACATTTCAAACGTGACACTACACACTGTATATAGAATCTAAATAAAACCCTTCTGGACTGTTTGTAATAGAGTAACTGTATTATTTGTGGTGTTTTAAGTCATACTGTAATTCTGTGACACTGTGTACATCAGGGGTGTCAAGCCCCAGTCCTGGGAGGCCGGAACCCGGCACAGCTTTGGGTTTACCCTTGTTTAACACACCTGATTCAACTCCTTGTACTAATTACCACACAGCTCTTGAGCTGAATCATTTATGTTAGAATAGGAAAGAACTAAGCTACACAGGACTCCGGCCCCCCAGGACTGGAGTTTGACACCCCTGGTGTACATCCCTACAGGTGTATGTACTGGTGTACTTCAGGGTACAACTGGCTTGAGACACTCCTGGCCATAGCGAATTATACTGGAAGCAGCGAGGTATCTTTGGGACAATCCAGAAAATATGGTGGTATAACAACGGAAAAAATATCTGACACAGGACCGAAACAAACCCATGGGTCATTCTGCCAACAGGTGGCCCAAATGTCGACTGACCTTGAGTTTAATGGGAAATATTTAAATATGAGAATTTGTGCCCTTTCATCTTTAAATTTGCAGAAATTTTGATGCAGGCGTACCATGTAGGCAGTGTGAATGGCATCCTTTGCCATGCTAATTGAAACTTAATCTGATAATTCAGTAAAATAAACTCAGTTAGTATGCCAGTTATGGGCACAAAGACACAGTGTTAAATTTGCAGTGAAATACAGTGACTGCAAGGTTTTTCACGTACAATTCGCCAGCATATCATGGTCAAATTCATACAAGTAGTGATCCCTGGCAGATTCGCTACAAAGCGGTTAACGATGTCAAATGATCATAAAACCGAATCATTATTTTATGCCGCAGACAAAAGTTTTTATTTGACACATTCTCCAAGAGCTTTTCAATCGAAATGTTAGAAATTGAAATGGTTTTCTAAAAAGCTGGACCTCTCAAAAGACCTTCAATCAGAAAGCCCCCATTCTGCTTATGAAAACAGCTATTTACCAGTGTCACAGCCATTCATATGCAAATTAATGCCTTCCCTGGTTTACCTCGACACGCCATGTGCCGACCTTTGAAGCACTTTTACATATCAATGGCTGACGGCTACCCGGTCGCCTCCTGAGCAGGTGTGCCACAGGTGTAGGACTTGGTATTCGTACAGACCAGGCCGCATGGAGATGGGAGGCGGGCTCTAACTAGCCACCGTCACGGCTGACTGGTTGGTGCTCTTAGCGAGATGCCACCAGCCTGTTACACTCATAACCTTAAGCTCTCACCCACAGCCCAACCCTCTAAAGCCTCGCTCTCGAAAGTGGTAAAAGTTAGAGCGGAGACGGTCACCTCGGAAAATCAGAATGCCGATATGCCAGGCACGCTGCAGACATTGAGATTCCCGGCACACGGACTGTGTGGATACCGTCCGTTCCGCTAATACGCAAAGTGTGCCAGCTACTCTGGGCACATTTACATTTCCAGATTATCTCGAGAAGTCTGTTCATGGCAGTGAATATTCATGCGATCGCAAGAGAGGACATCTCCCCATCTCACTGCATAATTTAAAAGAGCATTGATATCATGACTTTCACACTATTCAAAGTATTTCGTTCGATAAACGGACTTAAATTTTTATGTGAACGTTGCATGTGTTTTCAATAAAATTAAGACCTAGCAGTGTCGTTATGGGATGTAGAACAATATTTGTACACAAACACAGGCCTTTTATGTAATCTCTTAACAGAGTTGCTACCCATCCAGTTGTTCATTATAAATGACCTGCTCATTCAATATGTGAAAAGCACTGAATGGTTAAGATTAAATGTTAAAAGATGGGCAGAAATCCCATGATCATTAATTGTATTTCCATTCTACTGTACAATAAAGAAGTTACTTTTCTAGCAATCCTTATCTAATCTAACAGTATCCAAAAATGCAATTATTAATCAGATTCTTCACATACGCACTGTTTTTACACATCACTGTTCTACAGGATGTTACACTGTGATTCCTAAAAGCACTGATTCTCTATTATATTCTGCTAAAAATGTAATACATTCATAATAACGACTGAATGGTCAGCCTGAATTCTCAACCAGCCTTTGTCTCACTCCTGAGAGACAAAGGCCTTAAAAATCATCCAGTTTTAAAATGAAACATATTGATTCAATCCCAGCGTGAACTTCGCTGCCCTCCAAGGACAATAGCACAAAACCCACTAATGTATAATCACTGAAATATTCTGTGACCCAAGTTGTTTTTGTTCCAGATTATAATAGACATGATATAACTGCTGTCTTCTATATTCATTAAATGCATAGGATCAAAACTAATGATATCTACAGAGAGGGCCTTATTTAAAACGGTCATGGATAGTGGACAGTATAATTGGCCAGGACACAGGACGATAAATCTCAAAATGTTTAGAACAAGGACACTGCAACTATTACTGCGTATAGCTCCAAGCGCAAATCGTGTGAGTCAAAGCTTTAAGGTTTATGCAAATGGGCTCATCGTTTCTGTAAATGATCTTATTTCTCACAATACAGGCACTAACATGACAACCTCTTCTTTTTGTCTAACTATAAATTGTTTGCGTGTAGACATTCGAAAAAAGGAACGTCGTCAGTCTGTTTTACTCGTAGCTTGCTCCCCCCTCTTTGCAGTGAAGACTAAATGAACCCAAAGAGGATCTCAAGAAATTGACCTACATATGGTGAAAAGAAACAATTCATATCACGGAACCAGACAGCAGTTCCACACGTCCTGAGAAAACATCTTTTGATTCCATCCTGCGGCACTTCATGCAGCCCACAGACAAGTCAAGGAGACATGCACACTACACACAGATTATAGGTATGCCCACTGGCAAGCAGGACTGCATGCAGTACAGTCTCGGCGGCCCCCACACTCGCTTGCACGCTGCCACCGCGGGGAGAGACAAGGCGTCAAGGTCGGGCTCACCTCTGCAGATGGGCACGGGGAAATCCCACACAGCCGCGTTGCCCGAGTTGGTGATGCAGGTGAGCTGCGGGTGTCCATCCAGCACATAGCCCGTCACACAGCTATAGCGGATCTTGTCCCCCACATTGAAGCGCGTCCCGTACAAGATTCCTTTGGGGGGGACGCCCGGGTTTCCACAGGAACTGCTCTGCAATTCTGCATGGGGGATAATGAGAGGATCAGGATACAGACGCTCTCCGGTGTACGATGGTTACGATATTTTGAGTTTGCGACAAGTGAATATTTTTCACTTTCAATACGTTATTCAATAAGTTATATGATTTATTGAACACTTCATTATAAAATGTGCTTTGTGTTAATGATTTTGCCTAACTGTAGGCTAATGTAAGAGTTCTAAGCATGCTTAAAGTAAGCTAGGTTAAGCTATCATGTTTTTTAGGTTAGGTGTACTGTCTTAAAATACATATTCACCTTACGAGACGTTTATTGGAATGTAACCCCATCATAACCTGGGGAGAGGTTGTATTTCTATGTCTGTATGTACTGTATATATAACCCAGGAAACCTTGATTAGACAAGGTCAGATAGGTGGCTGAGACAGAAATATGCACCTTTCTCAAATTTTTTAGGTCTGCTTTTTCAGATATTCATTCGCCGCTGGTCTTCGTTGATCCTTGTAGGCGCTGTCCCATTTTGTTTCAGCTTCCCCCCCCCCCCCTGCCCTTCATGTGAATCAAGCCTTCTGTAGTCTCCCTCTGTCCCACCCTTGTTAGAAACCTCCGGCTAACAATCTGCCACAACACAGAATATTCCAGAGTCTCCAATAATCCAATAATACAACGCAAGAGTGAGCTATATGTGTAGAGAGAGAGATGGAAAAAGGCCGCCGCAGAAAGCGGAGGAATACGCTATGAGAAGGTGATTAGATATGCACGCCCTCCCTCACTATATAGTACACAGATCATATTTCTGGAGTTCAGAGCTGAAAGTATACAGCGGCCAGAAGCATGAATTTGGTGCGAGTAAGAAGCGCGCTTATGGTCATGGGTTTGAAGCGTCGAGTCAGGGAGACGGAGGAGGCTTGGGGGAGCAGCAGAGGGGCGCGGCCGCAAAAAGAAAAAGAAAAGCGTCCAAGCTGCCAGTGGCCCTCTCAGCATTGTCCCTGTCACATGTCACCTAAGCGACTCGGAGCCCGGAAGGGAGCAAAGGGCCAGTATGAGATTTCAGAGCAGCCATTAGGATTCTGTGGGCTGCTGCTGTTGCTAACGTCTGATGACGAACGACGAAGTGGACAGGCCGTTCACACATACTGAGCCACATGGCACATTCAAGCTAAGAGTGCCATACATGCCAAAAATATCTAACGTACTAAGACGGACAAATTAGGTGTTTTTTGTTATATATAAATATATATAACAATATATAAATGCATGTATATACCCACATACATACACACACGGATATTATATCTATATCTATCTATACTTGTGGGATGCATAATAACTCATTAGCTTGCACTATTTGGACACCTAGTAAGTCCCAGTGTTTCCATAGGAGGCAAACTGTTGCCCCAATCCCCCAGAACCGGAGGGCCCCAGGACTGTCCTTCATGCAGTACTGCCAGCCGGCTAAGTGCTACAAGCTGACAAACACGTGTGAGCTAACTCCAACTCCTCCATTTCTCTAATGACTTCATTAGGGATCCTGAAGTACTGCCACAATCAGAATTATTAATTAAACTGCCACCTAAAACGCCCCTCTGCTTTAATGATATAGGATCCTTACTGCTTTCACTAATTACCTTTTCTTATTTAAAATGCACGAGAGATATGCATATTAACAGATATTGCATCAGGTACTAACTTGCATCAAGGATACAAAAAAATTAGGCTATAATTACAAACTACGCAATTAAAAACTTAAATATTTATAGAGCAAAAACTGATTCTTTGTCGAAGGTAAGTGACTTGGAGGTTTGAATATTTCCAAAACATAATTTTCTATTTAGACTGTTGCAGGAGTCCTTTAATGAGTATATATGTCAGAGGAATGACAACAATAATATATCAAAAATAAAACATATCTGGGTGCCTAGAACACCACACGCAACATGGATACTATGTATGAGCCCTAGCCAGGCTGTGGACGTCCCAGCATGAACACTGACTCCTGCAGAGCTTGTTCCTTTTTTTCCAACCAAGAAACAGGCCAGAGACACGATGTCCCATTCATAAATGGGGCAGCATCTACACATATATACAGTTTAAATATAGAGCCATATTTAGAGTACACTGTGGATGTTTCTCACACAATTCATAGCAACCAACAAGCTAGCAATACTGTAAACACATAAAACACGTTTTTATACATATGTATATGTGCGTACATGTGCGTACACAGCTGACGTGAATTGCAGGCATGCGTGAGTGCAGCCCAAACGGATCGTAGCAGAAGGGTCTCTGTTTCGGGTACTGCAGTAGCAGACAGTAGGGGGCAATGTTTCAAAACCTAAATAACTGCTGCACCACAGCCTGGTTCATCCACACGCACATCACCGGCAAACCAAGGGATTTTTTCAGCATGACCGTCAGACTGGTGGCACAAGTAACAGTTCAATACACAACTGTAATTAAGCAATAAACATTTATACATATGACAACATTAATTGACTACTCTAAATATTAAATGGCATACATAGCAGTTTATTTCCAAAAATGAGTGCACATGTAACTGTTTGGTAATTATTAGTTATCATTTGCTATTTCCTAGGGCTGGGAATTGAGGTAATCAACCTTAGTGTAAGGAGTTAGCCAGGACAGCAAGTGGACTTTATTTATATGGATGATTTATTGTGCATATATATCTTGTGAGCCGGAGACTCCGCAGTTGCCCTGGGCGGGGACTCCATGGTATTTTGCGTGTGTATGGCAGTGTGGCAGCTGTTCACTAGCCCCACTGCCAGCTAATAACCCAGTTATTGGACTCCAGGTATCCCAGCTGAGGCCTGGTTGGATGAATAGCTTTGTTAGGATTTCAAGGGTTTAGCTGTGTGGATTCAGGGAGGCCAATGGGGTGGAGATGTGGCAGAAATAAATGCAGATTCACTTTGAGTTTCTTTTTTTTCTCCTTTTTTTGCTACTGTAGGTTTGAACTGTTTTACTTTTCTTGAAGTGGCCTTGCCTCCATTTTGTTTGATGTTCTGCAATAACCCTGCAGTCCTGCGCCTCTGTTCCATTGGCCGCAATCTGCCATGCAGTTCAAATGGAGGCAGACTGGAAAACGATGCAGAGCCGTGAATGTGAGTTTAATGGCAGACGCAGAAAGACAGGACAAAATTAAACAGTGGGTATTCTAGCATTATGACACCTAAGCATCTAGTTGATTAACATTTTTCCTGATTTAATTAAAGCATGGGGACACTAGTCATACGGGATAAGCAGTGGAGTGAGAAATGAGAAAATAGATGACAACATTTGATTTATGCTGGGGTTTACCCATGGAGTAATCAAGTCAAAATGAAAAGCATAACCTGAAGTTTGTAAACAAGGTGCCATGAATACATTTTTGCATATGCAAATGACACGCTAATGCTTTCATAGTAGCACAATGACGTTTCGTGTTTCTTTGAATTTTTACATTATCCCCTTAATTCTAAATTCAATAATCATCATGCTGTGTTGCTGCTAGAATAGGCTGGTCAGTGATTGAGCATTAACTGTGAAAAAATGCATTTTACTTCATCCCCAGAAGCAATCGAATTATAATCTTGACTTCAAGGTAATTCCTTAGCTATTCATTTATGAGCAATGGTGTACATTCAGTGCATTTCAGACTGCATTTTCTATTCCCTTTTATTGTATGTAAAGTTAGAATCCATCTACTGTTATAATTCTGGTTTGCTACAGGCCAGGTATATTTTCAATTCCCGGCTAAAAATTCCAAAGAATATTTGCATTTTCTGCATTCTTTTTACGATGAACACCTTTTCATAATACATTTTTTATGATTATGAATCCAAGTGCCAAATCTAGCCAATGACCATTTGCCATTGCTCCTTTGACAAAGTACTGTTCCGCCTCATGTAAAGATTACAGATCAGTAGGGGTTTTAATCTCAACTGCACAGCGATATCTAAAAGGTCCTTATCTTCCCAGTTTCCCTAAGAGTACAGTAGCATAACCAAAACAGAAGCTGCTGTAATGTGGTGCAGAGCTGGCATAAAGAAGATCATCATCATTTATAGGGTGTGGGACAGAGTGATATGATCTTGTTCTGCTTAATTTCACAATATCACAATATGGTCTTCATTAGTAGGTTCCTCTACAGAAAATGTCAACAGGTGAGACCTACAGTAGAGTATTTCTGAGAAACTATACATGTATGCAGCATTAATAACTGAAAAACTTTATATGCAGAGATACCTTATGTGGTTATTGTGATCTTCCAGGAATACCAGCATCCCCCAGTTCCTCCAGGCTTTTTGACCCTAAACCTTGAAATAGCACAGAAGCCTGAATCCAATAAATTTTAAGGCATCTTAAAAGAGGGACCCAAGAAAGAGCAGCATTCACTTACAATATTATGCCCTGAACTTCCCTCTTCACAGCTCTCCACTAGAACGGAAAATAAAAACGGAAATATGGGCCCAAAACCAGAACAGGAGCAGTAATGAAACGCAGGCCTGATTATGTCTCGCAACGCGACATTTTAAATACATAAAGAATTCAAAAATAGGCTTGTAGTTCAACTGATCTAAAACCCAGAGAGTTTAAAACCTATTAGAAGTTTTCTAGCCAAAGAAGGCACATAAAATGAATTGTCAGTGGGAATTCTGGTGAAAAATCAAAAACAACAAATCATCAGACAGCATGCAAAGGCCCATTTAGTCTTTTTCATGGCGTATATTACAGAAGCTGTGTTTCTACTGCGTTTTCAGGTGTGATATTTCTGCATGTGCTGCATTCATGAGGATGTACATTTTCAAGTCTCCACAAAGAATAGATGAAAACCTTCTAATCATTTATGGGCATCACGGAGAGACTGAACAATCAATATACACACAGCACACCCTCTGATTGAAGAAAGATGTAACACCATCTGGTGCTTTGTGGTGCACTGAATTAGTGTTTTTGTGTAAGCAAAATGGTAATTATGCACACATATGCATGTAGAGTTCAATGGACTTGTATGGCGGGAAAAACGACAGTTGCTGATATTATGATACGCATCTGACAGGTTTTCCTTTGTTGTATTCTCAGCAGATGAATGGGTGCCAGGCATTTGTAGCCAGGCAGAGTTTTTCCATTCAATGGACTGTCTCATTACTCAATAATGGTGTGACGATACATTCTCCTGGTATAATCTCAGCCTGCTTGTTCCACTAGATGTCACACAATCTTATCTTTCTGTTATCACACACATCCCATAACTGCTTTTACAATAATTTTTCAGGCAGCCCAAGGCCCTGTGTCCTAGTCATGACAGGTAGGAACTACAGAGCTGTACATCTGTAGCCAATCAACACCAAGTCAAGGAATCCCACAAGGAAGAATTGCACGATATTCCTCCAGAAATGGCTTCAAGTTTTAATAGCTAGTGCATCTGTATATTTTACCTTGGAGACCCATAGGGACCTGTTCCCATATTCAGTGTCTTGTTCAGTCAAAGAAGCTCTAACATAGTGACCTGAAGTAAGGAATAACAGTGGAATTGGAAAGCTGTGGATTGAACTAATGCCTTTATGAGTCCTCTTTTAAGTAGCTATCAAATATCTTGACTGCATAATGACTTGGTGTATTCATTGCATTAGTCTCCTCTCCCCCTTTGACCCAACAATCTTTATGGTTTTGCCATTTTGCTTTTCAGCCCAACTGAGGATCAAACAGTTGCTATTAGTTTGTGCCTTTTCCTGTGCAAAGCTACATTTTCGTTAGTTTTATTGTCATTACTAGACGACATCTTTGGCTTCAAATGAAAGCTGCTTTGGCTAAAATGTAACTGCCCCCTAGATTTGTTCTGCGGCATTCACAGTATGAGCGTCAATCTGTAGTCCACAAAGCCTGTCCGTTATACAGTAAACAGCTCACTTTCCTAAAAATGAGCCTGAAATGAAGCACTCCAATGACCTTGAGCTGATTTCAAAATGGAAAGGGACTTTGAAACTCCTTATGTTCTCTCAGGTTTGCTTATCTACAGACAGCTGCCACCACATCGGTCTTGGTCCACTGTCTCTCCTTGGATTTGCTTGCTGATAGCAGTAGACCTTGGCTGGGTTTCCAGCGATGGGGCATTTTCCAGTCTAGGGTCCTGCTAATACTGGGTCTATTGATTGCATTTCTAGACTGGGATGTAGACCTAAACGTGGTTTGAAGGGTTTGGCAACCAAAGCCGCAGTCCCCTCTGAACGTGAGGCTTTTCTCTTTAATACCTGCTGCAGCGGCCATCCTATTTTATTAACATTACATCACCTTATTTATTCACTTGGCAGCTGTCTCTAACTCGTGACCCGCAATACTTACAGTTTTTATGGCTTACGCATTCAGTAACTCATTGCTACAGTGGCACTTTACAAGAGCGATTGAGGCAGAGCAGCAGCTCAAGGGTATAACAGGAGTGTCCCACCTGAGACACAAATCCTCGGGCTTTCGGCGGCCACGCACAGAAGCATCGATCTCTTTTTTGAGCTATAACAATAATTTTTTAAACGAAGGAGCTCAGCATTAAATGTAAAAAGCACTCTCTCTCTCAGGTTCGATAAATTGTCACAGCTTTGATTTTGACCATCTTTTTCCCAACAAGGACATTTATAGACAGATGTGAAAATAGCCCTCGATGGGAGCATTGGAACAAATGAGAGAACACCTAGCGAGATGTTGTGCGACTCTATCAGAATTATCAGTCTGAAGTGCTTCTGAGGTCACATGGGGAGAGAACAGAAAGGTGAGAAGGTCGTTCCGCCTATCGCTAATGCAAAGCCCTGAGATTGACAGGTTAGCAGCCCCTCCCACCCGCAGCAGCCCCTCCCACCCGCAGCAGCCCACTCCAGCCCATCACCTCAATGACCGCTCTCTGTCAGCCAGCCTGACATGGACCGACGTGCCAGACACAAGGCTCATGCTAATGAATTGCACTGCGCAGACCAGTTAATAGGTTAATAAATCGGCTAATCAAGTGACCAGCAGCTGCATGGCAAAACAGACGCAAGACGAAAGTGTTCCTTTGGAGGGAATACAAATGAGCGATTAACCCGTACCGAGAAAGATGGACACTGTACGAACACCAGCGGCCGGTATTTCAGAAAGCCCTGACACAGTGCATATTACTGTCATAATTAGGGCTCTCTGCTAAGAGGGTGAAGTGTTGTGGGTATCTGTGTTCACCTCAGCTTTCATCTCATCTAACCCCGAACATGAATCAGTCTCCTGTTAGGATACAGTATTATGGTAATGATCACACTGAGAGATGTATTCCTATCATATGGAAAACCGAAAGTGAGACTAGCTTTCTGTCCGCTCCTTTGATAAAAATCCAATAGAGGGATTCTTCATTATTCCAGCCAGAACCCGCTGCAGATCGTTTTTTGTTCTATTTTTTTTTCCCCTGCTCCGTCCATACTTTGTTTTCCCCACTGAACTGATGCCATAATGGAGAGATTCTGGGCTTCTGCCGGAGGCTTGCGGAGCAGCCCCCATCTGACAGACTATTTATTTGTCCTTAGACAAGCAATTACAAGCGCAGCTCTTTACCGAGCAGGTGAGGCATGGGGGGGGGGGTGAAATGCAAGCAGAGGATACATGAAAAGTAAGCCGTTCAGGCACACTCCCAATCACATTTTATTGTTGAGACAGATGATACGACAAAAGAGAAGGGGGGGGGGGGGAACACTGGCATACAG
>JAODUD010000046.1:7345093-7370786 GCA_026784285.1 Stomatorhinus walkeri | reverse complement strand
GGGGGGCGGGCCCCCCCCCCCCCCCCCCCGCAATCGGGAAAAACCCTGCAAACGTTTTTGGCCCCCTTGGCGAGCAAAGAGAAGTGAGAAGATACGACCAACGCGAGGTACAAAGATCACTGTGAGATATCACGCGAGAGCCTGCCGTAAACATGCTTGGCGTCCTCCAGACCAGCACTGTACATATATTTTATGCATTTATGAGTTACTACACTTTCTGTGTGTCATCTGCTGGCCTTCACATGTCATCTGCTGGCCTTCACATGTCACCTGCTGGCCTTCACATGTCATCTGTGGCTTTCGCAAAACTTCCCATTTCATTTCTTATGCCAACCCCGAGATATATCGAAACCACGACGGGGAAAGTTGTCATACAGAAGGTTGACTCTGTATAGTGTGCATATTATAAGGCCATTGTAAAAACACCAATAGAGGCTTGTGTTTGAAACTACTTTGCCGAAATCTACAACACTTTCCAAATAATACTTTTTAATGCAAGCCATTATAAGTTATATAGTCTGTTTTTTCATAAGTCCTTGATTAGATTAAAAGTAGAGGGAAAATACTATAGACTAGTTACTATGATTGTTGCTCATTATTTGGCTTCCTTACAGGATAGAAAAAACCTGTTATCATACTGATTCATTTACCATATGTTTCCAGTTACCTAGTAATTATAATCATAAAAGAGAAGCAATCAGCTTGATTTGTAAGGCTGTTTAATATAGATGTACCAATCCCATTCTAACAAGGTTTCTAATGGTTACACGATGTCACGGCCTCCGGGAATTTCTTGTCAACGTGTCACAAAATATATGTCTATTAAAGTATGGAAGCCAAAAATATGTTGTTTAAAAACCTTGGAGACTGCACAGAGATCCTCTAAAGGGGATACATTGTTTCCTCTATCTGTCAGATGTCTCTGAATGTCCTTAATTCTGTTGAAATTCAGCAGGGGAGTCTTCATGCTATTTAAAGGCGGTACGTACAGGGTGGGGACCATGTTTTTTTTTAACATTTTATCTTGGGGGTTACAGGTCATCCTCGTGGGCCAACAGACATGCGACTATTCAGCCAAAGTGGGGCTCAAACCAGCAACCTTTTGGTTACAGGCACAGAGGATTAGCCCACTGAGCAACACACTAAAGTCAATATTACACCTAAGATACTGGTTTTAGAGCCTTAATGTATGCTGCGCAAAGACACGCTTCATCGTGCATCTTCAGTGAACACTAAATGAGGATCAGTCCAATAATTCCAATATATAAACATTCCAGAACTATTTGGGTTCAGTAGTTCACAACAAGGATGACATCCATGCTTCCTCCTGGCATGCAGGTTTAAATGTGTGATTATTTACTCGATGGAGGAATTATATTACTCATTATTAAATTAAGCAACCTCGAGTTCAGCTGAGATCAGTGGTCACCTCACATCTTGAGAGTAGAGTTTGAATACAGACACTGAGCCTTTCTTTGCATGTATTTTCCCTGCCTACTTTGTTAGGCCAAATATGAAGTTACAGCAAAACAGTCACTCTGAGTCCCTATCTGACTCCCTTGTGTGCTTACGGATGGCCAGTCCTCTGTTACGTGCCCCTTAAAGCTGATTTTGGATCTGAATAAATGGTTGCAGAAACAGATCAATAATCCCACATATCCCCCACTTTGGGCGGTACTGTTAATCTAGCATATGATTTGACAAAGAAAAAAAAAAAACAAACAAAACAAAGTTCTATACAAGAGTCATCTATCAATTTCAAACAGGTCTCTTTGTGACAAGCTGTGCTATGAAACCAAGCTGCCACGTGACATCAGGCGTCTGTTTCGAGCAAATCCACGCACAACAGGAGATTCCTGCGCGGCAGAATGAGCAAACGGTCATACACGGTCATACGCGCGTGCCAGTGTTTTCACAGCTACGTCCTGCTGTTTCTGCCGAGGCTGCGAGGAATCTGCATCACGTTGTGTCCGCCGGCCGGGGTGATGAAAGCAGCGGGAATTACACCGTACACCTGCAGGGGTAAATGCCATCTCCCAGTAAACCACCGGGATCAGTGGAACGGGCGGCAGCCGTCAGCTCAACCTCTGGCCGACACCGCAGCACGGTCCGAAAATGCGAAGGAAGTCATCAGGATGTAATCTATCAGCTCAGAGTGACTGATCCCATCAAATGAAGCCAGTCTTACCACCTTATCTTTCCTGTGTCTGTTTAAGCCTGGGCACATCCTGGCATTAACGAATCAGCAAAGGGCGTTAGCACAAGCCAGATCTCCAGTGTACACCGATGATACCTTAAAAATGATCATTTAAAAAATGAACAATGAGCCTACATAAACTATGAATCATCGCCATAAAATGAACGCAGCATACATATATAAGTTCAAGCAACTTATATAAAAGGTGAACATAGCTGACTCTATATTTCTGTTATATTCCCTCCGATTATGATTATGAAGCTGGAAAATATGCAAATGATCTCAACTGTACTTCCGTGCTCACCTAGAGCTATTTAATGATGGCGTACAGATATACCTTCCATCTGGACTTAAATAATGGTGTCCAACTGGAAACTGCCCGGGTGTAACTACACCTTCACAATCTGCAAAGCAAGCAAATTACTCACATGTGGATGTGATTTTATTGTATTAATGCATGATTAAATATAGCCATGGTTAAATATAATAAGGAGTGGATTGGATTTGGCTAAATGCATTGGGTCACGGCTACATGCTATAAACCAGGCACTGAAGAACCTCCTGACATGTTAGCTGATCACAATAGTGTTATTTAAGCGTGAACAGTATGGAGTTTATGGTGCCTGGGGGGTCAGGAAGCGTTTTTTTAAACCGCTCTGCAAATTGAAACAAATACATTTCCTGCCTTTGCCCTTAGCAAAAACAGCCGAAACAAAGGCGTTCCTCCTCGTCAGTGGAGCAGTGGGCCGGAACAGCTTAGACAGCAGGAATCTCCGCGGCACACTGGGGTCACCTTTGCCCTTTCAGAGCCTCGGACATCTTCTCACACAAGTACGTGCTTCCGCTGTACCGACACGGGTGCCCCAGCTAGTGCTCGCTTCATCATTAAAGACATAATTTAAAGAGAAAGGAATCTGCACTCTCCACGGGGCTATCCAAACCCCTCGCTATCGGAGCCAGGCAATCTGGTGCATATCAGAAGCAACTTGACGTCCAGAGGCCAAGGCAAGGTGACTTTGGATTACAAATGCAAGGGCTCGTTTAGGTACACGCTGACTGGGGGGCTGTAAGGACTGACTGGGAGACTTGACTAAAGGTGTGAAAAAATCTCACTCTCAGCTGTGCCCTCAACAGGACAATCCAGTTCCATCGCAAAGTAAAGCTTTACAGTATTATTATTGGGAGTGCCACAGTGGCCGGGTTTAGTTCTGTCGCCTCGCATATCTGGGGTTGATGTCTTTGGGAGTTTGCATGATCTCCGTGATTTGCTTTGGTTCTGTAGGTACTCAAGGATCACCCAGCAATCTAAAAGCATGCAGTTTGGCCAGTCTGTTCCTGTACATTGCACTAATGTGCTTGACTGGCTGAGTGCGTGCTCTGTGGCCAACTGGAAATCCCGTCTAGGCTTCAGGATGACCATGGCCCTGTACTGGAGAAGTGGTTATGGAAGATGGATGGCTGAAGGAAGGAGTGAGGAACATGTGCTGTGAAACACAGTACCTATTTCTTTGGTGTGGTGCAAGCATCCATTTTTTATTTTTTTTTAAATTACTGTTCAATAAGCTGTTGCTTTACACATAGAAATCAATACTTTATTTTTTCCCAAATGAGAACACTGACCTCTGTGTTAGAATTAAGAATTACGGTAGCGCGAAAACTGACAGAGCCCACGGCCCTCGATTGACCAGCACTTGCGAATCCTGATCTAACAAACTCGTCTGTCCAATCGATGGTGTAAGCCAGAGGCATACACACCCATCTGAAGGTAAATCATGAGCGCCCTACTCACACATTTCCCCAAGAATCTTCTTACACATTATCTACAGACATGGCTGTAGTGCTGCAGAATCATACAGTATGACACGCTTTATCCGGCGCCTCACTCTAACACGTGTGGTATGTGTTTTTATGACAGGTACATGGGCACAATTTCAAAGCCATAACCTGAGCAAGAGTGTGTTCTGGGAAGTTTGTGCAAAACAAAATGAATCTGAAAACTTTTTCCTCTGTTCAGCCCCACCTGCCTCATCTGATAAGCGTCACGGCGCCCTTCCAGCTCGGAGCGGGTCGATAAATCAAGGAGTGTAAATGCACCAGGTGGGTGGCTGTAATCTAGTAGCCATTGCCCGCTGTATGCTTACATCCCTGACTAGTGCGCTGACCTGCGGGGCACATTTCTAGCAAATGCAAAAACGCCAGAGTTCCTCCTAATAAAGCGCATACAGAGAATGTCAGCATGCCTTTCAGAAACCACACTGTGTCGTTTGTAAGATGGGATATACAGTGGTACCTCAGTTCTCGAAGTCATTATAACTCGAATTTCTTAAAAGTTGAACCAACCAGTTAGAAAAAAAATTACCTAGAACTCGATCTGAATTTCAGTAGTCAAACCGTGAACGCCGACCTAAGATAACTTGTACGCGTGGATAAATGAGTCACACCGCATGTCTCTCAGTGGAAACTGAGGGTAAAGCTTCAGTCTCAGCCTCGCATTCGCTATGATAGCATCGTGGATGTTTACACTAGCTAGATACATATATTTAGACAATGATAGATAGTAACAGTAATTATTATTATATAATAAAATACATTTCAAAATAAAGATTTCTTATTAATTATTTTTATATTAATAATAAACCATTAATACATTTAATTATAATAATATTGTCGTGCTGAGCGGGGACAGAACGGAACGGAGACAAAGGCGCAGAGGTCAGGGTATCGAGGAATACGGGGTTCAATTACAGGTAAGGCAGGCAAAACGCAGATGGACAATAAAATTACCGGACTGGGGCAACAATCTGAAACGCAGACGAAATACAGAGGACTAATGACAACAACCAGAAACAGCTGATCACACGGGGATTCCACACGGGGTAAACGAGGGGGCGTGGCACACGGAAGGAGCGGACAATCGGGGCAGGACACATTGTTTGGATACATTTATTTTCTTACTTTAAAAATTACTGTTTTGATAAATGAGCTTAGATGTGTTTAGTACAGTATATGCTTTTCTTGTTTTATCCAGTTCATTTTGTGTTTAAATGCTAAATAAAAATCATATTTCGGTGTAATTTTTTTGTGTCGGGAACCAATTCATTGGTTTTCCATTATTTATTATGGGGAAAATTCGATCAGAATTCGAACTTTTTAGGATTCGATCCGGAGATCTGAACGGATTAAGCTCGAGTTCAGAGGTACCACTGTACTTTGTGTATCTCGGGGGAAATTCTTTTTAATCTGTATAAAAATATAACAAAGGACATGTTAATGCATTACTTCACAGCTCCATCATCACTATCTTAAAAACAGTTCATGACTGCAGTATGCATGATGTACATTTCCGTTGCATGATATAGAATGTTAACATGACATCATTGCTTCATTGCTGTTCCTAGCCTGCATACACATCAAAGCATCAAGATTTACTGGAGGATAATTATTTAATTTTAGAACTTTGCTAAACCAGCTAATGAACAGAGAGAAATGGAGGAGGGATATGGGTTATGCCTACCCCACTACCTCTTCCGGTACTTCAGTCAATAAACCTCCTTGGTGCAGAGGTGTTAGATTTGAAGCACATCTCCTATCAGAGGATGATAAAAGCTAGACACAGGTATTGACCAGGGATTATTAATGTTTTGAGGCTGGAGGGCCGATTTAGGGGACTTGCACTGGATGGAGGGTTATCTGTTATCATTTCGTTATGACTATTTCCATGAATTAAACTTGCACACCAAAATTTAACTATTAAAATAAAATGACATATAACATGAATAAAACGCTCAGTGAGATGGGGACATTCCCTCATATGATGCACACATACACACACACACACAGACATGTTTGTATTCATATCTTTGTGGGGACCGTCCATTAAATTCTATGGGAAAAACCCTAACCCCTATGACAAACCCATAACAACCTTAACCCCTACCCAGCCCTAGCCTCAACCATAAGTAAGCAAAAAAAAAAAAAATAGAAGACTTTTGGCATTTTTCGTTTTTTGATTGCAGTCACAGATTTTGTACAAAATTGAGTTTCCCCTTATGGAAGTCGAAAAAAAAAGTCCCCACAGCATCAAGATAAAAAGTTTTTATTACATTTGGTCCCTACAATGTAATACACGCACCACACACCACACTTCAGCCCCCACAAGGGCTTCAAAATTACAATACATGCGTTTAATTTCACATCACACTGAGCTCTCATGGGCTGTACGGCATGTTGGCACTGGCTGCCCCTGGGCCCACAGGCCGCATGTTGACAAACCTAGACACACTATGTATAAACAGAAACTCGCCCGCTTCCTTGAGATAGTCGTGAATCCACCCTTAACCATTTTTGGGTACAGATCTTTCCCCCCGTGAGTGTTGTGCTCTTCGGCAAACCACTGCTCCACCATCACCCAAGCTGTCTCGTCAACCTAATACCGTCATTTAACAAATGAACACAAAACCGACGTCTTGAAGGACACAGCAGCGCACGCTCCTTTAAGGTGATAATCACATTCAGCCACGTTTCCTGTGCCATTTTATTTACCTTGTGAACAAGCCACTTCAACAAATCCTCATGAAAACGTCTTATAAACTTCTTTGTTGCAAAACATAGGAATGCACCCCTGCCAACAGCAGGGCACGGTGCACAATAAATGCAAACGAGGAGTCTCTGGACTGGCGATAACGTCCAAAGTTGCATTATTAGTCTTTGGGGTGCATTTGGACCGTTGCTTTGGGAATCTGTTTCCGCAGAGATGCACTGATCACAAATGACCAAATGCGAGTCACTGAGTCAAGCCTAAATTGTATCAATTATTTTGGAAAATGCATGAGCATTTAGAAGAGCTTTCCACTGAATGAAATATCAGAGGTTGATGATTAGGCAAACCACTTGGCTCGTTATAATAAAGGCCTTATCTATATTACATGATAAAATAAGGGCATAAATAAAGCAGGTTAACTTTTAGCCTATTCCTCTCCATCACCGACACAAAGCTACCTGGTAACCAGGCTGTTAAGGATTCAGTGAATGACTTTCAAGTGATGAAATCTGAGCTGCTTTCCGAACTCGAGCCCCACCCTGACAGAAGTGGAATTTGGTTACTTAGTAAAGACGGATAAAGAGCAGAGCTGCACAGTGATAAACCATTCCCCACCTACAGACTTCCCGGGAGCACGGCGTCATCCACCGATTATCTCCACTAATCCGAAAGTATCTCCAAAGTCATTGGATGACCACTCAGAAGTCCTCCAGGATCGGGTTTAATACTATTTTAATGGTTACTATTGTCAAGGCTGAGTTCTTTTGTATTTATTCTTCATCAATGGTGTTAAAGGCTCTCTGGGATTAATTACTAATGGGGCAGAACAGACAGAAGCACATGGATGGAGGTTGACTCGCCTCCACCTCCCTCGCAATCACACACACCTGCCTGTCGTTACTATGAACACCCACAAATACCATCGGCTTTCTCTCAACCAGGTGGGGTTTTTGCTAATAAATCTGCATTGGTCCTGTGCTGCTCACCCTCATGAAGCTGGGAAGGAAGTAGCACCTGCATTCAGTGAAGAGCCTGATGAAACTCAGTGTGTAAATGTGTATGTATGCAGCCTGCGATGGACCTGCACCCCTCGCTGAGTGAGACAGCATTCAGGCTTATTATTGTGGAAGGAAGGAAGGAAGGAAGGAAGGAAGAGAGAGAAGGAGGGAAGAGAGAAGGAAAGAACTAAGGAAGGGACAGAGGGGTGAAAGAAAGAAAGAAAGAAAGCTCAAATGTACGGAGTTTTTTTTTAATGACTGGAATTTTGACACATAGAACAGCAAACATATTTAGTTTAGCTTAAATACAAAAAAATAATGAAAAATCACCCCCGTTGGTCTCCAGCATTAATTTTCCGCCACTAGTTGAGCTGCAGCATGAGTCCTTCTGTTAATGGGCAGGTGTCCTCCTCTAGTAACATTCTGAAAAGAGATCTCCCCACCTTCTGATCTTAATGACTTAAGGTCTAGTCCCTTCACCAGGTCTTAATAAAGTTTGCTGGGTCCAATTTTTCCATTTCTATTTTTTCAAACCAGAAGCACATTTCTGTCCTGTACACTTTCTTGAAGGTTTAAAAAGCACTTGTGCTCTATTTTAAATTGGAATATTTTTCTTTGAAGCTCCAGGTGAATACATTAGACTCCCCTGAGTATAACTTCATTTAATTCAGGATAAGCCCATATTAGAAAGCATGTGAAATCCTTTAAAACACATAAATGCACTCCTTTTTACCAAACATTATCCCATTGCCCTAGACAGGCACATGCAAGACAGTAGCCTTAAATATTCAGAGATTTATCCTCCAGCATAACTTGATAAATGAAAACCGATAAAGCCCCAATGCGCCCCAATGTGCCCCAACAGACATGGTCCCACAAGCTTAGGTTTAGGGCCATAACAAACATGCCCTTTATTCGGCCACATGCAGGGTTCTAGGAGCCAATGGCAGATGCGAGACTTGTGCGATCGCATCTGACACATCTGTCACCACACAACTGGACAGATATCAAATCAGTTCCAAATAAACATACAATTTCAGAGTCACAAACGCTGTGCCGCATATCCCCCTCTGGTCAATGGCCTGGCCAGATGAGACACAGGTCTGGCTATGTTCTCTCTGGACCATACCACCGTGACATGGGGAGGACCTCACTGTGCATGGCTGCTTCAAATGGTGGCAATCCAGAGCTATCTACCCTTGCCAAAAGTATGAATACATAATTTAAAATAGCAGCCGGTAGTATCACACCACACTCCCCAGCTGTGGAGGACGTCTCGCCTACCACCTGTCAATCATTCATGCACCCAATACATCTCCTTCTGCATTTCCTTAATGAAGTTTGTTATGTCTGTCCCTTAATCCATCCTGTGTTTAACAGATTAATATGAAAAGGACAGGATGACATTGACTACACTCCCACATAGGCACTATCAGGGGAGAATTTCAAATTCTTCTTCCTCCCAGATTAAGTGGAACGTCATCTACTGCTGTACTTGTGTTAGGAAGGTTGATTTGTTCTTCGAATTCAGATGACGACAGCCAAGGACTCATTATTTCACACGAAAACTGGAGCACTGCTTAAAGTGTGCTGGTCTTTAGAAACGCACAGTGAAATCGAAAGGTCTGTGACAGACAAGTTAAGCTCGTTCCACGTACGAGTCATGTGTACGTGACACTGGAGGATTTCGGCTTCTCGGAACATCCTTTGCTGTGACGCTCCCATCGCGTACACCGCAATGATTCAGCAGTCTTACACAACAACGTTTAGAAAACGATCCCCAGAGATTCATCTTGATTCATTCCTTCCTAAAAATAGAGGGACTAGAGGGGAGAAACAGGGAGACTGGTACTTAGTCAAATACAGCTTCATTTTTATTTCATAAAACCGCGTTATTTCCATAAGTGAGTTTAAAGAACTCAGGTCAGATAAAACACAATTAGCATATTTAATACTGATTAATAAACTTAGAAATCCTCATGTAATGGAAATCATCGCTATGGATTTGGGCACTAAATTATTTTAAATTCCATGCATTGGCATTTTAATATTTACAGATTTCCACCAGTTTTAAATATTGCACATCACAGCTGTGTGATAACTGCAGGCCGGTTAATTTAAATAGCTGGGCTTTGCACATTGGAATGAAGTGCTGGCTGTTAAAGCAGCCAATCGTTAAGCGCATTTCACATCCAAAACGTGACGTTAATAAATCGATTGGATGCTGGGGAAGAACCACATGTCCAGAGTATATGGCCGCACTAGGGAACAATTGGCTACCTCTGTACTGGGAAACGAACGGCTGCCACCAAGCTCATCCAGACATAAATCGCAACCAAAAAGGGCATGAATTCCGTCACCGACCCATGAAAATGAGTCTGCTCAGCTGCTTATGGCCCCACGTAGCAGCAAACAGGCGGGGGAAAAAGGAAAAAGAGACGGATGATTGTACAAATCGTCACAAGCCGAGGAGGCTTTCCTGGATCAAACAGATTGTTTGGCTAAATTGTGCCTCAGCTGCTAATAACACAGCTCAATAACCCAAAGGAAAGTCCTTCTGCTTCCACGAAGCCAAACCAGACGAGCCACAGCGTGGAAAGCAACATTGACTCAGAACATCCTGTCAGCGAGGGGTGGAAAAAATAAAAACATCTCTTTGGCCCTTTTACAAGGTTAGTGTGATATGTTGGCCCAATTTCTATTAAAATAGCCTGTGCTTTTACGTAAGAATCCCCTTGCATTAACAGAAAATAGTAAATAATAATAAAAAAAAACAAAAAAGAGAGCATTATGTCTTATATCTATAACCATGAATGGGGGGAAAAATTCCAAGTATGAGTAAGGTTTGCTCCCATGTGAGACCCGCTGGTAGAGCAATCTGGTCCAAAGTCACAGGAATAACTCAGTGTGCAATTTGGGGCTAAAGTGTAGCATTTTATTTGTTCTGGTGGATCCCAGAAGCTGTGTGATTTTATTCAGTGTTCAAAGTATTAAGTCACATTAAAATGTACAGACTGAGATACATTATCTCATACTAAGCTGAGGCAAGCAAGACTGTATCTCCTGAAAATATAATCTCCTAACCCAAAGGGAAAAAACAAAAACTAAAGCCATTACTTTTGACATATTCTACTGACATCTGAAATGATACTGATGACAACTGATGACAAAATCAGAGGTTGACAAAATTGTCTTTGAACGGAGCATTCAATAAGATACACATAGCGCACAAAAGATTGTTTTGATAGCAAATATTTGAAACGTGGTGCAGTAACACTGAGCAGGAAAATAGTGCGAGTTAAAAGGAAAATGTGCCCAGGATCAGAGAGAATATAATCTCTTAGCAGAGGACTGAACCATATGGGTGCTGCCACAGTATGGGGGTCAGTCACGCTGGTTTGGGGCATCCCCCCGTGGCACAGGGTTGGAGGGGGCAGGTGTGTCCACTAGGAGGCCCAGGCCTGCCTGGTGAAGGGGGAGGTTCTCCTGTATTACGCTCCGTCTGTTGCTCACGCCACTGCGCAGGGGTAGGTGAGGAGGTGAGCCGGACATCAGGGTTGGCGGCAGTCGTCTGTCAGAGATCCCCGGCAGTTAAATATGACCGGTCACGCATCACGCAGCTTCCGCCAGCGGCTCGTTTCATTCGGAAAGACACTCGACCGGTCCGTCATTTCCAACAAGCAAACTCGCCTCCGCACGAAGGCCCCTTTGGGTAGAGTCGACCCCCATGAGCCTTGGGAAGTGTGCTGACTGTTTGAGACTTCCCGGGCATGGCGGGATGTTTCCGAGAATCCCCATTAACCGCGGTAATCGCATTTGTGTGGCTGAACGTGGATCAGTGCAGATCGGTGAATCTAAACCACTCGCTGGGTACATTCCGCGCACATGCCATGTCACCAGAGAAACCCGCCGCTCCTATATGGGGGGAAATTGGAACCACATCATTATCCACGAATAAATGAAGTGTGACAGCAACAAGCCACTAATCCTTTGATGCAATGACAACGTTTTGTTTATGGATGAATATTGTACGTGCCGCTTATCCTTTAACTAAAGGTATTTATTCCTGAGTGTAAGCAGAGAAGTACTCTAATGGTCAAAATCATTTCAACACTTATGCATAAAGGACTGATCAAACAGATCCTTCTAAGAAAAAAAACGACACTCATTAAAAATGCATTTATACAAATCAAACAGGGCAAGTAAAAAATCCTGAAAACTGTTGGTTTTAGATCGTAGGGTAAAAGATGCCTTTGTTAGAGTTTGATACAATACTAATATTAACCCAGTGACTACTCCAATCAGACTGTAGATGAGGTGGGTCCAACAGGAACCAACCAATCAGATGTCTGGGTCCTACCTCTTCTAGTTGCTTGGACACACCTCTTCAACAATGTCATCATCTCTTAGAACCAATCAATTTTCCGTCTGCCTTCAGAACATTTTTGTGCAAGTAAAACTTCCATGAGCCATAGTGAACGGTCAGCTCTCTGTCCCTCCGGTGAGCAGAGAACTCGACCAGGTCACTGCACACTCGCCAATAGTTACGTCTGCCCCGGACGAAAAGCCTTAGAGAAATTAGTTCTGGACAGGTCAATTCCAAATACACTAAGGCTGATCAGTGACTAAAGTGCTTTGGGTCTTGCATCCAAATTCTTAATAATATAATTGAATCTTCTACTGCGCTGAGACCAATATCTATTGTGTTTCAAAATCCTACTTAGATTTTTGGTTTGCAGCTCACAGAGACAGTGATTACCAGGGCTTACAATTTCACTGCAATTAGCAGGTTTCAGTTTCTCATCAGTGCTTGGTCTATTGTGAACATGACAGCATGGTCCTTTTAAGGGGGAACATCAATGTTTAGTCGAAGAAGGGTGAAATAAGCCCTTTCAGCAGTCGAATAAAATTATCATTCAGGTTAAAATCCCAGCACCTCCATTCATGAAAATTTCTATTAAAAGGCGAACAGATATAATACATATTTATATTATGAATTACAATGAAAGAGAGCATCAGAGTTTTAAAAGAGGGGAAAATGTGCGTTGACACTGCAAATAATTTAATTACCGGAATAACATTTCATCCTGGCATTCCTGACTCTCAATCCCACAATCATGCCGATGGGGTGATACCAGGGCACATATTGTCTGCGCCCGTCCTACACTCACATGCGATTGACAGCTAAACCGCTCCATCGGCGCTGTAAAATCCCCACCGGCAGAACAGAGTGACAGAATACTCACAAGTGCTGCTGCTGGATGCTAAAAACTATAATTAAGATTCAAAAGACAACGTGAGAAGAAGCGGTCTGCACAGATACACACAAACACACACACACACATACACACACAGCTGTAAAACTCTAATATAATGAGTTTTGTCCCATGTTGAAGTACCTGAACAGTAGCTAATGTTCAAGTTCAAGGAAATTTTTTTCCTATCTTTTTCTACTACCTAACAATTTTTACATCGCTGCCCTGACAGACAACACACGAAAAACTAATTAAGATAAAATACCAACGAGGCACGTTGACCTATAAAACTTGCAACTAACTTATGGCAGACTTACAACTGATGGCTGACAGTACCAGACACTGGGCCTATATTTTTTCTCAGTGTTTTTAACATCTTTCTCCTCTTTTTCCTTTTTACTACAAATAAGCACCGTCGGAGCCAGTAACAGAGATTCATCTGGATCAATATCATCTCAAAATGCCCCAGCAGATATCAAACGTGGGAATTAATATTATCTGATTTTTGGAAAGCAATTAGTTTCCTAGTACAATTTCTTCAGCTGCTACGTAAAGGGTTTCACAATATTTTAAATCATGCTCGGCTATTATGGAACTCTAAGAATCTGTTGCCAATCTGTCAGGGTGCTTGGCACGAGGCCAAAAATGGATCTCCGCAGGTTCAATGCATGAACCTGGTAAAGAGACATGTAAGTGAGACAGATCCCTGCTCCGGTCAACCTAAGAGCATTAGCAGCATTAGAGGAAACGCTGGAAGCTTGGTGGTGAACCAGCGCCATACATACTAATGCATGCAGAGATCAAAGAGTAGGAACAGCCCCAGAACCCTGAGTGTGGAGGGAACGTAATTAACCTCCACATACCAGCCAATGTTAATGGGGAAAAAAAAAAACATCACATGCTGGATTCTGACACCATGCTGAGCCAGGGCAACCAACAATCACAAGCTTTGAACTTTGTACGGTAGCATCCACTAATCTTTAAAATTACAGATTAGTTTCTATCCGCCCCTTTCAAAACAACACTAGTATTCCTGTAAAACACTGTTATGCTGAGAGTTTCGGCAAAGTGCAACTGTTGTGAAATCATCAGCGAATCTGGCTTCCAAAGTTCTGTTAAATATTTAATAATGCAGTCATTATACTCTAATGTGAGCCAAAGCAAGGTAATTTAAAAACACAGGATATTTATCACAGAGCTTACGGCCATATTATTTCAATAACTTGTTTAGTTACAATCTGTCACAAAGGCTTCACAGAATTTAATTTGAATTCAATAGTATGAAGAAAGAAGAGAGAATGAGTATTTCTGCCCATGCCTCAATGCAAAAGGTCTCTTTCATAACTAATAATGCATGAATCAAAATGATTCTTTCCACGATTCCATGAAGCAGACATTTCTCTTACTCTCTCTGTCAGGCAAAGGAGGAACTGAATGTTCCATATCTAGTTATAACAAAACCAACATAAAAAATAACACAATTATTTAGTGCCTGATTGTTTCCCACTGCACTTTCATTTTGCAGTGGTCCCCAATTTAGTGTCACTGAATGGCAAAGCACTGACAATTAATTATAGGAACACTATTTACATTGCTGTCAGACTTGGTATAAAGTTCTTGAGTCATGCCAAAGTATACACAACTCATCTTTGCAGAGTGGAAATGATGGGAATGAGGATTTACTGAAGGAGGACCAAAGAGTCAGCACTATGGATAATTCATTCATGAGGTACTCCAGACTCCAAATTCAATTCCGGTGCATTTCAGCCTATTTGGATGGAATGTTAGTAATGTGATGACACCCCACTTATATCAGGAAAATGGATAAGATCTGAAGATATTGCTAAGGACGTTAAAGCATAGAGTGGAAAAATGAGGCTATAGCTAAATGAGAAGAAAACCGTGGCAATGATCACAGGATCAACAGATAGCTTAAGTCGTGATGGTGTAAAGATAGAGGTAATAGTCAGTGTTTGTCTCCTTGGACCTGCTGGAGAAACAAAGAGTCCAACAGTCAAGAAAAATGCCACATATCTGGCAGAGCTCTGATGATGGACACTGAATACACACTCATCCATGAGACCTATGATGGAAATTGTTCAGAATGCAGTATTTCCAGTGACTGATTATGGACATGCAAGTGGGACAATGAAGACGCAAGACAGAAAGAGTACTGACATCTTTGAACTTTGGTGCTACAGAAGACTTGTTTTCCACTTCACTTCTTGAAAGGAATCGATTGTGAAAACAATGACCATACAATGTGAATAGCCTAAGGAATCTGGCAGAAGACAGGGCATTCTCAAGGACGGCCATCTCTATGGATACCAGGAGTCCACAGAGATTTAACAAAATCAAATAACAATAAAATTAAGAAGAGAATATCAGCTGTCAAATTCATAGCCTGAAAATGACTAATCTGGTTCAGATTTTTTTATTATCTATGTCCATTAAACCCAGCTGTTACATACCATCAAATACACCACAAAGGCACCTCCGTATACACCTCCGTACAGTCTCCTCAGACTTTTGACTAAGATTAAATCATATCAGGACTTGTTTCAACATCAGTTTCAGCCTCATGTGTCATCACATTGGAAAGCAGGTACTTCAAAAGGTCTTCGAATTTCTTTTGACCACAATGGCAGAGAAATCAAGAGAGTTTGGCAGCTCAGTCTTTCTCAGGTTTCAAATAAATTAGCAAGGAAAGAAGATTCACGGCATCAGCAGGAAATCATCTACTAATTTAATCTATGGAGCAACCAAAAAAAACTTCTTTTTTTTTAATTTGATCAAAGACATGCATTTAATTATGGCAATAAAACAATTTGTCTCCTTGTCATCTTGAATAAAGTTGACAAATACCTGCAATAAAAAAACCATGATGGGATATAATGTCTCTTGGTGGCTCTTTAGTACCCTGTACTCTGGATTAGTCTACAGGGATGATCAGGATTTCCCTGCGAAAGTACTTTGAAAGAAGGACCTTGTAAAGTACATCCTTCATCAAGGGAGAGGGGGCCGCAAAGTTGAGCTATGAAAAAGACCTTTGGCTTAATCAGAACTGGAGGGAGCCTGGTATTCTGGCACATACCTCCACGAGCTTCAGATGATTTACATACAACTGACACTGCGTTTTAAAATGACAGCCAGCTCATTGTATGCGGCTGGGTGAGCTTCTGGGTTTCTCATTTCCGAGGTGGTTTATAGAGCATATTGTTCATTACAGGAGGGCATCTCACTTCGTCACTGGTCGTTTCAAACCATGAGCGAAGCCTCAGCCAACCAGCCTGAAGCTTAGCTTTGCGCTCTGGTGCTTTTCATTGTCACTCATCTGCAAGAGTGTAAATTCCAGGTCCATAAAGTAAAAATCCAGACCAAGATTTTGTTTCAACCAACCAGTTGAGTACTCTGTGACTCTTTATTCTCAACTGGTTGGTTGAAACAAAATCTTGGTCTGGATTTTTACTTTATGGACCTGGAATTTCTATCTCTGCTCTTCTGTAACCAAGTTCATGTCTTGGGTAGTTTGTTTTTGGTTGACTAGTCATGTGCTCATGCTGAACCAATATCATCCCCATGAAAATAACCCCAGGTACTGTGTTTGTGACATAATGCAAGGGGATGAAAAGAATGCAACAATGAGGTCACCAGCAGCATACTCTAGGACAGCAGCAATGAGGTCAGTATTGATGTACTCATGGATGACAGTGATGAGGTTATCAGAAATACACTATGCACAAAGGGCATTGTACCAAAAGGCCAAAGCAGAATTCAGAATGTAAATAACTATTTGCAGCCCAGTAGCAATTTCAACAAAGACCATATGGCCTTTGCAGCAGAGTATGCACTGTTCACCCAATATATTAGTATATATTGTATTAATATTTCATAAAATAAAGGCTGGCACAAGTTCAGCCAGGAGCAGAGGGAGATTAGGAGTCTGCGATCGGCCAGGATTCCAGAAGGAAAAGCCCTCTTACTGTTGCACAGGGACACCAAGCTGTGAGGTCTGTTTAGAGAGAGAAATTAAGAAAATCACATAACGACATGGCACTCTCCAGAGATTGAGAGAATATTTCACAGCTTCCTCCCACTATTGCCGAGGCAGATGTGACCTTTTCAGGAGTGAGAAAACAACCTGATTATTCCTTAGATTTCCAGAATTTAAATGCATTTCGTTCATCCTCCATAACCTCTTATCCAATGCCCACCCTAGGAAGCTTGGGGAACCGGCCCATCATGGGGCACATACACACAGAAACACAGACACACAGGTTTGTATTTATACCTTTGTGGGGACTGTCTATTCATTTCTATGGAGAAAACCCAACATGACGACCTTTGATTGCATTCACAGATCTTTGTGGGGACCCAAAAATGTGTGCGCAAACACACAAAAAATACAGCAACAGGTGCCACTGAATTCACCACGCTAGGGTTATAAGACTACAGTTCAAGACTTACGAAAACGGATGCTTTAGTGATAATAATTACCAAACACACACTTTTGGGAGGTGAGAAAGGTTGAAATCTGACAACTGAGCAATGTTTCAGCAATCATCTCAATAATCTGTGTATCAGATCTCTTGCTGTTTACTGCTTTTGTTTTGCACTTTCATGAATAGTCATTAAATATTCAGTAGAAAACATCATGAATGTGATATCTGCTATTCTCTTTCATGTAAACTGTTTTAGCTGCGAAACTGTGATTTACTTTACACGGGTTCCAACAATCTGCAGTATTACTCATGTGTATAGGAAAAAAAATTCAGGACACATGCACAGAACAGAAATAAAATCCAATACGGAAACAATTTACTGCTTTCATTTTGTTGGAGGAAAACAGACTGACTATCTGAATCTCTAAAGATTTTTAAATTGCTGGATATATTATGAAAGTACCATGATAACAATGCATGGTAACGCTCAAAGAAAACCAAATACTATTCTATAATGAGAACAAAGGTTATGACTCCAAGAAAAATATGTGCTGTCCAAGATAGAGAATTCAGTTCTTTTACTCAGGAGAGAGCAGGTCGAGCATGTTTAATAGAGTAATTTTTTATTTGTCAAATGATATACCATTTCTGTCACGCTATTGTAACACTGGCACATTTTTTTTTTTTTACAGAACCCATACAGGTCAAATAGCGGCAATATTTAATTGAATTTGTGTATTTCCATCTTTGAAGTAATGAACTGTCTACCAGACCGTAACAAAAAGCTATGTCGCTCTGAAAATGTTACTTCTCCCGACAGCGGAATAATGCTTTCCTTGGTCCTAAAATACATGGGATGACCATCAAGCTGACCTCGCAGCATTCAGCTTATTTATCTGTTTATTCTGCATCACAACCTAGTATGTAAATATTGTACACAGAAAGAGAGGCGCTTAATGATCTCCTTAATTTACCAGAGCAGAAAATCCAGGTCTGCATAAACAAAACACTGGGAGGGAGGGGTACACAGCCACCCAATGGACTGGTCTGATCCCTCCTCAACAGAGTAAATCTGAATGTTACCAAGAACAAATAAGAGTGAGTTCCGGTCTGGCTGCACAACAGTAAATAGATGCCCATTACAGGGGAAATCTCAGTATTTGGATTAATTGCTGCCCTTGGTATCTTTGGTCTGGCTGGAGCAGCGAGGCTTGGCTGAGAAATCCGGCCCGGCCTGAATCATAGCACCCTCCCCTAGCCACACCCATTATCAGGGCCCACTGTTTGCGCTCCTTCCAGCATGCTTACGGCACAATGGAACAAAAAACATCCTGGCAACAGAACAAAACTGTTTCGAACAAATTTAATTCACAGCACTCAGTGTTTGTTCACAATACTAAAAAATACTGGTGACAGATTAATTTTTTTTTTTGTTGTTTTGCTATTTTGGTGCTATTTTGTTTGTTGCCCTGATGGAGACAGTGGGTGCTTGCTTAGTCAAATGTCAGGAAGATTAATATTTCTTTAATAGGTTATGCAGAATCTGACAGTGTGAAACCAGGTGTACTCATGCGGCATGAGACACACAGACATACCCCTCCCAGTCCCAAATCTGACTAAAGAGAGCACAGCTTAACCCAAAGAGTGCAAAATGTATTTTAATCAAGGGAGGGAAACTTAAGGCTGTGGGAATCAAATCAACATTAATGAACAAAGGAAATAAGCTACCAATGTTGAGCTACATCAGGCAATAAAAACGGCCCCATGGACCTAGCAGACGAATCCCCAGAGTGGACTGCAAAGGATACTGGAGTTAAACTGTCAACTTCCCATATGAGTAATAATCTGCGAACGACAGCGCGCGTGTCAAAATCGGAGCTACAATTTCGCTCAATTCACAAGTCTGGCTACTCTGCCCCCACCTCGTTCCTCTTACAATACTAGGGAACATTTACCTTATGCCAGAAATTGAAGCAGAAGATGGAAAAAGCAAAGATGAGTGCAAAATCTCTCCGGCTGCATAATATCACGCGGCACTGCCAGTCAACGGTATGTAAGTAACATACATGTGTAGCTGAAGTCATTCCTGAAGATGAAAGGCTGCACAGCTGGTTATTTCTTGCTAGACAACAGTATCAGCTGAAGATCAAAATGAGAGCCGAATTTCACTTTTATCTGCTGCCGCAAAATGCTTAAACACCCCCCCCCTCCCAAAAAAAAAACAGCATGCCTGCACAGCAAAGCAGCCAAGTTGTATCTTTATAGTAGGTACATCTTAGCATGCTCCCACTGATTCTTCCACTTGTGTGATGCTTGGGAAAAGCAGATTAGCGCATTATAAATTTGAAACAAATGCGCCTAAGGATGTTACACTGATATTGCAAATATGAATAAATGAATTATGCGTACACGAAGGGTAACACCGTCCAATACCTCCTGCTTCCTAGTAAGATTCAGACCTGGGAGGAAAGGATTTTAAGCTCTGCAGAAAATAAATAATCTTTTGTGCAGTTCCACTGATGTCTTAAGTGAAAAATATTGAGCTGTAAAGTAAAACAGCCAGTGCCACCCTCCTGGAAGTATAATAACAATTATGCTGCTGGAATTTTTACTTTCCCTGTGGAATTTTACACTGAATGCTATATAAATGCAACCTCAATCCTCAAAGGGAAAAGACAATGGATGGATTTTATAAACAGAGATCGTTTTGTCTAGGTAAAGGATTCCTAAAGCTTCCTGGGAACAGAATTGGAAAATTAAGGAAGGAGCCGCTGTAATAAATGAATATGTTTTTCACTGCACAATACCTCCTGATGTTGCTGTAGATACATGGTCTTACAAAAGACTCTAAAGCAGGGGTCACCAATATGGTGCCCGCGGACACCAGGATCCCCCCAAGGACCACATGAGTGGCCCACGGACCTGTTCTAAAAATAGCACAACTCACCAGTGAGCACGGTCTAAAATGTAATTTAATCCTGTTTCTATTCTTCTTTAATCACATTTGCATTTATATAGATTTGAAAATGACAGTATGTAATAAAATAAGCATTAAAAACATGTTTATAATAATGAAGTTTAGATAAGTTTAGGGGGGCTTTTCAAACTGGTAGCTCTACGTATGGCTCAGTACCCGTGAAGACGGTCTCAGTTTCACAGACGTTGCTGACGCCTGGTCTTAAGAGCCACGTGCTAAAGTCCCAGTGTTTTTCCCCGTAATCATCAGTGTTTGAACATTCACACGAGTTAAAGAAGAAATGAAAATGCAACTTTAATTTGAGGCAAAAGGTAAAGGCTTTTTGCCCATTCTATCTTCAAGCATAAAAGCAGCTGTTCAAAAAAGAAATCTATATATATTTAAATTGGCGTATTTTAATTATGCAGGGACCGTTTTGGCGAATGCGTGTCCGAAATAGCCAGCAGACTTGTGTGCGCAGCACATGCTGAGAGGAGGGGGAGACGGGAGTGAAATAAGACGAGTCCAAGAACATTCAGGAACATCTTACATCTGCTCTGACGGATCCTTCCTTCCTCCACAGACGGAGCGGCAGAAAGGGCTGAGGTTTGCGAAGCGGAATGGCATCACTCACCACGGGCGTTAGATTAACAGCGTCAGCTGACTGACAGCGCAACAGTGACACGTCCGCAAATTAATCCGGCATGTCGTGGAGGCGCATGGGGTGTAAAACTAAATGTCGCGTCGATGTTATTGCTCTCGCCATTTGTCCCACGGCACAGCTGAGACGGACGCGTCGGCTGTTAGCCGGCCATCGACTGGCGCGCCTCGCCGGAGCCCGCTTCGCGCGCGCTAACGCTCTCGTGCCAGTTATCGAGCCGCTGAACGATTTCCGCTCGAGAGCCCGGGTCACCGCTGCAGAGTATCGCTGACGCCGCGCTCTGCTCTGCCCTGCTCTGCTCTGCCCTGCTCTGCTCTGCCTGTAGAGCTGCGCGAGGCACGCCGCCCTGCCAGCTCGCAAATTTACGGTGTCACGCCGAGATCCTCGGTTAACGCTCAGGGCTTAGTACCCCCCCACCCCGACGTACTAGGTAAAACTGAGTTCAGTGGGTGGCATGCATGATACCTCTTATCTTTGAATTTGGTTCGTGATCCAAACCCCGCATACTTATCCCTTTCATCCAGAAGATGATGTTCTGAGTGGGCTGTTATTTGGACGTGTTTAGTCACGAAAATGATTATTGAATATATATAACTAAACAGTTTTCTTAGTATAGAATGAACATGTGTCACGTATAGCAGGGAATGTGGAGGAAATTATGGGTTGAAATTGACATGATGCTAATGAAGCAGAAATGAAATTCTTCGCTTGAAGTGAATCATTAATATAAATATATCAAGTGCCCATTTTCAATATTGTGTACTTCCAGAAGACACATGGTTTATGAAAATATATTTTTTCACTGTTAAGTGATAGAGGTTCTGTTTGATGTTCATATTTCTGATGTACTTTGCTGTACAGCTTACTTTTACTAAATTATAACATCTCTTTGACCTTAACCTGGATGTGCAGCTTTATAAATGGACTGTCAGTGATTTTTAAAAATGTATTATAAAGCCATTCCTTAAACAGAACACAGCCCTGTGCCATTTTTCAATTTTTTTTTAGATATTCATTGCTTACTTACATTGAATACTAACAAATATACTGAGTACAACATAAGGGAACCTTCATGAAAGAAAATTGTCACATCTATTATTTTTAACACCTTTTGAAAAGGAATTTACTCGATGGCTGCTTGGCTACTTAAAACAGCAATGACCAAGTGTTTCCAGTATACATTTCCTTTCTGCTTTTTCAGCCATCCTCTTATACACAAATTCTTCCGACAAGTTCTGTTGCTTGTTCAATAATGACATAAACTGGCAACAGCAAATGATAGTGATTTACTGTTGGTACAAAGTTCTGGATGCATCGACGATGATGCGAATGGTTTTTGGCTAACCTGATATGCATCCTGTAAGCATGTTTTCTTGATGAGCTTCGGTTTAGATCTGGCTACCCATGCTGGAGTCCTGAGCACTCAGCAACTCATTAGGGGCCTACAGATCTCCCGATGTTTTTCTAGGATTCTCCATGACAACCTGGAGGATTTTAGGCCTTGCTTTTGCAGATGTTTTGCAAGAGGGCCATATTTGGGAAGATTTAGTAATGTTTCAAACTTTCTCATTTTAGAAAAAAAAAAATCACTGACTGCATCAGAAGATCCCCATGGCCTCTGCGAAGATTTTGAAACCTTACATACACTCTTGATAGGAATCACCACTGAATTTACTTTGATCATGACATGATGTAAATGTATAATAGGTACTGATATGTTTGCTGTAATATTATTGGACCAAAGACAATTTAAATCACTTTATTTGGAGAGTAGCACTAATCCTTACCGTGTTATTTTTCAGTCAAGCTTTCTCTGTATATTACTACTACCCACAACAATATCTGTCCAATTCAATAGGAAAAGGTGTGGGGGAAAAAATCTAAATTCAGACGGGAATACCATTGCATGGTAATATGTAAAAGTATAGTAAAAAACCAAACAGCTCACTAAAAGAGACTAATAAAATATACTGAAACAAGACATAAACCTGAATGAGAATTTGATGCAACCCATCAAATTCAAACCATCACTAGTGCAACCAAAGATCACAGCCGCAACCAACCCAACATTTCATAATGCACATAAAAGTTGACACTAACTGATTATGTTTTATGTATTCTGGTGTATTCTGATTCTCTAATTCTCTCAGTATTAGAAGAGTCTCAATGAATTCTTGAAGGCATGGTGAGAATGTTTACTTGACAACCTTATTCATATTTTTTACTCATAAAAAAATCAGCATTTCCCACAGCTATGGATTAAATAAATTGATATTCTTGGCATAAACACAATATTTTTATTACTGCATTTCTTAAACCGCCTCTATCTTCTGCAGCTCTTCTCTGCAGATTACGAAAACTCACTCTGAATGCACTCAAGATGGAAATTTTAAGATTTAAGCGTTTTATGTGTTTAAACATTAAGCTCCAATCTGTAACACTCAGGACACTCGCTTCACTTAAGCATGTTTTCAAGATAAATTATTCAAGATAAGACGACACCGAAACCTGACAGAGGTGACAGAGGACCCAGATGCCAAACTGAGAATAAACATCTTCCTATTTCTCAATTTTAGGACATGGTTCCCCATGAAGCCATTCAGATGTGATACAGGCAGGAAGATCCAAGGGAGCAGCATGTTCCTGTGTAGATTTGACGACTTGAAAGTATGGAAAACAAGAAGTATTGAGGCAGGCAGCTTTGATGAAACTATTCCCTGAACACAACAACAGATACATTTCAGATCTATTTTTTATTCATATGGAGGCTGTATACAGCCTAAACAAAGCTGTCCCGTTAAGACAAGGGGAATTTGAACAAATAAATCTGAGAGGAACATACTCATGGAAATTCTGCCACAAAGTTCCTTTAAGAAAAAAGTTACTGGATAGATATATTTTTATCATTTTTTAAATTGTACTTGCATTTCTACTTCTTCCTATCACTGTATATTTCAATGGAGCAGACCAGTTTCGGTATCTTGTCTGCTGCAGCAGAGCCAAACAGACTTCAGGTAACCATCGTGCAACCTGCAGTGCTGGATGAAATTGAGGGAACATGGGGAGCACAAGGCAGGCAAGCCCATGGTGAGAAGCCGGTCATTTTCTCTCTGCACTACCCCTCCCAGGGTGTGAGACCTACAGATGGGTCAATTCGGTGGTTCCGTCACGTAGCCCAACTGGTGGCCTCTGCAGAGGGTCAGGCCTCCCCGCGCCCATTACGTGGTCTAACATGGGCTCTAGCACGACTCTTGGGATCATCGGCAGCTCAATGGAATCAACCTTACAGGTGTTATCGGTCGATTCTCGGAGGACAGCGGGAGAAAGCCGCACTGGGCCATTCCTCTGTGACTCAACGTGTTATAATGGCACCTAGAGGGGATTACGTAGTCTGCAACGGGCTGATCCAATGCAATTACACCTCAGAGAGGGAATGACTCCTTCAACTAGACCCCCCCACTCTGTAGTGTCCTTGTGACCGCAAGGAACCGTAGGAAATTCGACGCCCACCACGTCTGGCAAGCATGGTGTCAACTCACTGGTGGGACTGTTTTTCATGTATTGGGGTTTGTTTTTGCTGAATATCAAATCTGAACTAAACGCCACTCACCCTGTAAACTGGACCTATTTCTGCAGGATTCCTTAGATGAAGGGCTCATTTTCACCAAATGAATGTTGGCTGTGTTGAATCTTGCACATTGTTATATTAAACATTTAACATTTATGAATGCTTGTGCCATACTTAGTTTTTTCAAGCATCTCAGCAGCTATTGATGCTGTTTGTCTTCGGTGTAATGCACTATATTTAGCATATTTTTACATATATATTTTATGCCACAAATGCTTATTTTCAAATCAGTTAAATTAAATGAAAATATGGAAATTAGAAGATGACATTTTGAAATTGATACTAGTAGTGTTTGGCCAGTCATTTGAACTCGAAAGATTTTTCTTTTATCCTTGTATTCTGCATTATACTACAAGCATAATACTTGCAATAAATGTTCTTAATAAATAAATACATTCAAATTTAAATATTTATCTACTCAGACTGTTTATTTTTATCCATCCATTTTCTGTAACCACTTGTCCTATGCAGGGTTACAGGGAGCCTATGGGTGCAGGGAAGGGAACATCCCAGGATTGGGGAGTTTGTATGTTCTCCCTGAGTTGTCATGGGGTTTCCTCCAGGTACTCCAGTTTCCTCCCACAGTCCAAAAACACGTTGAGGCTAATTGGAGTGGCCAAATTGCCCGTTGATGTGCATGTGTGAGTGACTGGTGTGTGAGTGACTGGTGAGTGTCGACTGGTGAGTGAGGACTGGTGTGTGAGTGACTGTGAGTGAGGACTGGTGTGTGAGTGACTGGTGAGTGAGGACTGGTGTGTGAGTGACTGTGAGTGAGGACTGGTGTGTGAGTGACTGGTGAGTGTGGACTGGTGAGTGAGGACTGGTGTGTGAGTGACTAGTGAGTGTGGACTGGTGTGTGAGTGACTGTGAGTGAGGACTGGTGTGTGAGTGACTGGTGTGTGAGTGACTGGTGAGTGAGGACTGGTGTCTGAGTGACTAGTGTGTGAGTGACTGGTGAGTGTGGACTGGTGAGTGAGGACTGGTGTGTGAGTGACTAGTGAGTGTGGACTGGTGTG
>JAODUD010000046.1:7319149-7341962 GCA_026784285.1 Stomatorhinus walkeri | reverse complement strand
TTGCAGCGTTAGTCATCTGAGGAGAATTTACATGCATCGTTTGAGCGACAGTAATCCCATACAGGAGCAGGTGCGGCTCTCCGAATGCGAGCAGCACGTTAGCTTTTGATCTGGGCTGCGGCTCGTTCCTGCGAATTTGTCTGAAGCGGAAAGGAAGAATAAGATGAAATGAATCCTCACGGTCCATTACTTTGCAGACGCTCTCAATCCACAACCGCTAAATCGATACAGCGCACACTCTTAAAGATGTGAATTTTAATGCTTTAAAAAACAAAAGCAAATGAATGATCTGTTGCCTCTTGTCGGCCAAACACGTCACTGTCCAATGCTGAATGACTCTCACACGTTAATGTGCCCCGAGCCGCAGAGAACCATCTGTGTATCATCAGTCTGCTTGTAAATAATACTCTGCATGCTACGCACAGAGTATCCACAGCTACCCTCCTTGATTTCCATCTTCGGTGCTACCCAATCCAAAATGACCGATTTCCACTTCTGTTTTCCGCATGACCTAAAAAGGCCTTTCACATTTGGCATTTGGTGAAACAGGCCTGGATACAGACCAAAGTATCTCACAGACATCTCTCTAATTCATTTAGAGTCTTCGGATAATAATTAAGCCCTTTCTAAATGGTGATGCCTAAATTTAAAGCGATGCGTAAATATTTCAAGATAACTTCCAATCAATCGCAGACGCCCTTACATACGTATGGACAACTTAAGGTGTTCTGAATCAGGGGTGACACTGGGACGGGTGTCAGATTGGCCTTTGTATGTGGCACAGATTTCCTGTACAATGCTTATTACAACATTACAGGCAGGAAACATGAATAGTCACAGTTGATGTAAAACTGAGTCATAGGGTGTCAGTTAGTTGGCACCATGGTTACTTCCTCCCAACTCACTCCAGCCGCTCCACCCCCACGTCCTGCTGTCAGACCCGCCCTCTTCCCCCCCGATAGAACCCTCCTTAATGATGACGGTAGGTGGCTAGGGGGGAGCTAAGGCAGCTCTTTAACTCGTGGGGGCGTGTTGAGGGGACAGAGTGATGCTTAATTTAAATCAGATTTAAAACGACTTAGGGTGTTAATTAGAATCATATTGATCTACGCCCTAATTTGCCTGGGTCTTGACTCAGGAATATGGTGACGGCGTTTCCACGACATCTGTAATGGGAAAATGGCAGCCGTGACGCTCATAAACGCCTTTCACGAAGACGCATTCAGTGTGACTGCATAAGATGCCATTTCAGCTGCCAATATGAGGTAGAGATGCAAAATCCTTCACCGTGTATGAGCATGTAAAAACATCTGTCTTCCTCCACCGTTCCTAGGTTATGTCCTCAACTTCGCTTCCCGAGGGACAGTCGCTTTAACGTCTCTATGTTTGTTTATGTATTTTTCCTTAAATCTGAAGTACTACAGATGGCCGACGTTCCACATCATGGGACCCCCCCCCCAGCACTGGGGGTTGCCTCACTGGCTGGCGGAAACCTGGACAACGTACATGTGTGATGCATCCAGAATCCTGAAGGGTGTCACCCCTTGGGGGCAGCAGCAGGTTGCCGGCAAAGGCAACTATATCTGAGGCCAGGTAGAGCTTCCATAAGGCATGCAGACAAGAGCGCCCCCTTTTGGACATGCACAAACAAATGTTGCAACAATTCAAACATGCAATCTATGGCCTTAAAATTTTTTGAAAGATGTGTGTTGTAGCTCTGGACACATTAACATAATGTGATGCAATTATGATGTCCTCTAATGAGAGTGAAATGCATTTTTGTACACAATTACCTTAGGAGAATTCTCTGCAGCTATTTAATATGAGCTGAATGCTTAAGATGCGCGCTATCTTGTTTCCATTTACACCAAATATTACAGTAGACTGGTTTTTATCACTGCTGGTCATCAAATGTGTAGCGTTAATGAGAGAATTCTCCTCCAAAGCCAGAGTTCAATTTAGATGGGAGGTGAAAATGAATCACCACTAAAGGCACATGAAAGTTTTATTCTGCTCTCCTATGCTCACTTGTACAGCTCAATTCATCAATGCGAGCTTCCAGGGGGCATCCGCCTGCACCTTTGAAGTACCAAAAGCGTAAAATGAACCTCGGCGGTCAGGTGCTTTGAAGGTTACTCACCTGGTCCTGAAGTTCGCTGGGTGTGGATGGCCGTCATACAACGACAAAAAGTCGTATTCCTCTTCCACCGCAAACGACTGAAAGACAATCTGGATCCTGTTCCCCTCTTCGGCGACAATGACCCACGTACAGTTTGCGCCGTTTGGATATCCGTAAGGAAAGCCAGGGCTCTCTATGGTACCGTTTCTCCCTTTTAATGTCCCTCCGCAGGTATAAATGAAACCTGAAATGAAGAGAATGCACAGTTCTGTGTCAGAGCATTCCAGAACCTTCTCCCAGGAACAGGACATAAAAGGAGCTATTGTTTGGAGAAGACGTAGCTTGACTGCATTTCATTTCAATGCCAAGGGAAGATGCTTCCAGCATCAACCTTGATTCCACAGAAAGAGGATAATAGCTCCAGAATTGATGGACAGTCTAGCTGGGGGTCTTTCTTCTCCCCCTTAGATCTTCAGAGGTGTGCCATACAGACCGACATGTGTTAGAGATCTGTATAAGAGTATACAGTATATACCACCAACACACACAACCAGGTCATAACAATGACATTCAGATTCAGTGAAGACAAAAAATGCACTTCTGGATATTGGAATGTTTAAATATTTGTATTAATACTGTGGAGCAGAATTTCTTATAGCTATTTAACATTCCCACCCCCCATTTTGATGCAATTCCCTGCAGACTGCAGCAAAACACAAAGAAATATCTCTACCTGATTGCTTTTATGTTTTGTGTGTGTTGCATGCATAATACCAAGTTCATATAAAATATATACATGCGATGTAGTCATCAGGGAACATTCTGGAAGGATTTAGAGAATCGGCACACAGAAATCCTAATTACAGTCTGATGTGAATGGAAAAAGACGGTTGGGGGCAATTAAAAAAAATCGATGGCAAAATTATTCCGGCAGCCGCATCCCGTGACTATACTGGTGAGAATTAATAGGCTCAGACGTTTCGGGGTGTCTGTGGTGTAAAAACTATTTTCGGATCACACCGAAATGCTTGACCCCTGGCGATTTTCTGTCATTCGTCGACAAACCGGAATGGGATCCCGTACGGGGAAAGGTGAAACGCCATTAAGACAAACGGACGGTAAGCCAGAGCAAACGTGACAGTAGCGGGGATAAGCGTTTCACACTGTGTCGCTAATGGGCAGACGCGTGCTTAATTATTCTTTTTATGCTTCTCAAGCCAAGTCAATTTTTGTCCAATCACCTGAGGTTTGCAGCAGACCGCAATTATGAAAATGTCATTTTTCAGTTCCCTCAATATTCTCCGTTTTTTTTTCCTCCCAGGCAAATGCAGTTGGAGATGTGAAGGGCAAATCAGATTACGGTGTTTAATTAAAATACATAGTGAAAGGACATTATTAGGTCAACACTTGATGACTCAATCATTAAAATATTCTCCATGGGTATAACAATGAATTACTTTAATGCTACCTATTTTGGGTACAGATGTCCCCCTAGATAGATTTATGGTGCGTTTATTTGCTGAGGAAATGAATTAACTCAGTTAGGATGCACTATTTCTCCCCTTACCGTCCCTAAACATGTGTTTCACGCTAAGTCGAAGAGAGGTTTAGCATAGCCATTCTAACCCAGACAGCATGACTCACAAAAACCCATTAAACACTTCTTTTTTTAAGGTCTGTTCGGATGAGCCAATCATCAGCCTAATAAAAGCAACTTGATCCTCTCACCTCCCCCTTAGCGTTAAATACGCACGACATTCAATGTGACATGGTGATATAAAACACACCTACATATTCAGAGAGCGGGCTCTGACTCCCCTAGTCACGGCGAATTCAGTGAAATAAGCGGCCATCACCAGTGCGTGGGAATGGTACTACAGCGTCGCGGAGTTCTCAGCTTAAACGCACCAAAAACAGAGAACAGATTGCTTCAAACGAATTCATGCCGTCATCTCGCTTTCGTTCATTGAGGCTAACGATTCGGCCGATCTGGGAACGGTGTGAGAGACGCCTTATTCCCGACAAGACTTCTGCGTCCTGACAGCGCACCCTGGAATGTGCCGGAAGGCATGGCGATACATCCTTTACACGTGTACCGTCTAATCCAGCCTTGTCACTTTGAAGGAAACGGCCAAGCAGACGACCACGCTTCCAATATTTGTCAGCGTTTGTCTCATTAATTATCGCAACGAGCCTCAGGTTTTGCATCAGCAATTTTGGTTGTGGGAAGATTATTGTGGATTCGCTGCCCCGCATGCCGCCTCTTGTGATTTTAATACAATTATTCTAGGCACGTGGAGAACCGCAGTTATAAAAAAGGACTTCAGAAAGACTAAGAAAGTGTTATTGAGCAAAGCACTACCCTGGAATTACACATTTTCATAAATGCATCTTAAAACGTGATCAAATTTATTTTGTCAAAGTTGGATAAATCAGAAGAGTTCTTTAACTTTTAACTTGTTCCATAACAAGTAGTACTGTCTACCAGAGATCTGTTTTTTAGACAGTATAGATTTTCATTTCTGTATTATTAGATGGTAGGTGTAATATTATGCTCCTGAAGATGTTTAGATGAAATGTTTGGGTACTTTGCTGCTAGAGCTAGCATCTGGTCCTCAAACAGAAGTGACCACCGTGCCATCGCTTTTCATCCGTCATCCCGCGATGAACATAAATCCCGGCATCCACGACACACTCATCTCCGCGCTGACTGACGGCGCATTCTAATTACTGCGCCGAACCAGCAATCAACATTGGCAGCTCCCCTCTCGCCCCCTGTTCTCTGGAGCAGCTGGTGCAGATGTTCGCAGCGGGATTGACAGCAGCCCCTCCAGAGCCGGGGGTCGAACGCCGCGCTTAGCCTGCCGGCTGGAGGCTCCGGGTCAAGCCTGGCCGGTCTCGGGGTGGACAGGCACCTGAGCAGGCTTCCCCCACAACGGCAGGCCTGAGAAAAACCGTCTATCTGGATAGCGGCCTGGAGGCTCCCCTGCGTCTCGCTGACTTGCGGATTAACTCTCGGGACTAACGTTCACCTCTGCCGAGCTGCTTCCTTGCATTTAAAACTGCAAACAAATGCTAAATCAGCAGGTGCATAAAGATGCAGCTCTTTGGAATTGGTACATGTGCACCTGTGTGTGTGCGTGTGCGTGTGTGTGTGTGGGGGGGAGACATGCCACCGCAGAGCTCCGGAGTACCCGTGTCCCCTGGCAGAGGTACACAGCTCGTTTTCGCCCTGGCACCGAGCCGCCAGCCCCCCCGCTCGCTGTTCTCAAGCAGCCAGTTTGTCTGCTGCCCAATATTTACAACAAAGCCCCCGCTAGACACCTCAGGTCAACCTTTCAGGACTGTGTTTTTTTTTCTTACGGCCAACCATGCAACTGGAAGCAGCCGGATCCCACTCTGCCGGCTTTGCAAAACCCCTTTTACGCATCACACAATCAGGATCATTTATCTTGGCCAAAGAGGCTCGGCGTGAGTGAGATTGTAGTGTGATGGTATCACTGTGATCCTTTGTATGACAAGCAATTCAAAGCTGTTGGATGGATGGATGGATGGATGGATGGAGTATCATGGTGTGGGATCAAAATATCCGTGTCAGGCTTCCCAACGTGACACCCTATGCGAATGCTCCAAAAAATGTGTATCTTTGTCAAATAAATAAACACTTTGCAAAAATGATATACTAGAATTTGAATATAGGCTGAAATCCAAGTAAAAATGCTGGCATTCATCACAGTATTTGTATAAATATACATGAAATTTGCATTTATTATGTCCTCTTATAAATTGATTTCCTCCATTTTTCTATGATTTAAAGGATGCAAAACTGTTTTGGCATGCAGATACCCTATAACAGACTTAAGGTGTAGGCCTTAGAGTACTCTATAGCCATTAAACCCCTTCAGATTTAATACAGTACTTATTACCACTATGTGGATGGATTGCAATTACCATGCTAATGCAAATTGCCCGAGCGATTTAGCTGCCTGTTCTATACAGGGACATGATGTATGGTTATTGTTGCCCTTTAACTTTTCAATGTCAGAAATATAGGATTTGCCGTTCTCCAGACAGAAGTGCCTTTAGGTAACAATTACTCATAAACTAAAAAATAATTATGCACCCCTTAATACCCCTGGTATCAACTGGATTGAAATCTGAGGTAAACAAGTTGAAACAAGCTTAAGTGGGGACCTGCTTCTTTGCAGATGGGGTCCATTTCCCTTCCACAATAGATTGAAAGAGGATGCTGCAAGTTTTCCCAATGCTACCGGCCTAGCTAATCCCAAGGTGCGTGGTCAAAACCTAATGGCTACAGGGGAGTTCATGAGAGATGCGGCTAATGGCCGTTCAGAAAATTCCACAAATGCTCAAGCTGTGGAGCGGCATCTGTGAGCACATGGGAGTTTTACTTATACAAAAATGTTCTGAGGGTAGATTGAAAAATTGTTGGTTCAGAGAGATAACCAATCAGATTGTGGAGGAGGTGGGTCCAAGAAACTAAAGGAGGTGGGACCAACCAATCAGATGTCTTGGACCCACCTACTCTACAATCTGATTGGTTATCTCTCTGAACCAATCATTTTTTCATTCTGCCCTCAGAATATTTTTTTGAAGTAAAACTCTCATGAGCCATCTGTGCAAACCACCAGGCGCAATCAGTGAGCCATTGACAATGCATGCAGCGCTTCCTATGAGTGGCCTTCCCTAAGCTTAGGGATATATGTGTAGCTCATGATAGTGTGGGTTTCCCATGGATATTTTAGTGCTCCTGGGAGTTCAGTGTATGCTCTAATGTATGACCCTTTATAGAGTGCTTTTTAAATGCATGACTGCGAATGAACATCAAGTTTTGCGCACCTCTTATGAGGCTCTGCAGATACACTTACACAGATAGACTTTCAGCAGGGCTGCTGCTAGAAGAGGTGTTGGTGTGGCCAGCAGGGGGAGCCCATCCTGTGCTCAGTGTGGACCCCAGTGTCACAATGCAGTGACTGGGACACTGTGCTGTAAAAATGGTGCTGTCCTTTGAATGAGATGTAAAACTGAGGTCCTGACTCTCTGAGGTCATAAAAGATATCTGGGCATCTTTCTAAATAGCAGGTGTGGTACCCTGATGTCCTGGCTAAAATTGCCCACTACAACCCTTTCATATCTTGTCAACTAATCATCTCCTATATCTAATTCTCTCCTGCCCCTTCACCTCCTTGGCTGCTGTGTGCTGAGCGTACTGGCGCAGAATGGCTGCCGTCGCTTCATCCAGGTGGGGGCTACACAGTGGTTGTGGTTGAAGTGGCTGCCCAATTGCTTCTGTAATGCTCTTTGGGTGCTCTGAAAAGCACTATATACAGTAAATTTTCCATTCGTTCATCCATTCATTCATCCATCCACAAGTCCCACAGAGGCCGGGTTGCTTATTCACAGTATTGCCATACCTGAGTCTGAATACTGATTTTGGCATGCTGATCTCATTTACCACCAATCAGCACCGACCTAATAACGATTGCACCAGCCCATTCCTGTAATAAAGATCGCTGTATAACTGCAATTTGTACAGGCCATTATCCGGAGTATTAGGAACCACTTAGTATCATACACAGGGACTCACATTAGCAATTCATATACTGTAAGTACATATTCTCTAAGGGACTGTCCTCCCCTTGGAATCTGTCTTAATAAAGTGCTCAAATAAAAAATAAACAAAAACCAAATACATTTTAGTGCTCATTTCAGTCTCTGTTGTATAAACACAATTTGTCCTGCCTTTTGTTCTATTTGTTTCTATTTTTGGTGTTATGTCAACATGCTAAAATTCATTCATTTACTCTTGTTGCAAATTTATATTGTTACGCTGCTTGCTACATTTCCTCGTACACTTTGATCACTCTTTTACCAACGATTATTTTTTTTTAAGTTATTCTCTGTGAAAGTGCTTTTTGCAAGTATATGCTATAAGCTGTTAAAAAAACATGGTGCATGCTGTCATTAAACCAAACTTTCTCCTTTTTAAGCATTCTTGCTGGTATTTTCAAATCTGCCAGAACAATAAATTAAATACCTACATAAAAGAGAAACAGGATAAATGGATATTTTGAATTCACAGAATGGATTTCCTACCCGCTTTTGAAATAGAGGAGTGAAAGATGGAAACTGACCTCCAGATGAACCTCGGATTAATTGCTTTCATCTCTGCACTACGCTTTAAAGCCACCCCTGGTTGCAGTGTATTTGTGTGGCTGTTGCAGAGACGAAGGGGAGAGACGCTTTGGTGAAAAATGAGTGTCTCTCCTGTGGAATGCGTTTCAGATAATGATGGAATGACTTTACTACGCGGCTGTTGGAAATGTCCCAACGGGGATGAAGATTCGGGTCTGGCGCCATCCCGGTAGATGCAGGCAGCTGGAGCGAGGTGCCTGGTCGACCATGCCGAAGAACCCCCCCCCCCCCAAGGTGAGCTGTTCTCCCGTAAATGGGGCTTTAAGTGGGAGAAGCTGTGCGTCAGCCTGCGAGAAAAATGTCAAGGTGTTATCGCAGGTTCACGGCGAGCAGGATCCTTCATGGGCATGGGGGGGGGGGGGTCGACCCCGCACTCTGCCCCCCCACCTGCTCACATCACGCCCAGCTGTATACCACCTGCTCTTGCTCGCCTGCTCCCATCGTGCCAAAATAAGCTCCTGTTTTCAGGTGGAAGTATTTTTGGACATGCTGTGTTGCGTTTTGAGACGCACAATGATGAGTAAATACACCATATACTGAATATCAGTGCTCCAAGCTAGCAGGGTTCGGAAATTTGTGTGTAAAACAGGGACAAGACAAACCCATTGTTTGGTGCAAACCCCTGCCAAATCTCTGTCTTCTCTTACTATAAAGACAGTTATTTCCTAATGTAGTATTTTAACAGTGACAATCACAAACAGTATCAGTTCTTTCACTCAGTCTCACACAGTCAATATCAGCCACAATGGCGTGTATTATGATGACGTCATGATTATTATTGAACTCAGTACTTGTACTAGTACAAATAACAATACCCTTTTCAATCCTTTGAACCCTCACAATATTTATATTAGTCATATATTGAGTTGCCTATCTAGCCAATTCAGTGTTGATTATGTGGCACTAATAGTCACCCTCGTGAGGTAAAACCTTGCTCACTAGTATTAATTATCTAACACTTATCAGATTTCCTGCGATAACGGTGATGGAGGGATTTTGCAGTTTGCAGTGACATAGGCTGCATTTATTCCTCCCATTTTGTATTTTCTAAATTAATAACTGAATATGGGATTTCCTGCACTGTCAGAGAGACTAGACCGCAGCACGCAGGGCACACAGATTACTGATTGCGACGTGCAGGAAACACAGGAAAGGAGACATACTCCAGCAAACAAGTAAGGAATACGTGCCCTCGTACCCTCCAAAAGTGACATGACTGAGCTCTGAGCAAAACTAGCTGCTCCTGATACATGAGGTCTGGTTTTAATTAAGACCCCAAAGGATCACACTCATCATTCTTGGACAGAACAATATGGTGACACAGGTGTAGCAACTGTTGCATTCAATATCAGCTGCTTTCCATGCAATGGCTGCAAAAGTCTGGATACAAAACTAGCAGGATTCACCTGTATCTATAGTCTGTGCTGCAAAAATTATAGGGGGATTTCAGTGAAAGTTCTTGTCCAATTTTCCCAACACAAATAGCACTGTTATCGTAAAACAGCAGATCGTACGCACGGAAATGCTTCACAAACACTCGGTTTTTGTATTTTTGACTCACATTTCAGTAGCCTGAGTGTGCAGTACAAATTATACCTTCACTTTTCCCAAACTTACAGAAGACAGTGTAAATAAATAAACAAGTAAATGTGAAATGGATACAGCTATTGGATCAGCTTAGTACCAGTGGGAGGTATCATGTGAGCCTGTCGTAAATGTCAAGCGATTCCCAAATGTTCTCACTCAAATCGTACAAAAAGCAGCCTGTCAGACAAAAATCCGGCAGCTGGCCTTAACCACGGGGCTACAGTGATGTGTGTCCACAACACGTGCTGAAATGTGCAACCAAGGTAAAAAGTACATACTGTATATATCAGTGGCTGTCCGTTTCACCATCACCATCATAGACGCAGGAAGCGGAAGTTAGGAAATTTGCATGGTTTAACGATGCAACCGAAAGTATAATGCATGCAGAGCGAAGGGAGTTCAAACCTGAAGCGAGGCTTTTGCCAGAAAACCTTCTAATGGCAGATTTTTTCTTAGAATAAGAAAAGGGAAGTTTAAAAAGCTGTCAGCAACAGAAGGCAGGGCTACACTCTTGGGCAGGATGTCAGCTCATCCTCACATTGCCTGTAATTACACACTTAGGGCAATTCGCACAAGCCACTTCATGCAAAGGATATGGATTCGGACAGCGGTGGAAGAAAAACAGACCATTCTGAGGAAGCCAGCGCAAACAGGGGGGAAAGAGGCAAACTCGACACACAGAGAAGTGGAGGCAAGGCGTATACCTGTGTCACTAGAGGTGACACCCGCTAGGTCACTGTGTCCTCCCCTGGCATTACCTCCCCACATTTCCTAAATCTCAGACTGAATGCAAGCATGGTTCAATGTTGGTCAGTTATTTATCAACAGCTACTTTCTGGCAATATGACACGCCGTTGGTAATGGGAGGACGGAAACCATGGAACTCGTCACTCTGGGATGGCCATGGCTCATAGCAGCTGCATTTGGGATTAATTAAACTGGACCTGGTTTCACACCAGCTGTATTTAACCACCATGATCGATACCAGGCCATCCGCCGCTCACCAATAATCCTGTCGAGTCCCCTTGGCGGTGCACATTTTCATCTCCTCCGCTCTTTCGGCTGTTTCTACGACAACAAGGGAGCTTCCCGGTGACGTCCGGAAGGTACTGGGCTCCCGGCCCGGGTGATGCTTTCCCACACTCCGACCGAGATGGTCCCAGCAGCCCCAGATGTACAAGCTGTAGCGAGGATGGTAACCCATACCGGTCCAGATCTCCCGCAGTTCAAACATGCGCCGCAGCAGCAGTGAACTGCTGAAACTCATGAGAGGTTTTGTGATGACGGTAAGCACACGCCATTCGATATATACGCCACAGCCTCAGCCAACATGCGCACACACACACGCGTGTAGACATGAGAATCTTAAAAGCACACACACCACAGGCTAAACCTTCGATGAAGACACTCAATACGAGATGAGCTTCACGCCCTCGGCGGAGCTACATTTCATGGCCTTAGCGAGCACACTTAGTGCAGGCTATATTTCACGCTGTTAGTGAATACGCACAACACACGCTGAATTGTATGCCCTCCGGGAACACACACGTGGCACCAGTTACACTTCATGGTCTCAATTTCATAGCCCTAGAGGGCTTGCTGACACACAGGCTAGAATCCATGACCTCTGCAAACGTTCACACACGCAGCCTCAGTCCAGATCGCTTCTTCTGACTGCGAAGATACATTTAGAAAGAAATCAACCATTATTGTAAAGATCAAATGAAAAAACAGAATATTATACACTGTCAGAAAAATAGTACTAATGTATACCTCTGAGGGTACGATTGCTTGTCCCCGGGTCTGTACCCTCAAGGGTCTACCCTAGATGTAGGTAAATGCACCTTTTAGGCTAATTTAATGTACAGAATTGGACCTTAAGTCCCATTTTTGTACCACTAGGGGTACATTAATGTTGTTGTTGTTTGTACCCTGAGGAACAAAGCTGTACCTGGGCTAAGGTGCTTTAAATGGGGAGGATTAATCAGAACAATTCCAAGAGCCCTTGATTTACATGGGCCCTAAAATATTTGGAACATAATTGCATTGGCATGGGTTTGGGGGCCAATATCTTGAGCAGCATCCCTTGCAGGCCTGTACCCTTTCTCCCGACAGTGTAAGCAGGGATACAGGGAGGATACTGATCTAGCTGAGAGTTAATGGATAAAGAAAATTTAATTTCTGATATTTTAGTAGGTTCCTGCTAGAAGCCCAGTGGGTAACACTGCTGCCTCACGCCTCCACGCTTTGGGGTTGGAAACGTGGCCCGGCTGTGTGTGTCAAACTTGTTCTCCTCACGTTGCAGGGATTTACACAACTGCTCTGGTTTCTTCTGGCAGTCCAAAGACATGCAGTTAGTCTAACTGGCGTGTGTGGATGGCCATCCACGGCGGACTGCTGCCCCCAGCTCATGCTGACCGTGACTGACGTGCCACCCGTCCAGGATTTTCCGGGACCACCCCGGATTTGGGTGTCGGTCTTGGAAAAAAGTTAATTCCGGAACACGGAGCATCCGTATCAGTTTTTCTATGAAACCGACCTAAGCCAAGGTTTGCAAAGGTGCCACTATGTGCAATGTTTCTAGTCGATAACTGGGTGTCCAGGATTTTACAGGATTGAGGTAGCAACTCCTGGGCTGTTTCTCAATATCAAGGATGCAAAGATCCTTCTTGTGGTCTTGGAAAGAGCTTTCTTCTTATCTTGCCTCCCAAGAGTGAACTCGGGGCACGATGAGTCATGGGATCGGTCTCGTTTGGCGAGGATGCAACTGATGTGTCTTTGATATTTGGGACAGGGCAGGAACGGCATCTGGGGATCTTTACCGTCCTCTGCACTTCTGTTCCTAGTATTGGACTGTTCCTCGGCAATGGAAGATGACGTAAGACGGGTAAGTGAGAACACAAGTACAATCAAGTATGCATATTGAGAAACACCCCGGTTCTCCAGAGCATTTCGCTTTAGTACTGAATAACGTTTTGCTAATTTAAGTCTTTAAATAAACTGTAACTGAACCTCCTGAACACTGAGGCTATTGTGCTGGTTAATTTTCTGTCTCGTCACTTTTATTGTACCGAGCTTTACACTCTTTCCCATTGTATTTTAAAGAAAAGGTTCTCAGTCCCACTGTCATTTAACAGGCATTTATTATTATTATTTTTTTTTTAAAGAGGGGCAACATCAGGGGCGAGCGTCAGCTAACCTTTACGTAAGTGCCTGTTTATAAAAAGACGTCGGCATGAAATCTTTTGGGAGATTCACTGCACGGTGCAGGACGCCACGCAGCCGGCGGCGTGACTCACACGCACGATTATTGCCACGTTCCGCTAAGTGAATAAAACGGTAACCCAGCGAAGCCACCCCGCTCTCCTCCCAGGCGCAGCACGACGTTGCTGGGGGACACAGTCGGGTCACAGTCCCCCGGTGGGGCTGCGTGATCAGATAGCGAGCGCCCTCCACTGGGCTTTCTGGGTGACCAGGATCAGAGCCCAGGGGTTTGCCTGGAAAGCCTATGATGGCTTCATTTCCTCATCACAATGATACCGTTTTTGTTCAAAAGAAATCCAGTGTGGAATGAATAAATGAGCGCTCATTAAAAACAAAGCGTAATTCTATTAAGGAAATCCCTGAGTAGCTGTACAATTCTAAAAATTCTGTTTCACAATCAGGGACGCTGTAAAGGGGAGGAAAGTTAGGATGATTCTAAAAAATCGGAAACTTAATTCAGGATTGGTGGTCTATTATGATATGGCTGTCGTGGGGCTCAAAGTCTCTAGCAGCGCCCAATGTGCGGTAGGTAAATTAGAGTGAATATTCCCACATGGGGAGAAGGGAAACGTGGGACGCATGGCCACTATCATAAAAACTTAAGTTATATGATTCCGTCGAGATGACTGAAAATACTACTAACATTCTTTATACGCCCAGAATCTACGAACAAAATAAGAACGGAATAATCTGAGTGAAAATATTGTTATATTTGACAATGAAAAAATATTAAATACCTCTTAGGGAGAGAGTGATCTGTATAGACTTACTCATTTTAATGTGGGGAGCTACAGTGCAATGTAACATTCAAGTTACATTAAGTGAATATTGACATTTTATTACCTGAAATGGAATAGATCAATCAGGTGGCAATAAAGCAGAATCCAATAAATAAAGGCAATAAATACCTCGTATTATGAAACCAATATATGAATTTGTCTATATGTGACTCTCTGCCGAGGGATTCCTTTAGATGTAAAATATTATCATTCCTCAGTGTACTTAAAGCAGCATGCTTATTTCTGTACCACACACGTCCATCCATTTTTCTTTTCATTTCATTTTCATTATCCTATACAAGGTTGCTGGGATCAGGAGCTTATTCCATAACCTAGGGGCACAAGGCAGGGAATAATCCAGAATAGGGTGTCCACCCATCATGTGTCATTCACAAGTATTCATACCTGCAGACAGGTGGGCGACTCAGATCCACCTTAATCTGTTAATGCATGATGGGGGGACCCCGTGATGACACAAGGGGAACATGCAAACTCATACAAAACCGTGGCAGAGACTTGAACCCTGGGTACCATATACAACAATATTAAATTATATATTTTATATAAAACGCATGAACTTCATATTGGTTTTACTTAAAAAGGAACCAACAGTCCTTAACGTGCGATTAGGTTTCTTTGGATTCCATGACTCTGAAAAACCAACCTGGGAGATGCTATGAACTAACCCATAGCTGAAGTGCTAGTTTACATCGCGATCGCACGGCCCACGCAGGATGCTGATGCAGCCTATTCATAGTCATGTATGGCTCAACAAAAGATAAGTGCTCTGAGTAACACAGCTCACAAAGACATTTTTAAAAAGTGCTGGGGGCGTTGTGTGGCTCAGCAGGTTATGGCTCTGTGCGTGTGATCGGAAGGTTGTTGGTTCAGATCCCGCAATCAACAAAGTGGCGTCAGCACTGAGTAGTTTTATTCATATCCTCCTCAGCCCCCACCCATTCATTTATGCCCATTGTAGTGGACATGTTGTTTTTCTATCCTTTCACTGATGTAAGGAAACATATTTATTCCTGTTGTACACTAAAGAGGACATGCTGTGAAATTAAAAATAAATTTGAAAAAAAATCTAAATTGCAAGATGTCTTATTTCCTCCAAAGACAAATAACCTATAATTGAAGGACACTCTTTTCCTTGGGTCTCAGGAGGATTTATATAAAATTACCCCCACACACACACACAAATTCCTAGCAGGAAAAAAATCAGCTAACCAGTCTGCCATTTAAATATATATATTACTGCACAGTTCTTCATGAAAGAAGTCCAGTATAACGTAATGTCTCATCAGAGTCATATGTACGCACCAGTCTGCATGCTCTGAAACTCACTTCATCTGTAATAGCCAGCCACCTATGTCGGTGTCCTTTAAACAGTAAAGTGCTTTTAATTGTCCCCTTATAAATACTGCTGCACTCTCCTACCAAGAAAACATCCAGATTAGCCTTGTGGTAAGAACTGTATATTACAGGCTAATTTTCCCTTTTCTATCGATCTTTTAGCGCATTTGTTTATTCGATATGGAAGAATAACCTCTCCTTCCCAACACGACCCTTTTTAGACAACTGCTGCAGAAATCACAAGAACAAGCTGCAGAACTCAAACGCAGACAATGGGTTATGAAGGAACTAAAAAAGTCAACCAGGCTTGAGGAGGCAGTGGGGGGGGGGGGATGAACATTTGTTATATACCATAAAGTGCTGTTTAAAAGGGACCGAAAATTGCACACCTGATTATATTGCACAGGATTATATTTCAACTCATTATATTACACCAAGCATGTTTACGACAAAATAAAGACATAAAACAGAATGAATTACATCCAGCTCTCTGCGCCCATTACTTAAATCATGATTGACCAATCAGGCCCAGCGTGTGAAGTGTGAGCCATTAGATTGGCTACATCCCAACTACAGGTTTTACCAAGTCTTAACGTATTTTTATCATGACTTTGTTCATACCATTTTTCACCATGTTTTAATGCAATCCTTTTTTGATGCAGATCCACATTTCATTGAAATAAAACATGAATATAAACATTTCATTTACATCATAATATACATAATATTTACATGTATTTTGTCTACACACAAAATGTTTTCTTCTCTGTAAATAGTAATCTAAGTAGACTAAGCATGCAGCAACTTCAGAAATTTATCTTGCGAAACGTTTAGTTGTGGGAGGCATTTGTTAAGAAACAAAAGCAAAACAATGGCAAACACTTCTCTAGCCAATACAGACCAGAAAGTTTCTTTCCCCAAAGGGTCTTTGCAGACATTTTCTTATAGCAATGCAGAGCAAACCGCCTGCATTGTCAGAGCAGATAAAGGCTCAAAATACAGGAGAAAATAATAAAACATTTGGTTGGGAATGGCGTCCAGAGGACTTTCGAATGAAAAAGCTTAGAGGCGCAGACAGTTGGAACACTCTGACTCATGAATGGCAGGCGGAGGGCATTAAGGCAGTCTGCCGTTCCCAGAAAATGACAGTCAGGATGCGGGCTTCGCACAGCTCACTACGATGCAAGCGTCACCCAGCAAATTCTGCGTATATGCAAGCTCTAAGCATGCACGTATCATCCCTGACTAATGAGGGAGCTCACTGCTCCCTCAGAGCCTCCTCGGAGCTGTGCAAAGCCCTTCCACCTCTCTCAGAAGCACTTAAAAATGACTAATTAGAGCCAAGAATGGCCCCGTCAAAGCCACCGCCATCGCTGGTCAGTACTCGCCTTTACTTGCCTGTACACCTTCTTGATGTGTTTACACCAACAAGCTGGAAAATCTGGACATGTGCTTGGAGGAACTATTTTTATTTTAAGACATTGAAAATAACATTTTTTGGCAGGGGAAAGGGTGGAAAGTCTGGTTCGGTGGGCATTTCATATGCAAAGGCGCCTTTGCCTCTGAGTCTCCCCGCGCTTCTTCCAAGCATGCGGCTGTGAAGACCCCTCTCCAGGGAAGGAACCTTCCAGAAACTCCAGCCCCCTTTCCGCGTTCACTCTGTAGTTCCGTCTGATTCAGGTCACATATCGCTTGACAGTACAACCCTTATCTTTATCCGAGGCACAATAAGGGACTAAAGCTCATGCTCTTTTACTGGATTTAGTAAAAAAAAAAAAACACATTACATATGTAAAAGATGTCAAAGATAACACAAATTAATCAGAAACAGAAATACATATAAGATCATAAATATTCATTCTATCAGAAAATGTAAATTTGAATTTTAGAATAGATGTTACTGCATAATATTCCGTATTACCCTACACCAAATAAAGATGATGTTTTCAATGCCTGGATTAACTGAAGCATCTCAGATTCAGAGCCCTTGACAATCTGCAAGCAGGTGGAATACTAGGCGTTGGCTTTGTGAAACGGGCACCGGATGCCTTAGGGTGAAGCAAAGTTGGGCGCCGGGCACATCCATTCACTGCCACCACGGCTTATCAGCAACACTTTAAGAACGAGCTGTTTTTTTCTGTCAGCCACAGAAAATGTGCCCAGATCCTGCATCCCAGTGTAGCCCCTTCCAAGACCTGACGTCTGTTTCTTTTTGCTGCGTGTTTTCCCTGGTGCTGATGCTGAAACAGCTGTCCTCTTTTTCTGTTCCTCCTCGCCATTTTTGTGTGACTCTGTGTCACAGTCTGCTCTAGGCCCGTCTCCCAGCCTGAAGGCTGCTGCTTTGGCTCCTAAGAGAGGCCCTGTTGCAGCACCCAGGAGAAGGGCACTGAACATGGGTCGTGCCACTAAACATCTAGCTATTAAAATTAGTGAGAATCACAATTTTTTCTACACAGGAAGTAGCAGCCATGCTGCTAAAGGTAGCCCGGTATTTATGTCGTAAATAGAAAAGGCCATATTAGAAATAATTATTATTGTAAATTAAGCATTCTCTAACACTGAACTATCCAATTAAAATAAATCTTATTTAAATTTATATGGCCGGCCTTTCAAAACAGGTGGAATTGAAATTCAAACTTGATTTTTTTCCCCTCTGGGTAAAAAGCCCCTACTAAGAAATAATTAAATCAACCTTTTGAGAAACTCCTCTGTTAATACTGGAGTCAGGAGGATCGGAGCAACCCGGTCATTTTTCTGTAAAGGCATATTTGACTTAAGAAACGTCTACAAACAACCAAACCAAGAGCCAACATGTCATATCGGACAAACCCCAGACCTAGAGCTGTCCTCCAAGAAAACACCAGCTAGAAGCCCAGACAGACTGTTCAGTGAAGTCCTCCAATAACCCTCTGCTTCGTCGTGGCCATCCAGACATCCAGGAGCGCTTATCTACTGCAAGGCTCCTCAGCTGCCTGCATCCAAGCCAAACCTGTCCCCCCGGGGCAGACCTGCTTTCAAAGGGCTGTCTCAGCCTCAAAGGAAAACAGGAAAACAAGAAAAGAAATGGCATTTATGGTCACCTAGGCTACCAGTTGAAGTAGCAGCTCAGTTCTGCAATGGGAAACAAACACACTTGCCGCTGAACAGTATCGTGGTGCTGCATGTCTGGGTATGGTTCCTGGCCTTCTAAGAGATCATGCTGTACATCTCAAGGTCGACAATCTCCCCATCCTCTGATCTACTTCAGTGCACTCATGGATGATGAAACGTGTCAGTGCCGCTGACCTTCCTGGATTAATTATTACTTTTAACCTCAGCTAGTAAGAATATATGTCTGGAAAGGCCACAAATACCTCTCACGGTCTTGGCTAGCTTCTTGGTTTGGCTTAGTTGCACTTCCTCTAGAGGCTTGCCTCCATCTGTACAAAAACGCTGCGCGCACAGCACGTCTAGTCAAAATACTGCTGGCGCATCTTGGCTTTTCATGAAACAATTTATTTTTAAATGACGACTGCCACAGATTTGGTCGACCAACGTTTGCATTTATGAAAATAAATATTCAGTGAATACTGGCACTCTCCCTCTGGCTCCTATGCCCCCTTCTGGTAATAAGGCACTGCAAAAAAATAAAAACAATATCTGAGCACAAGTAATAAAACTGCTCTTTGCAAAGTATAACTGCTTATTACAGGACTCCATACATGGAGTTGTGGGGGGGGGGGGAAAGCATTATTGTGGGTTAATGTGCAGCCGCTATACTGTAATTGTAAAACACGACTTGCATTTCTGCTCATTATACATAATTTTCGGAAATTACCGAAATGCTATTTAGAGATAATTGAGAAAATCTGTTTATATTTATTACATTAGCCTATTGCTATGTGCTCAGAACAATTTAATTTATTGCATTTCAGAGGAAAAAAATATATAATTAAAGAGCATGTTAGTACGTACCCAATCAGGGGATTATATTACTGGATAATGACGTGTGTCAGCTATATTAGCTGCTACCGGATCATACAGCACAGACAGCAGGATGAAGCATGTGGATAAAACACGCTTGGCTGATAACCAAGGTAACAAGTCAGGCTGGGTCTTAGATAAGTCAGTCAGCCTAGTACTGGAAGGCTGTGGGAAACAGCCGGGAAAGGAGGTCTACTGGTGTGCGGCGGCAGAAGAGGAGGCAATGACAGTAGTTTTTAGTATGCTGGGAGCGACAGGATTTCCATCCCTTAACGGAAAATGACTCCATTGTTTTGCCACAGTTGATGTAACAGGCACGTCCTCGCGGCGTCTTTTCCCCCCCGCTGTCGCGCGTAACGGCGGAGCGCACGCGCCCGTCTCGCTCCCGCGCCCGCGAAGAGCCGCCGCCGCGCTTCCTTCCCTGAGATGAAAAGCTGCTCTGGACCTTAACCGCCAAGCCGAGGCCCAGAATGCAAAGCGGGGAGCAGTCGCTAAGCTACGCTACGCTACGCTACGCTAGCCGGGATGGCGCTTTAAAGAACCCAGGTGGGGCCTGCCGGACGGGGAGCTGCGAAACCGGCTCAACTTATTAACCAGGCCATGGCGAAAAGAAATTTAATTTGCGTAAGTATGTGTGTGGCTACTTAATTGTTGCTACTTGATAGCACACGTTTTAAAAAGCGGAAAGAGACCAGCAGGCTTGAACGAGTGCCTACGCGTGTCCGCGGATGTGAGCCTTATTGTGAGCGAAGCCAGTATCGACCAGCTAATTCAGCGCATGCATAATGAACGAGGATCCTTATTATAGCGTCAAAGATGTACGGACAGATAAACCCCAACTATTTAAATTTTTATGATTACTCTCTTCAGTGGCATGGTTTTTTTTTCATTACCGAGGTACAATGGCGTGTACAGATGATAAATATTCTTATAAGTGTAACAATTATATCTATCATTTGTAGTGATAGCCTTCACTGTGGACCGCACAAAGGCCGCAGTTCTGGTTGTGTGTTCTGGGCAGCGTGCCGGCCGCATAGTAAATTAATTAGATTGGCGCCACGCCAGTCCGAGGAGCAGTCCGAGGCGTCTTCGTGCAATCTCTCCAGCATTCGCTTAGTGCATGTCGGACTTTATACGTGCTCTCAGAAACTCACGAAGAAACCAATAACTAGCAGGAAAGACAAAATAAATAAATAAAACTGCTTCTTGTTATGCTGACAAAAAGTAAAAAGGAGGACCAGAACAGTCTCTTCCCTTGAAGTCATGAAAGGAGCTCATCTCAAAATGGGAGGGGGTGGGCAGACCAAAGGGGAAGGAATTAGATCAAGTTCCACGGTAGGATGTTGGACACAACTAAGTCACTCTGTGACTGTGATATCCTGGACAAAGACAGCTTTTCCTTTCTAAGCTGTTGTTTACACTAGTGGCTAAAACTGTGGAAACACTTCCAATTTTTAGAGGCTGCAGAACTTTAGTCCAGTTACTCCAGTTACTTATTTAATCGCCCAATGTATGATATTTGTAACATTCTCTGTTTATAAACATGACCGCCAGTATTCCTGTAGTCGTTTTTAAAGTGTAATGCCAAAAACACTTAGTGTTTCCACAATTTTGCCCGTTAGAGTAAGTGGCTACCAGGGGTGGAAAGGTTAGCTCCAGAAAGTGCAGGTTTTGGTTCCACCAACCAGTTGAGCATAAAGTGTCACAGAGTATTCAACTGTTTGGTCGAAACAAAGCCTTGGTCTGGATTTGTACTTCCTAGACCTGTTTTCCATCTCTGGTGGCTACAATGCAGCCTTGTTAATTCGATGATTATCTATTTCTGTCTAGTATTTAAAGGCGAGCAGAATTCACAGCATAGCAATGATTAGGAATTTTGTCCCCGTGATCCCTCCATCTCCAGGTTGTCTGGGGGGGGATATCCCGACGTTTTTTGTCATCACGCGTCGTGATCCCAGCGTGACAACCTGATTTGGTGTGACGCTCATGTACAGCCGTGTTCATGTTTCATCGGGTTGCGTGACAGACCACCGTCCTTCTGCTTTTGCTGCCATTCATCACCCTGCTTATAGTCATTACTTGAAGGCCAACCAGTGTGATTCGCAGGGACTGATGGGGTTTCATTGACATGAAATACTTCATTTGTACATTTCCCAGCAGCTTTGTCAGAGGAGACTGCAGATGATCCTGTACTCAAAATAACTGAACAGATTTTTTTTCCTGCTTATGTATATACAAATATTAACATGTTGCATTATGAAAAACTGAATTCACCTATCTTGTGATTTTTTTTTTCCCCCCATAACTTGTCCTGTTAAATTCTGTTTAAAAGTACATTTTTAAACTTGTATTTAATATGTCATATTGCCCCATTCAAAACACATCCTTTACGACAACTGAGGTAATTACAAACCCAACCTATTAAAGTCTGCCTTGTCCATGCACTTTGTCCAATCAGCTTTATTCCCTATGCTCAGTAGTCATGTTGTAAAAACAAATCGGGAGGGGGTGGGGTGCTGGATTTTATCATTTATCAGACATAATTTGTGTTGATGACAGGGCACATGGTGGGAGACCAACTGTGTACCCTTTTATTGTTGTTTAAGCAAAAACATAATATATTCTACTATCCTAAAACAACATGCATGGTGTGGATGTTGCGTGTCAGATACTCCTGTCATTGATCCTGACTAAGGCACCTCAGAATTGGAGTCAGTCCCCTGGCTGGCACAGCTGTCACATGCTCCATAGTTAGGGTCAGATGCAGAGGACACATTCTCCCAATTGGTTCAAGTGCAGCTTCATACTCATGATACTTTGAAATATTTTGGTAATTCATCTATTAAAATTCAAAACAAAACCTCAGAAAACATTGTAAATGAACATCTGAATCCTATCAAGTCAGGTCAAGTCCAATTTAATTCGAATGCCAAAACAAGAGAATGAAACCATTGAAACAATTCACAAAATCTGAAAATGAATCTTACAAATTACACAAATATATAGCACAAACAGATTTTTTTTCGGATAAAAGTTACTTGCATAAAACCTCATAGAAGTTTCCAAAGATTTTCATAATCATGTTTTTTGTTGTTAATTTTCTGGGCTTTTTTTTTTTTTTTTTTTTTGGGAGTCACTGAGTTAGAGACCGAATCTCCCTAACACTTACACAGCAACTGTTTCTCACGACGGCCAGGTACTCGGCCGTTCGGGTGTTTTTGGCACCAGAAGGAAGCCTACGAACGCAAAAGTGACGAATGTAAGTGACAAACGAATGAACGTAAAAGTGATGACAAACTCAGACTGAACATAAAAAATAAATCCGAAATCACGGGGGATGCTTTTGGATGTTGAATAGCCAAAGATCCATTTTTTAAAAACGTTTTTTTAAAATAATTTTTAAAATTGATTCGTTCAGACTTACGAATCTGTTCAACCCGTTCACTAAAAAAAACAGTTATAAAGAAAGATTCGTTTGCGAATCGGCCATCACTAATGCATTCATTGATAAAATAGCACAAGGGATGAT
>JAODUD010000046.1:7288487-7301620 GCA_026784285.1 Stomatorhinus walkeri | reverse complement strand
ATATGTTTACAGTTTGACTATTATTAGAACCCTATTCAATAAAACACCAAAAGCATAATGTTTATGTATTGTATTTTGACATGAATTAAAAGCGGTAGCTTCATTTAACCACTAGGGGTAACGATGCGAGATGACTACGACAGATGACTGCTAAAGAAAGACAGTCCAGACAGAGGAGTACTCACAACCTGTTGGATAAATCAGGACTATCGCCCATTCACAGACAGCACAGGAATATTATTTCAGGACCGCAACAAGAGAGGATGTGATAGCAATGATTACGGAGAATCTTTGTATTGAATGATATTCAGGACTTACCACAAAGCAACATGTTGGAAAATCACAGAGAGCATCAATGCTTCAGTGACAGACAAGAGGCAAAAGTGATAAACACAATAATGAAGTGATGTAAATAATCATAATATAGGAGACTTCATATTCGGTATCAGGGTCAGAAAGTCATGTTTATGATATACGTCAGTGCTTCCCAGCCATTCCTCTGCCACAGCATACTGGGTAAAAACATTGTTATACATAAAACATGCCTACGTCATACAATCAATTCTGAATTATTACTGGCAAACTTGTGTATGAATAATGGAAAGGAAAGCAGTGCATTCTTGTAAAAACACGCTGCGTGTTGTTGCGATTACGGTGCCATGTGGCTTCTTGCACGCAGCACCGCAGCACAGACTCTCATTTCCTGTAGCACCTGAGGCCTCCTGTAGCTCAGAGCACTTCCACTAAGGGGAGAGTGAAAAATGACACTCCTGGTGTCAGCCAACAGGTACTAAACCTCAAAACTACGGCTCTTTATAGTTCCAATACACCGGACATCCATTCATTTACTGGCCCAGAGGAATTGTCGCTCTTTTTATGCCTTATATTTCAGGTCCAGTGGCAAAGTCTACAAATGCTTGGTCTTAGTCTTCAGTGGTCACATTAAATGATCTGTTTATATGTCTTGCCTGCATTTTTATGTGCTCTAATGGACCTGCAAGATATGTCTCATCTCTGTACAGCGGTGTTTCCCAAAACCAGTTCGCAGGGACCCACAGACAGACCCAGCAGTGAGTTGGGAGGGAGCAAAATTGTTTACCATCTATTAGAGGAAGCAAAAAAACGTGGATCTGCTGTGGGTCCCCGAGGACTGGATTGGCAAACACTGCTGTACGCGGATTAGCCCCCACCACTCTAGGCAAGAGGAGACCCAAAAACGGACCCTACATCTGCTCTGCAAACCGGCCCAGCCTGGAAATTCATTTCACTTCCAGTCTGACCGTGAAACCGAGATGCGCACAAACATGGGCAGCTTGCCATGCTCTGAAAAATGCAGAGAAGAGTGCAAAGGCATATAGTTCCTCTGATCTCTGTGTCAGAGGCCATCTTATGTTTAAGGTTGTCCTTTATAGGTACTGCTCTTATAGGTCCTTATTACTAATTATTTTCTTCTGCCTGTCATTAAGAATTGCTAGTTTGTTCCAAACTTTTCAGAAAGTTAGCGCTTGTTTCCCACTTGTTATATGCCACCTCATTTATGTTAAACTGCTCGACGTGTATCAGAGAACAAGGTTGACTTAGAGGACTTTGAGAACAGAAAATTTGAAGCGAAAAGCAGCACAGAGACAGTGAGCCACGGGTCACAGTTATTGACACTGTCGGCCATAAGACGGCAAATTATAAACGCCTGAGATACCGGGAGAGTTCACAGCCATGATAATTAGATTGAATGAGACTACCAATCTGTCATTATCAGAACATCAGTTTCAGACATTTTTTGCCAAGTATATTTGGCATTTTTTAAAGTGAGAGTATAACACGGTTTCTTGAATGTGAACTTGATTGAACAATCACTGCTCTCAATCACGGCTGACAAATACAACTGTCAAATGTATCAGCTAATGAATGTTGTTACGCACAATGAAAATGAACACGGTGGGCGTGACAGGTCTCCTTTACAGGGTTTCGACTCCAGAAGCTCTCTGGCCCTGCGACCGCCAATTTCAGGCAGCTGTCGCTGAACAGAAGTCATGTTAGAGGCCATAAATAGCAAAACCAGACACGAATATCATGATAACACAATCTACCGAACAGCGTTGCAAATATATAAATCACAAAATAATATTAAAATGATAAATAAAAATCTGCTCAAGTAAAACCTATAGTCTTATTAAAATATACAAAACTCTATACATATAAAACATTACGTTTTGACAAGCATTATTATGCAGTTTACGATTTCGAAATGAAAGAACTGACTGTAACTGGGAATGCGTGCATGAAATCGAAATGTGCAGCCATGGAGTTTAATATGTAAATGTTTCTCTACTTTGGCGCAGCCGGCAATCAGCCTCCAGGGTCAGAGGTAAAAAAAAAGCCACAAGAGCCCCGTCACTAATGCGCTCGACCGGGCGCTATACAGCCTGTCCTTGCGGAACTTACTCACTGAATGAGTGACGCATATAGAAACGACATACGGATCGCAATATTCGGCCGCGGCATGCATCAGACTAAAACTGCCGACGCCTAATGGCAGAATAACAAAATAAATCATCAATATGCAGAATATTAATAGAACACTAATAGTAATGATGCCCTATTAGGAGTAGCGGGTTTTGAATTTCAGAAGCCACCATTTGCATACTGAACAGCCTACCTTAATGGATTAGGTGGATAAGATATTTTAATAAAGAAAATACTTCCTTGCCACCGGCGCTGTTGCTTTTATACGGGGGAAATAACCAATGACAGTAACCTAAAAGGTTAAAACCGGGGATTTTAGCGATGCCCTGAAGAGGCTTTTTTACGCATCGATGGTGAGACCCTCCATTACTTCCCAGTGTAAATGTGGATATAGGTATTGCTAACAGCGTGTTCTACTGGCATCTAACTGCGGGGGGCATTTACCCCAGTAGATGCAGGTGGTAAGGCATCTCAGGATGCTAAATCGAGTGATCAGATACATATTATAAGGATGTTTCTCTTCCTTTCCGTGTGGTTTACGGATTTAGTTGATTGTATGAATTATTGGCAGTATCTCCTTACACTGCCACCACGCGTTAGGTTATCGGCAGACAAGCGAGAAAGGCGACTGTAGATTACTTTTCAAATATTTTTTAAAAATAACTAAATTGTATCGAATTAAATAAACTGTTAAAGTATAAGCCCGGCATGTCCATCGAGGAGCTGAACGCATGATGTCTTATTATCAAGAGTCCAGGTCTAAGATTCACGTTCTGCTAGACATCGATGCCGCAAATATCACCGGCGATACTAAGGAAAGACGTTGCCTAACTTGGGCAAGATATGCGCTCAGAACCGGCATAATAAAACCGTCTCTGAATTACATAAATGCAGAATCCAACACACTGACATGCAATACAATTTGCAATGTCCAGTATCCTTTCGCCCCCTATTTCTTTATATCTTTATATATCCTCATGCCCGCCCTTCCAACTAAACCAAAACGCCATATTCAAGTGATATGTATTCAACGTATTAAATATTTTCCGTTGTACTGATAATACATTTTTTTTGCTTTTCAGACGCAGTTATGTAGGACTGAAACGTTGATTCAATTGGAAAACGATCACAAGTGATGTAACAGTAGGCTACTGGGAGATCGTATACCAGTATACCTACATAATATAAAATCAGACTGCAGAAATTTCCTAGTACACAAACGCGATATTTTCTCTCTCAGCATTCGGCTTGCGTTTGGAAAATGATCTTGCTGAATAATAATCACTTCCATCGGTAACCCATATCTAAATCCCCTTTGTCTAAACGTTTAGAGAGCGCAACAGTTAAAAGGGTGAAATCACAGTACAAGAAAGGATCCAGTATTGAGATCAACACAGGGATCGTCCCGTTTTGCTTGAGAGATGCGTGGTGGCGATCACACGTTTTCTGTCAATAGCGTGTGTGTTTTAACTAACACTTTGCTTTTATAGATAAAGCCCTTTAATGACATCCAAACATAGTGGGACCCATATCTTTGCGTTTTCTTATACTGCACATCTCACGAATTCCCCATCCGCTTAATGATTTTCTTCATAAAACCCCGGTAAGCCAGGAGTGTGAACACAGTGTAAAATATGGTCCATTAAAGTCAGAGAGAATTATCTTGTACTTAAATATAACTAAAGACCAGATCGCAGCTTTCCATTTTCTGTCGTTTAAGGGTTTTAAAAGGAAATCCTCGGATGTTTGAACCACGGTATGTATTTAACGTGAAGATTTTTAAAAGGCGACACGTTAACGTTCCATAATTTTTTTTAAGAAACAGTGTAAAATGTCACAGAACCGCGTTCACACGAATGCAACACGCTTAAAACATAGCAAAACGCACAACTTGCAGTATGTGATAATCCCAAACAATTCACTAGTTAATAGGCATTTGAAGCAACTCACGTATCGGCTTGAGCATACTGCAAGAATATTTATTGAGCCCCCGCTCAATGCCTGCATTGAACTGCGCGCCTGGCAAGTAAATGCGATCCCTTAACTCCAACCTATTTTCATGGATTTTTGCAGCACAGCCGGATCTTCTCATACAAAACAGATTTCGCCTTGTTTTAGCAACAATGTAACATTAATTCCATTACGGTATTAAATGCAATCGACGGGTGAATACTGACCTCGCACACATGTGATCATCATTAAAAAAGCGAGATTCCAAAATATAACTCCGCTTTTAATCCGCATTTTCTTAGCTAGAAAAAAGTCCGCTAGACCACATTTAATACATCCTCTTTTGAAAATGTGGAAAATTTCCGCCGACCTTGCGTAGTACCCCTCTTTATTAATTTCTTTCATATTCACATCAAGCTAGTGAGTGTTTTTCGGTGGCTATTCCTCAGCCGGCGCAGTGTTTGCTGCCGCTCTAGCTGGTTTGCGGTCACAGCTCCAAGTGAGCGGCGGTTCTGGGATACCACAGCAACCTTGACGAGGACTCAACCATCTCTCCAAAAGGGGCACAGAGCCTCCCCGCTACTCCTGCAAGTCTATCCTCGCTTAATAACTTTTCCTCTCTTCTGACTTCGTTTCCCCACAAATATTTCCACCTAATGAAAGACAAAAATGCGTTAAAAGATAAAACAGGAGATCTACCCCGGCAAAATTAGATCAGCCACCAAGCGAGCAAGTAATTAAATATATATCAATATACAAAAATAGACGAGACGGACATGCGTGCAAAGGGGGTGCTTTTGATCAAATTCAAGTTGTTTTTACGTATCAGTGAAATTGGCCAAATGGCAATAATTATTGCACAGAATTAAGTGGCTGTAATCGTCTCTTATGGCATCTCAGTTACAACCTCCATAGTTTATGATACATTAAAGCTGTAGCCATTTGACAAATTAATATAGTATAGGTTCTAATTTTGCTCATTTTAGTACCTATATGAATTTAACCTCCTTAAAAAGAAGTTATTTTTGAGCAGATGAATCCTATATTTACCTCTGCGGAACTGAAGAATTGTTCACAGAATTAATAATAAAAATAAAATAAAATAAATAAACCAATGCGATTTTAAGACCAGCAGAGATGAGTTTTCTAATGAAATAGGTTCAGCGTAACTTGATCTAATTTACCTAGCATTTTTTTAAACTTCCAGGCTGAAAATATAATTTCAGGGTTAAGACAGTAGTGCAGAAGGACGCTTCTGCCATCTACAGGCTACGGGCCTATGATCTCAAAATCATTCTCTCAATGCCCATCACAGGAGTCTGTAAGGCACATTCACGCACCCACAGACATACAGACATACATGAACACCCACCACCGGCAGGCTTTCGGATATTCCGTTCACCAGAACGGGCAAAATTAAAAATACTCAGTTGCTCTGTTAATTTCAATGTCTATTACGCTTTTGTATACATTAGGGCATTCTTTATTTATGTATATGCTCGTTTTTGCATTCACTGGCACAATTACGATAGTTTTATTTCTCTGAAAAGCGAAAAGACAGGTTTAGTAAAATTCTGAGCCACCCTATGCGCTGAGACCTTTGTAACGATCTGTATAGGACAACTGAATATTCATTATCTGATTAGTTCCTAATATATTTCTGCAGACCATGGTCTCGTTTTGCATGGGCTATTCATTACGTCGGTTTTTTTGCGGGAATGAATAGAAGCTTAAAGGAGAATATAATGACTAAGTTAAAGTTGAAAAGGTCTGAAAGGTATCGTGCCAGTTAGGCTGCTACAGTGCTAGTCCGATCTATCGTTTTATCGTTATGCGGCGGAATCATAAGAGGGATCGGAAGGCGGGAGCTCTCCGAGGTCCTGATCTGCGGATGGACGCGTAGCTTTAATGCTGAACGCTATTGCATGGCTATTTCGCGATAAAGAGCGCGATGCAATACGCCTTACGAATGCCAGATCGAAGCGACGTTTGCAAATGCCGTTTTAAAGGTGTTCTTAAAAGGAGAAGACGGCAAGAAAGCGAGGGGGTCGCTATGTAAATATAATCAGCACTAAAGATATACAGTACACCCATGATGGAAATCAGGTTTTATCACTGGATGTGTCCGAGGAAGGAATTTCAAGTAGGAATTTAAATATGCGACACACTCTCAGGGCTGACTCCGCATTTCCCGTTAATGAGCTCAAAGCAACATGACTTCGCTAATATTTTTAGAGGATTCTAAGCCTTCTGTGTGCTATGTTTACTCGGTCACGGCTGGTAGAATCATACTGGCACTCATATTTATCCCAGCTTATTCTCACCCATTTGAATGCATTACACAGTGCAGGGAAGAGAGAATATAACGAGGATAGTTCATTCATTCATTCATTCATTTATTTATTCATCCTTTTTAAACTGGGCATCTAGAGTCACTGGGAGGTGGGAGGCAAATGGATAGAGACTTTTCTACACCCCGGATGGGATGCCAATTCATCGCGGGGCAGAACAATCACGCTGGCAATTAATGGGTGATTTAGAAAGTACCAAACTACTGGAGCAACATGAGTTACAAACAGGTGCCTCCGATCCTGGAGGAGTGAGCCATCGTGTAGTCCCTATATATTCATTCATTCATTCATTCATTCATTCAGAAGCCACATAACATGAGAGTATCTCCAAAGTTTCTCCATCCAAAGATGAAAGCATGAAGACAATGCAATGCCAGCAAACACTTGAGAGAATCCACATCCAGTCATGAACAGCATTTGTAATAAAGGGAGGGTGTTTTCAAGGTGGCCTCCATTGACCACATGGTTCTACAAGCATTCGTATCCAAATATTTAACTACAAACAAGCCAACAATCATATCCAGGTTCATATATCCCTCCACAAACCTGCTTTAAGGATAATCCTAAATAACTGTTCAATAACCTATATTGTAAATATACCAGTAGGTACATTTCTGTAATTGGAGACCTTTTATAATTAATATAACAGTGCATTGACTTGGACAGCATTCAACCCTCCATCGTTGCTGTAGATGTTACCATAATGTAAAACATTATTTTATTTCAGTTTCACACTTTAAAAATTGTTTTTCATGCTAGTACCTAATTAAAGATCAAGGGCTTTGATAGTAAAGCCAGAAGAGGTGCTGTCTGATCTGACTAAGTAATTTTAATCTTGGTATGCATATTGGGTTTAAATAAAAGCATATTAATAACATGTTAGAAAGCCAAAAATGAAACATTGTGGCAGCTTAGTGAAGGGCAAAGCTGGTGCCCCCTCAGAAGATGGCGCCCCTGGTGGCCACCTGTGCCACCTAACGAGTTGACTGGCACTGAACCTACATGTGATAAAGAAAGACTCAGCATTCATACAGTCTTTACAGACATGTGGCAAATATCGAACTGAAATTGTAATTTTGTTTGGCTGTGAAAAGCTGCATGCCTGACATGCCCCCCCCCACAGGAAGCCAGTTTACAGTCAGTTGATTTTCAAAAATTCATAGGGAACAATGACTGACCAACTGACCAGCATGTAATAGATGCAGATCAGAATCCCACCTTTTTCAGACAGGTAATATTAACATGACTTCATAGCAGCTATGCTAGATATCCTTCATTACATTTTAAAGGTAATTCACACACACACACACACACACACACACACATATATATATATATATATAGAGAGAGAGAGAGAGAGAGAGAGTGCTTCTTCATATTTTTCAATCCACAAATTCCCTTTTCTCCCTTCCCCCACATAATCTGCCTTAGTGACTAACCCATTGACATGTCTGAAAATGCTAACTGAAGTAATCCAAGTTATACAGATTGTACTAAGCGGCCCACCCTCCTTTGGGGACATAAACCTACTAGCTCCCGGTTACACATTGCCACTTCATAAACATGTTGCCTTTTAATCATCTGTGCATTCCTGACACTTTGGGAGCGTGATCAGATCTCCTAGCACGACCGCCAAAGCGCTGCTGTCCTGTGTCTTTAACGTCACATCCTAAATCTTCAGATTATGCAGAATAACAATGAAACCTTAATAACTGCCACATCCAAATTAGAATCCCGTGTTAATGGAAGAACCAATTTGTTACTCTCCAACTTTCATAAAATGGAGATTTTAGGATTTTACACCTTGTTTAATTGGATACTTTGCATGTGTATGAAAGTGACTTTGCCTGTTACAGTGAATTCTGAGTGCTCTCCAAAATCTCAGTAACCTCTCAGAAATTACATCCTTCTGCTGGGAAAGGTAAACAAACGTGACTACATCCTAGTTCATCAATTCAGAGGCATGTTCTGTGACTAATGGCCACAAACAGCCAATTGATTTTAGGCTTCATATAGCTTTCATTTTTTTGAAGAGATGTTTTAAAGTTACTGGAAATTAATGAAGTCTAGATTAATGAAATCTTCATTCAGTTTGGCCATTTGCTATGACACGGAACCTTAGAACTTTTGAAGCTATGTGATGCTTTGGTGAACCATAACTGTTGTCACCTCAGTGCCACCAAGCCTCTACACAGACTTTGCTTGGCTGGAGCTGCAATAAGATGTCCCCATATCTCACTAATGACCACAGGTCTGCTGGCTTTCCGTCTGCTGCCTGACCTCAACAAGACTTACTTTTCAGAGAGCTAGACTAGACTTAGTTTTTTGCAGAAGGACTGTTCCAGTTTTATGTGCATCAAAAATTTATCTATGTTTCTCCTTCTGTCCTCGTCTACATCCGGCCTCCAGAAACAGCAGTAAACACAAGCGTTTTAGGGAGCGGTGAGTCTCCTCAGGTCTCACCAACAGCGGAAGGCATTGTTCCTGTCCTGGTCACCTGGGAGCCTCTGGGAGAGAACATCATCTCTGTGTGAACGACTGACCTGCAATGTTAACACCAGGATGTTAGGGGCCCACTGAACAAAATCTTATACTGAACGGTGGATGACCATTGAATGAACACTAAAACTCACTGCTGTATGTCATAACCAGTTTCAGTCGTGATCGAGCCAGAATGGTCCTGCAGTTTACCAGTCAGCATTTAATGTGAGACCTGCAAAATGCTGTATAAATTCAAAATAAATTCATTGCGAGTGGTTGCACGGGTTTTACAAGGTAGAACATGACCACTAGTCAATATCCATCCATCCACCCTCTGTAGTCAGGTACAAGGTTGAAGTGAGTCGGGAGCCTATCTCAGAAAGCACAGCAAAAAAAAAAGACCAAATGGCTAAATGCTGTTTAATTTCATAAACCAGAAAACACCATCAGAATTAGAAGTAAAGCAATGTCAAAGTAAATAATCTTAACCCAAAAATGATGCCCATAAGGTCTAAAAGTTAGTATAACTGTTAATTGGTCTCCAAGTTTACGAACATGATGCACATAATTTCAGAAAGTATATTTATACATGTTTTAAGTTTAAAAAAATTGCTACATTAATTTCAGATTATAATGAAAATGTAATGCAGCATATCAAAGTCTGCTAAGAATTAAATATTTCATTGCATGATCTAAACTACGATTCATACTGTGCTCAGTGCACATTTGGAAAAAGGTATCTGTTCTCCAAAACCTTATAGCATTTTATTTGCGGGCTATAAATCAGAGAATTTAGCCTTTAAATGCACTTTAATTTCAACAGGGCAAACCAAGGTGCGCTGTGTACCACAGGGTATTCCATCATTTGGGCACCCCGTACTACACAGAAATAATACACAGCCCCAGCAGTGTTATGTTTCACCCAAGGATATCATCAAGGATCTTCCTTGCTGGAAAATATGAGATCGAAAGTGTTTGTCTTCCTAGCACTCATTTGGAGAGTGTGTATAACGCGATTCAACACGACCCTGTTTATTCCCTTGATTACTCTAAGAGAAAGAGATGCTTGGAGGAGATTCTGACCTGAAATCAGCCTTTGTGTCACCTTCTACAAGAGAAGGGCCCTGACAGAATCAGAAATGATACAGCTGATTCCACGTTTTGGTCGCGAGGAGCCGAGAAGTTACAAAGTAAGGTGATGAGCTTATGGCCAAGAGTCAGACCACTTAGAACTCAACCTGTACCTGTTTCAAACGAAGAATACCATGCATGAGAAACAAACTAGCTCCTTTATAGTTTAAGATTAGTTTGGATGATTCATTATAATAGGAACATGCTGTAAAACAAATTAAATTGTCCCATCACGGTCCTGACTCCTCAGTTACTGAGATAAAAGCTATATTTCAAGGATACCTAAGTAATAAAAGGTCCAAAAATGAGCTGTCAGCAAATCTGGCCCCCCATCCTTATTTCTGATAAGCCCCAGATATGTCGGTTACTCCTGAAATATCTTGGGCAGTCAGGGCCCCCCAACTGCTCTGCCACGAAAGTCACTCAGGAACCGGGGTAGAGGTGTGACCCCCCCAGCTCCTCCCGGCCACATTTCCCATTTTGTTTTCCCATTCAATCTGCCCATCTAATCATGTCACGAACGCAGGCCGCTGATTGAAAATTACTGCTCCGCCACCGCGGCCGATGACTGGCGAGATATCTGGCACCACATGCGAGCTGCGTATTAGCAAGATGAAAATGATGGATGGGGTTAGACACTCCTTCCACTGTAAAGCACTCTGAGGTCTTTGCATGAAGGGCACTGTATAAAAATATATACTATTATCATAAATACCTGTTTGTCAATAAATGTAGCAGAGCTGTAATAGCCAAGTTGCCCAAATCACTCTCAAAGGAGATAAACAAGAGTAGCAATAAGAGAAACGATGTATAAACCATTGCCACATTTGGAAATTCACTGGCTTATAGTCTTGGGACTGGCAGGCCTGATCCTGGAGTGCAGGTATCCAGCAGGTTTTCCATCCTACCTGGTCTCTGATGAAGCACACCTGATCTCAGGCAGATAGGAACTCTTCAGGTAGGATAGAAAATCTGCTAGATACTGGCCCTCCAGGATCAGAGTTGCCTACCCGTGCTGTAGCCCATCCCAGTAAGGGCAGCGTACAAGGCAGGAGATTCCCTGGAGGGGACACCAGATCATAGGGTTGTAACCGAGAGCTGCCAAATTACCTCAAACTGGACTACAAGAAGAAACTGGAAACCTGTGCAGATGAGGGAAGAACATGCAAGGTCTATACCAGTGTGTCCCAACCCTAGCTTGGGAACCCCCAGACAGTCCACATTTTAATCCTGCCCAGCTCCTCGTAGGGAGCAAAAATGTGACCTGCCTCGAAGGGAGCTGGGAGGAAGCAAAACCATGGACTGTCTGGGGGATCTCTGGGGACTGAACTGAGAAACACTGGTCTGTATAGAGAGACTATCCAGAAATTAAACCCATAAACCTGGAGTTGTGAGGCTAGGGCCGACTGACAGCTACAAGGCTGCCCTACAGTTACATGTATTTCCTGCATCTACTCAAATCCATGTAATGTTGTGTGAAACTAAAATAAATGTTTCTAATCACACTGTGAATGTGGACTTGTAGTTATCGTTAAGTGACACTCAAATTTAGGTAACACTTCACTTGAGGAGGCACAAGTAATGTCATATTATGTGGTCACTTATCTATTAACCACAAACTGTTACATACTGTTCCTTCATCATTAATGAATCATGACACGTGTTTTATCTCAAGCAAGTACTATTTCTGTTAATTAATTTGGTAAAATTTTGTGAACTACCGAAGAAAGAAATAATGAATAACACAAGTGAAATACTGATCTCATGTTTGTTCTTCATTAATCATAATGCATCTTTTATCTCAAATAGTGACTAGAATTGTTCGTGATTTGTTTGTGATTTTTCCTTCAGTAGTATTTGAGGCCCGTCAAGTAAAGAGTTACTAAAAATAGTTTTGAACAGGCGTACTGTGTTGCTTACCAAGTATAGCTAATTATTGCATCATAAGATCGCGTGTTAACTTCTTACATGTTGATTGTGCGGACGAGCCTGGATCGCCTGCAGAGACGACGCCCCCAGCCCGAACAGACACACTGGAGAATTTACTGCTGCTCTCTGTAGTATGAAACCGGAAGAACAGGTTTGCTCGGTGCAGGATTTGCCCTGAGTAACTTAGACAACAGAGCAGTGCTGGTTCTAGACCATTTCAGCTGGGAGTGTGGGGGCAGACTGGAGTCAGATTTTCTGCTAGGGGGGTAGATGCATTTGGTCTTACTGTTCTCCAGGTATTACTTACACTAGATCGCGAACATTAAGAAGCAAAACGCCATTTTGAAAAACGATGTTTTTATGCAGTGCTTTGCAGTTACGTTTTACAGTATTTATAAACAAGTCACACGCTCTTATTTCTTATTTAGAGTGTCTTGCTTCAACAAGCTTGATTTTTTTTTTTTCCTGTAGTTCACTTTGCCTTTCAGTAACCGTAGCAAATCGACCACCCGGCACATGCTTACGAGTCCGTGTTTCGCCTTTTCCCAGTGCACACAATTTTAGCCCACATATATAAATGTAAATAAATAAATAATCAAACAAACAAATAAATAATAATAATAATAATAATAATAATAATAATAATAATAATAATAATAATAATAATAATAATAATAATGGTAAATGGACTGCATTTATATAGCGCTTTCATCCAAAGCGCTTTACAATAATGCCTCTCAGTCACCCATTCACACACACACTCACACACCGGTAGCAGAGGCTGCTGCAGGCAAGGCACCAACCTGCATACCGGGAGCAATTGGGGGT
>JAODUD010000046.1:7262090-7288387 GCA_026784285.1 Stomatorhinus walkeri | reverse complement strand
GGGGTCAGAAGGAACCAGGACTCGAACCTGCAACCCTACAGTTGCCGAACGATACTGCTACCTCCTGCGCCTCCATCCTAATAATACATTTATTTCAGACCCAAGTACCATATGTATTAAGGGGAGCCACGGAGGCATGCATGTTGTCATGGGGGGGCAGTAGCTACCCCCGTAGAACCACCCCTGCAGGCGAGCACTATTCTGTCCCCTTCTTACTTGGCTGCACGAGTTCCCTTCTGCCTGCCTTCGTGTGGCTGGTCCCCCCAGGCTGTGTTACCCGAGCGAGTGCTGATCCCCCCCCCCACAGCCGCGTCCAGGTATACCCACCTGGGTGTCCCGCTTTCCACGCGTCATCCCCGTTCATTTAACCCCCTTAGTTCGATCACCCGCTGTTACGAGTCCTCCTATCGACCCCGACTTTGATTCTCGTTCTGCGAAATGGCTCTTTTGTTGCTCCGCATATGGGTCCCCTGTTCCCAATATGTTCTATGACATCGACAATGTATGTGCAGATTAAAAAAAAAATCATTTTTACACCACAGGAAAAATAAACTAACATCAGCACAGAGATGTCCACTTAGTTAACATAAACTACGTATGTGCTAAATGAAAAGTACTCAATTAAAATCCACTCTTCAAAGTCCAAAAAATTAGTAATTTCTTATGTTCTGGGTCATTTATCTTCAAAAGTGTGACTCTACCCAGCATCTAAATATGCCAATGGCTCAATTTAGGCTTGTCAAGTTCACATAAAAATTATATCTGCTATAAAACCAGGAAACATTTCCACCCAGGGGCCAAGCCCCCCCATTTAAAGGAGTCGCGCATAATCCGCATATGCACCACTGCATGTGAATCGTCTCAAGTGCTCTTAATTTCAAAATACAAATGATCTAACGGCTTTTTGCAAACGAGCTGCGCGTTTCAAGAAGTAGCTTGTTCAATCACAATTAGCTGTTCAATCAGGCAAACACACCCACTGGTAAACTGCCTTCACACATCGCGTTAGGAAAATAATACGTTCCATCAGACGAACTCATTGCACTACGGGAGATCTTGGATTAGGGGTTGCAATAACAAAACACAGCTACCTTACGTTTGTATCAGTGATTTAGCTTCCCATAGCTCTCACCACATCACGTAGCTAATATTTTTTCCAGATTAGATGCAGTTGAATTCAAATGTCTGCAATAAACATATTTAAGAAACACAGATCTATAATAGGATGTGCAGAGATTTAGTAGGCAGCTCTGTGGCTTCATGCTGTCATGACAATGGCCGTGATTTCTGCCCTGGCTGTGCACATATGAAGCTCGCATGCTATTTCCATTTGGGCTTCCTCACACAATTCCAAGACACACAGGCTAAGTGGCCTAGTGTCTCTAGATGGTCTTTAGCGAGTGTCTTCATGCATGCTGCGAAATTCACTGGCATCCAGTTCTGTCTGTGGTCTGCCATCTGCTTTCTGGGATAGGCTGCAGACACACTGTGACCCTGTATTGTATAAGGCAGTTTTTCCCAATCTGGTCTTCGGGGACCCACAGTCGGTCCACATTTCTGCTCCCTCCCAGCTCCCTACCAGTACGCAGCTGGGAGGGAGCAAAAACATGGAGTGACTGTGGGTCCCTGAGCGCCAGATTGGGAAACACTAGTGTAAGGCATCAAGAACAAGAAAGAGCCAGTAAAAAAAAAAAACACTTTGGTGAGAGTTCACCATTCACCATTCAACATTCAATTTCTGTAATTCAGATTCGACAGGATGGTAATGCGTGGCTTCCATGAAACTGCTTGACAGTCATATTTATTTATTGTTTACTTATTCCTTATCCAAAAACAACATCATTCATTATCACTGCTGATTAGTACAGGCATATTTATAATAATGTGCATCCCTTGCAGCATGTCCCTACTTTGAAAGTGTAATCAGAATCAGAATCAGCTATATTGGTCAACTATATTTCTTACATACAGGAATTTGTGTCTGGGTTTTTCCTTGCTCTCAGTGCACTTACACAGAACAGGCATACTGCAAAACGCACGCGCAGCATATGTAGAGATACAGATAAACAACAATGAAGTGCAGCATGTACCACGCATGGGCTTGGACCAAAGGACAATAGTGCAGAGTGCAAAGATGTCGAGTGCTGTGTTGCACGAGGTCAGTGAACTTGACAGTATACACATACACAACAAATGGTATACACAACATATATAAAGCATACTCAGATTCCAGTTTGTTGGTACAGTTGATGTTTAGTGTGAACAGATTTATTGTACAAGTATTGTCCCTGCATGTACAAATTAGCATCAGAGAATCGAAACATCCAGGATGAGTGAAACATTTGTCTGCCACCCACTGTCAATTGTCGAAATGAGAAGATTCACATAGCATAAGAATGAAAAAGGAAAACTTTGTATTTTATGCTTATCTTATGGACATGATATGGCATGAAACTTGTAAATGCAAGGGTGGCAGATGTTTTTTGGATAAATGGTTGGATGAATACCGTATAGATGTCGTTCTTTTATCAACCTACACTTTCCATAACCCACACATGTTCTCTGTTATCTGTTTGAATTCACTTGTATTAATATTTCAATTATGATGAATGTTGAAAGACATGAAGTCACTGTGAATTGGTGGAAGACATTTTTACAGTATAACAACACATACAGTCTTCATAAAACTGTTATAAAGACATCCACTGACATAGAATTTTATTTAACCTGTTGTTGCAGTGGTAGTCGCTATGGAAACCTGGAGGAGCCAATCTGAACCTAAAGTGAAAAGTACCACTAATTTGCAGTAATTTGATGGACAAGTACGCTAGGGTTATTATCTCTGCAAAACCACATAATTTAGCTGGAAATACCTGTAGTCACACATAGGTGAATATAGCTGCAGAAACCGCAAATTCACAGTCAATTATAGAAAAAATCTAAAACTTTAAATATTAAATCTCAATATACTGATTCAGAATGAAAAGTTAACACAATGTAAGCTGGGCAGTGTGGCCATAGTTATGTATAAAGGGAATATAAAAGTGAGGTTCACACAGTGTTACCCAGTTTAAAAGATAAATAACCCATGGATATGTAGTGGAATTCAAGTTTTCTCCTCCAGTGCAAGGAACTGAAGAATAAGTCAACAGTGTTTACTTTTGATTCAACAGACTACATCTATATGGTGCTTAGCAGACAGGCATTGCAGCGGCAGAGTACAGACAAGGTGAGGGAAAATGGTTTGACATGAACCTGCTCTTTAACGTGGCCCTTAGAAGGACCACACAGAAACAACAATGGCCCTTTGACTGACACAGCGGGGAAATGCAGGGAGGTATCATGGCACACAGTAGGTCATACATACGACGAGTAACTAGACATTCCAATGAGACACACAAAGATCGGGCAAGGACCGTATACAAACAGAGGTATGGCAACACGTGACAGTCTGCTCCACAGAGCAGCCTTCTACCACGAGACATGCACAGGGGCTATATACAAGGCATGCTGGGATGTGCAAACAGGTCCAAGTCCCCCCCACCACCGCCGCTTCCTCTTACGTGACTTAGATTCAGACTCAGATTGTGTGCTGGTAGTTCTGGGCGAGAGCATGCCCACTGGCACCTCTTCCTGTAGCAGCGGCAGACGAGCATCCCATCACGGACCCAGTGGTCACGACCCATCTTCTCCCCAGAATCACTGCCTCTTGCGGTTTTCTCGCTCCGCGGCTGTCTGCAGGTCCGTCAGGTGCGAGACTCCTCCGGGAACTCGAACCAACAGCCATAAGAACATATGCTTAAGCACTGACCTGCCACATGTTGCCAAACGTTTTAAGGCTTTTTATTTTTGTGCAATTCAGCAAATGCATAGGCATTGACAAATGGCTTCGTAAGTCACCGCAATCATTCAAACCCGAACTCATTAGAATGCATTTAAATTTGTACATATTCTGAAATCTGGGGACATCTGGATTTTTCCAAGATCATGAAGAAGCAACAGGAAAATAAACATTACAAAACACCCGAAGGTCTGTCCCAACCATACGGTCATACACAATAAATAATTTAAAATATGAGATCTACTGTGCATTGTCTCGCCTTTGAAGTCCAGACCACTCAAGACACAAAAAGTTCTGGAAATTTTTATCCTCTTCTAAGAAAAACAAAAATGTGGTATATTCCATCACAAAAACATCGAGACATGCTCCTATCACAAAATAATGATAATAATTACAGGCAATGCTCACCTTTGGAAAAATGTTCTGATTGTATTAAAATCTATTCTTGCCAAATTCTGCCTGGGAAAAGGCGATTGCTTTTCTTCTCTAAAATCTCACTCTTCCTGCTCATTTAGGATTTCTAGAAGCTCTGATAAAAGGGCGAGGTAATTATCATTATCAGAATGCCACGATGAATCCCTTGCAGTTCCAACATGAGCTAGGAGGAGATCAGTAGTGCAGCCTGTAATATTGCCGTGCCCAGGAACCTGGAGAGTATGCGGTGCTCTCTGGTGAGGTTGCTAGTGTTGTAGCACCCAAGATCACTTTTTTTTGCGGTCTTGGTCTCATCGCGGAATTGACTTTATTTTGACTCAGTCTTGTCCACTCAAAACCACTCATCAAAATGAATCAATACTTATCACAACAGCTTAATATTCATCTGTTTGTTAACCCTTAGAACCTGACAAAATGACAAAATGCACCCATTAATCTCAGACTCATAATTTTGGATAGGTATAATGCATAGACATGATTCGCAGATCTTTGCATATCAAGAGAGCTTACTTCATCCGCTCGTCCAATTTGCAATGTTGAGTGCTAGAATATTATTTATTAAAATTAAAAAAAAAAAATGAAAAAGCACCCATAATAATCTATAAAATATCGATTCACTTATGATTCACATTAGATGGATAACAAAGCATGTATATGTTTCTGAAATGATCCACATGCTACCCTTCTGGGGAAAAATATTTTATAATTCATCTATTATAAGCCTGCAAATGAAGTGATAGAAAAATGGGCTAGAGTTCTACTAAAAATAATACTATGCATTCTATTTATTAGGAAGACAATTACTTGATATTTTCATAACAATTATTCACAGAAGTATGTATATGTATGTTGATGTCGAGCTCTGTTAAAGCACAGTCACACAGTTGGTTTGTTTGAGGCTAAAATGCAGACTCAAAATTTCCTTCTCAAATTTCACTTTACCAGTCATACCATATAGAGGTGGAAAAACTATAGCATTAAACATTCAGCATTAGACTCTAAAACTGACTTATGTCAGTGTTTATCCAGTGGATCATATACTAAGAAAAGCTTTTCTATTTCAATTTTTTCATATGTTATAAAGTAAGACAAATATATATAAAACCATACATTGCTTTCTATCAGATAACTTGCAAAATCAAAGATATTCATTTCCGTCTGGCACTAACCATCCTGATCCTTCACAAATCTAAGGCACTGAAAGGTGGCCAATGAAACCCTGCATTCCCACATCATGGAGACTCTAATTTCAACATTTATAGGATTATATTTGTAGTGCCTGAAAATTAGCATCAAAAATGGATAATGCTTATATGGTTAACACCAGGGGTCACCAACGTGGTGCCCGCGGACACCAGGATGCCCCCAAGGACCACATGAGTGGCCCGCGGACCTGTTCTAAAAATAGCACAACTCACCAGTGAGCAGCGTCTAAAATTTAATGTTATCCTTTTGCTATTCTTCTTTAATCACATTTGCATTTATATAGATTTGAAAATGAAAATATCTAAAAAAAAAAAAAAAAGCATATATATAACTAAAGGTAAACTGAGCAAATTTGTTATTTAAGGAGAGGGTAGCCCTTCGCATGGCTCAGTACCCGTGAAGTAGCTCTCAGTTTCAAAAAGGTTGGTGACCCCTGGTTAAAACAATACTGTGATTGGGCGTAATACAATCAAAAAAGTGCATGTAATTTGACAAAATGTTACATTTGTACAGAAGCATTTATATTGAATTTTTAAGAAAAAATGTCCATGGTTCAAATTACACTGTGACACAAATTTTAGGACATACTGCTTAGCCCCAAGATGGTGCCTATACTGCAGATTTTACAGCATGTTGTGTTATGTAGATTCAAACCTTAGTCTGTTTCTGATATTGATTTGGTCTAGCCCACCTTGGTCTTGGTCTTGTCACGGTCTCAATACACTCAGGTCTTCGTCTCAGTTTAGGTGATCTTAACTACTTTAACTAGAAGTTACTTTAAGATTCCAGGGACAGCAATTTGCTGAAGCTACGTTTTTTTTTTTTTAAATGTGGTAAATGATTTCAATAAATGTATCAGAGAACACGTCACAATGGCTGTGTTTCTGTTCATCGGATACTGTGCAGGAGAGTAACCCTAAAAAGAGGACCCATATTTGTAGGTCAATAGTACATGTATGGAAAACAGCTTTGGAAAAGGAAAGAGAGCTAAAAACACACCAGAAGCAGTTTCAATTATGATGGAAGGGAAAAACCATAAAACAGAATACAAAGTGATATTCAATTAGGATCCTGGAAGTGCATAGTACTCCAACAAAAATGTGGTGATTTAAGTAGATGGGTGACTGAAAATGCCATGGAAACATTTGTTTCTTCAAACAGACTGTTTTTTTTTGCCTACTGTGAAAATGATTTGATGATTGTGCAGATGAATGAAACTGACTCAGTGCTCTGTTTTGCAGAAAAGGAGGGTGTTGTTTTGTAAGATGAGGATGAAAAGAGCTTGCATGACATATTATATGCCAACTTATCGGTACTGTAGATCAGATTCTCTAAGCAGGGCTGTTTGGTGTTCTCGTGGGCCATTAAAATAAGCCATTAATATTGAGTTATGAATCATTAAGTATCTCCCAAAACAAAGTATGAGAAAATATTTCTGTTCAGCAGTATTTTACCTGTCAGGTTTCCACAGTTCTCTTGCCTGAATCTGCCACAGCACATAAAAAATTCATAACTTTGCATTTAATTTGGAGTAAAATTTTCATTTAAAAAAATAAATTTCTTAAAACGCTGGTTCAAAATAACACCTATAATAATTCAGAATCAAGTCGATGCCAGGGAGAGCCGTTTGAATATTCATTAACTAAGATTGTTTCATCTGCATTTCTAGCTACTCACATCTTATCCTTCTACTCACTAATGACAGTAGCCATGAAAGAACAAGTATGATATAACACCACCGATAAAATATTTATCTTCAGACTGACAAAGTACCGTGGCATTGGAATTTAAATAAAAATTACATTATATAATGTGTGCGCTATTATTTGAGAGTACTGATTATTATCAAAAGAAGCAGCGCAATAGCCTTGGTATATCGTGGAACACTTAAAGTCATGTCATTCTTACAAAAAATAAAAACCCAAAGGCAGAGAGCACGTTCCACTTCACGGCATTAGGAGAACAGTGTTGAGTTCTGGTGGAAAAAGGGAGAAGTAAAAAAAACCTACTTCGAATTTATTATTTAATGTGTCGCTTCTGAAAAAAACAATGGCGCTGTATGTCTATGCCATTCAGATTTCACTTACTGTAAAGTGTTGAGTTTTTGTATGTCACAACATTAGCTCAAATTATTACATGGCAAATCAATCATATAAGACAAAACAGAAGATGTTTACACTACATTTCACTTATTTAGCAGGTGTTTTTTTTTACCCAAAGTGACATACAAGTGAGGTAAATAGTCTCAAGCCTGGCAGGACAGAGGAAACAGTGGGAGGTGTTCTGGCAAACGAAAGGGGATTTATTAAGAACCCAAAGCTACACAGTGACTTTTAACAAAGCAGCTTCATTTACATAAAAATGTTCTGAGGGTGGAACAAAAAAAATTATTGGTTCAGAGAGATAGCCAATCAGATTGTAGAGTAGGTGGGACCAAGCAACTAGAGGAGATGGGACCAACACACCTGATTGGTTGGTCTCTCCTCCCATGAGCCCTAATAAGACTATTCAAGGACCAAAAGTACAACATAAGAAAATTCAGGGAACGTAAAGCTCTATCCAGGCTAGTAGAGAGATTCCTGGAACTGATGGGTCATGGTGCATTTCTGTTGACCGGATGTGGTTCAGCAGCTCACTGAACCATAAGGGAAAACGCAAAAGAATCCTATTTGAAGACATAAGTCCTAAGTACTGAAGGTAAAGGGTAAAGGGATCATCGCCAGATGAAACCCAGACATATTAACAGAGGTGGATAGTTCAGGTCCAGAACGTAAAAATCCGGACCAAGCTTTTGTTTCACTCACCCATTGTGCATAAAGAGTCACTGTCAGAGAGCACTCAACTGGTTGGTTGAAACAAAATCTTGGTCTGAACTTTTACTTTCTGGACCTGAACTATCTCTACATGTTAATATGTTAAACATATCAACAGTTGGACTGAATGTACACATTTGATAGTCATGCTGCTTACTTCTCCATGTAATAATTCTCTTGCTAGCAACTTGTTCAGTCAACAAGTTGGTGTGCATCCACTTTGTACCCATCAGGTTGTTGCATGAACTATGATGTAATTTCCTGTTGAAGTCTGCTGTGTGACAGAGCAAGGCTGAAGCACACACACACACACACACAGACACACACACACACGTGCAGGCTGGCAGCCCCCTTAAGCAGAAGCACCAACAACTCATGGTCAGTAATCTCATCTCCTCACAAACGACCTTATAGGACCCGGGGGGTGACCTCTGAAGTGGCTCCACTCTGCATGGGTCGCAAGAGAAATAAAGACGTCCGCGCGGCGTGTGACTGATCGCCACTCACGTGGGTCCTCCAAGCCGTGACCCTCGGAGATCCAGCCGGGCCCAGCAATCTGTCAAACAAGCTGACGTCGTCCTCGCGCTCGGCAGAAGGGAATCACAGCCAGCAGCAAATCAGAGCCAAGGAGAAACATTTGAATATTCATTAAGTAAGCCATTATAAAACTGGCCCTAGTGCTAACAAACCAATCAGATATAAGGAATCAGATTGCAGAGCCTCGAACATTAACTGAGTGCAAGAATAGCCCATTATATAAAAAAGATTACTTAAAAATAAGTATGTGTGTGAGATGCAGAAAGAGTGCAACATGTACAGGGTGAGGAATAAAAGATGCTTAACATAAACAATGGTATGTATTTTACGATAAAATAGTTCCCCCCCACTAATCATACAGAATTTAAGGGTGCCTTATGATCGATTTCCCCCAAACTCTGTGTAATGACCAACACTAGCATAAGCTTTCGTGGAGTCACTCCTGTTCATGTTCTGCAGTGTATAATGCGCGTGGCACGCTCAAAAGGCCCCGACACCCTCGCGAGGTGAACGGAAATGCAGCGTGGGTACCAAACGATGGTGTGCTCTAAACAGGCAGAGGCGGTAGCAAGACAAACATTGGCATTCACATTCCCTTATTCTAGATTCCTTTGCAGGAACATATCTGTGATTACTGCAGTATATTTGCTTTCAGGCAGTAAATAAAGCTTCTAAAATTTAACACTGTGTATAAAATGCCGTAAATGTGGCAAAGTGCTCCTTATTCAGTTTTACTGTTCAGTTTTTCTGTTGGAGCCTAAAAACTGTAGCTTGCCATCATTGTAGTTCCCTGCTGCAATTAAAGCGTTCGTTAATGACAGCAAGGGCAATCGTTCCCTATGGCATTCTTAATTCCCACTGCTGGTAATGCATTGGTAAAAAAAGAGTTCAAAGAGTTTAGCAGGACCTGTTCAACATACAGCGGACATGGTCTGGTGAATAATTTGTTTGTCATTCCTTGCTGGGTTAGAATATCTTTTATTTATCTGCTGCCACGGTGATGGTAATTTCCATCCACCTATGAAGTGTGCCTCGGTGCCTTCCAGAATCGACAAGGCAGCAAGAAGGACAGAGGTTAGCGACCTCAGCTTTGGTGCCAGGCTTGTAGGAGACACCCCAGGTTTGCGGCTGACAGATAGGTGAGAGTTTCACCTTATGGACAACTCTCAAGTAACTTAAGAGTGGTTATTTGGCCTAAAAATCCACACAGATTTGAAGCAATACTTGGAAATCTAGATATAACAACTGAGATGAACAGAATAAAACATTATAAGGGTATTAAAAGCAAAGTAGGTTTACACACACACACCCACAAAATGTGTGCATATGTCCTTCCATTACATAATGTGTGTGTATGTCTTTATATTATATAATGTGTGTATATGTCCTTCCGTTATATATGTGAGTATATGTCCTTCCGTTATGTGATGTGTGTATATGTCCTTCCATTATGTAATGTTTGTGTACATGTCCTTCCATTATATATGTGTGTATATGTCCTTCCGTTATGTGATGTGTGTATATGTCCTTCCGTTATGTGATGTGTGTATATGTGCTTCCATTATTTAATGTGTGTGTATATGTGCTTCCATTATATAATGTGTGTGTATATGTCCTTCCATTATATAATGTGTGTGTATATGTCCTTCCATTATATAATGTGTGTGTATATGTCCTTCCATTATTTAATGTGTGTGTATATGTCCTTCCATTATATAATGTGTGTGTATATGTCCTTCCATTATATAATGTGTGTGTATATGTGCTTCCATTTTCCATAGCTGTTTACCTATTGAAGGGTTACAGTGTATATTTAAATATAACATTAATATATTTTATATATCCATCGAGGAGCAGAGGGGCCATGCAGCCTCTCTTAGGTTGTGCTACACCCAGGAATGGATATCAGCTCACGGCAGAGCTATAGATAATATATTAAGTATAGATATGTATACAGACATAATGATCTTGTTATACGACCCGGTTTGGCGGCATACTGCCTATGCAGAAGTCCCATACCTCCAGAACTGGGAATTCAAACTCAGCATCTGGCTCGCGGTGGTTGCACCTTATATACCTTATGTGGGTATTTTCTGAGCACTCCAGTTTTCTCCAGCAACCCAAAAAACGTGCAGTTACACAATTTCAAGATTCTGAATGGCCCACTGGACTGGCACCCTGTCCAATGTGCTTAGAAGGACATGCCATTTTGCTGTATTACAAAAATGCATACTGCAACAGAATCGGCTGATTTTAATGCAGAAGGGAAAAGCAGAGTTAAAATGGAGAAGTCTTGTCACTAAGTGCTAAAATGAAAAGTGACAGAAAGAGTGTTCTCTCCCCCTCCTCTTTGTCCCTGTGACATGATTCTGTGCGACTGAGCTAAACGTGAGCAGGTGTCATATAGACTCTGGGCAGACAATGCCTGTGGTGTGTTCTTGAAAATGTCTTTCCACTTAATGTCTCCCAGTTTTATCAGTCATGGAAAGTCCTCTGGCTACACTTGATAAATATCAACATGACATCCTGACAAACCCAGGGCTAACACTCTAAACTGTGACAGGGATAATCTTAATTATTAGACAAGTACGACTGTAGCATACCCTTATGGACTTTATTAGGTAAAATAAAATGACAGGTCACAGTTTATGCAAATGAGAATGATAATTCTACACTGGAGAACAATTTAGTTTAATAGCTCTGTCGAGTTAGAATTTCAAATTTCCTTTTTTTGACTGAAAATACCACACCTTTTGTTTACCAGGCATAGTCTTTGGGTATCTTGTGGAAACAGAAATGGGTCTGAAATGGCCAATCTCAATATTGGAGGAACCATACATATTTCATAAAATATGACAGAATAAGCTACAGTGTATCACTTCATGTATTCATTTTATGTTAATGTGATAGGACGGATAAACAGGAAAACTTGGGTTTTCGGTTGGACGCGGGGGGGGGCTGTGGTTGTACAGGTATTAGACGTGACTTTGGCCCCATTAATGCATTATAAGAAAAGATCCCTTACTTATATGTATTAATTTTGTTTTGTTTACTTTAATTCACCACTAGCACTGTTGCACAACAGCATTACATTTTACATGGAAAACAATGGCAACTATTACTTTTTATCCAAAAATACAGCTTGACAGCCCAAGTTTCATCAACATCATATTCCAACTAGTTCCTCTAAGTAATACCAACAATACAGATCCCAGAAGATTTTTAAAGCTTCCCTTATAAACAAATTCATAAATTGATTAATGATGGAGAAAACACATTTTTCCAGGTGCTGCGATCACTGATACAGCCGAGAGTATCTGCCGGGGCTGGAACAGAGATTTTGTGGTATGTGTAATTCAGCGTTTCCAAGGGTGAACACATTAATCGTATCAGTGGGGAGGCTATTTACAACTGAGCAGACCTCTAGGTTGTGATCATTAAATCACAAATGTGACCCATTTCTCAAATAAAGGGTTGGCTTCTTTCAGCTGACGTGTTTTCTATACTTCTGTTCCGCATCTCATTAGTGCCCAAAAGTCACACAAACAAAAGACAGCAAGTTCTAAGTTCTTTAGTCCGTTAGGAACGTGTTCTCTACAGCTTTCAGTAGAAAGACATATTTTTGAATTTGTCATTTCAAAAATTACTTTCTCCCCAGAGCGTTTCTGGCACGTGTCAGTTCAGCTTCATCCGTCACGCAATTTTTAGCAAGATCGCACCAGCTGATGCGTATCTGCTGTCCTGGAAAGGGTGAGGAAATTCTTCAGCTCCCCAACCATCCCATTTCTGGGCACCTGTTTCGATAAGCAAACTCTGGAAGAGTTTCCCTGTGAAATATATTAAACAAAACACACAGGGCAGGTATCATGTATGAATTAAAGTTACTTAATTTAAATCCACATATATTCAGAAGTTGATGAGATTTACATTTTAGATGCACAGGTAAACAACACAGATGTGTATAACTGAAATTAAAAGACTAATAAGCCATCATGTTTTTGTACAGCAAGATTCAGGCACAAACGTATTGTGTTGTATATGAAAAGTTATTGCCTACCCTTAAATTTGTTAAGAACAGGTTACGGAGCTCACTGACTCAGGAGCACTTGATGCCTTTGTGCTAATGTGCACAGAGATGGAAATTCTTATGTTGATAGATAATGATACGGTAATAAACAAAGTTGCAAAGACCAGTGCACTACTCTGGCAGCTGTTACTGTTATAGATGGCTACTGTTATAGATATTATGTTATTGTTGTTTAAGGCATTTACAGGTAAAAAAAATTGCATAATAGTGCAACATGCCTCACATGTAAAGAGCCGCGAGATTAATTTTGATATTATTTTATTTATTCATTTGACTTGTGTTCCGTTCATATTTGAAAAAAAAGGTGGGCTGGTCATGGGCATGAAACTCCAGGGCGGAAAACTGGCTCCACTCCGGACTGAATTGGAAATATTTTAGAATAATACACTGAAGTACAAGGCTTTACAGAACAATGCACTGTTGTAGACTTAACATGTAAGGTTATAATAACGTGATTTTAATAATAGGTGGTGGTCTAAAGTGGGCTGCTCTGAGGCATGAAACTCCAAGGCTGAGAATGAGTCCCACTCCAGCCCTGTTGGTAACCGATGTCTTTCCACCCTTCATACTAGCGCCGCTTCAGTGTGTTTTTTACTGATTATTCAGAGGATCACGTGTGGCTTTTTACAGGGTATTTTGCTCGCCTTGAAACACCATGTGACATAGATTGATCATTTTATGGATAGGAGGAAAATTGTGGTCAGAGCCTCCTAGCGTCCCAGTTTGAGGTGCTCTGTTGTTCGGTGATTACGGTGAGTTCAGTGATTTCAGCAAATCGGTCTTTTCTAAAGTTACTGCACTGCGGCTTCATGCTCTTTTAAGGCGTATTGTTACACAGTTGTTTTCTCTTACTTACTATGCCCATTTCTAAAGCTCTTCCCCTGGTTTTTCTGCAGACCCAGAGGGAGGGGAGCTCTTCAAAGGTCATTCTGTCAACAACATGCTTTATTTACACCCTATTATCTACGTTGCTGTCTTACATGCGGCACAAATCCGTTTGTGGTTTATTTACTATTCTTTGCAATATTAACTGACCCTAGTGACATTTTTTTGGCAATACATTTTAGATTCGTGTGAACATTCTTTAGAACAAAATTCCTTACGTTGGTACATTTTGTAAATTCTTTATGGGATAACTTATGCTAGCAATACTTTTGAGTGACCCATTTTAGCAGTGTATGAACTTGTTTGTTGCGTATTGCTGTCGTCCCTGTGTTCCTCTCCCACGGAATGTTTTTGAGGCTTTGGTCACACACCAATTTCCACTGAGGGACAGAACGTCTCTCCATTTAAATTTCACATAATGCTGTGACTCAAGTGCTGTCACTGTATAACACCGGATCGGTCACTCATGCCTAAATATTCATAGTGTGTCAAAACAGACTAATTGTGTCATATGACAGTGTCCATCCCATGTAGTAAAATGTGAAATATGAGCAATGTTGTCACAAATTCATGCAGCTTCTACCCAAGACGGCACTATAAGCCTATGTTAGGGATGGTAAGATTCACTGAATTACATGGATGCATGGATATAAAAGTTCATGATGAACCAAAGACACAGAATCAAGCTATCAGTACCATGCAGAATTGCATAGCATCGCAGTCTTTTGCATCGGCATCAGGTTATGTTGAATCGCATCATGTTGAATTGCACTGCATTGCAGTAGGGGTGAATCATATTGTATCGCATTAAAAGTTGCTTCATGTGTATAATGTATCGGATCCTTGGCAATGCATCAAGATGTGCATCGCACTAGCCTCAGTGAAGGGAATGCACATCCCTACTATGTATACAGTTTAATTGTTATTACGTTTACAACTCAAATCAGCTTAGGTGTCTCATGTTAACAGAACATATAGGATTCCATCATGCTCAATTCCACTGTGATAAAATTACACAGACTGTGAAAAAGTTAAACCTTCTTATGTGCTTTACTAATCCCAGGCATTTTCAGGCACTAGACAGGACACTGTCAGGAGTGACTTCTAAATTTCCATTCAGTGACTCTACAGAAACACAGTGACGGGGCTACACTAGGTGTAGCATTAGCGACATAAGGTATTCATGGTGTCTCATTATAAAAGTGCACAATCTGGTGAGAGGCGGATCATTACCTGCAGGCTGGGGTCACAGCAAGAATAACAAGGTAAAACGCTCAGTCCTGGACTGAGTGCCAGCCAGCTATAGGCACCCAGATAATTGACTGCATACCAAGTAGTTTAATATGCTGTTTTGTGGCTAACAGAATACACAGCGATCCCATTAGGTGTCATCGCAATTGGTTAATTGATAAGACTCAGTTAAAATAAGGATTTCAGACTAGACTCTAAAATGTTCCCATCATCCCTGTTGATAGTTCCACAGTAAAGATAAATAAATAAATAAAAAATTAAAAATCGTATAAAACCATTGTCCTATACAAACTACATAATTAATTTGGGTAGAAGTTTTTTTTAAAAAAAACAACCTTTCCAACATTATTAGGCAAAAGCTCTTAAAAGATTTCATGGGGAAAAGGAACAGGAAGGAAATTAAGATCAAGCCCGTGCAGCACTCAGCCAAAGTGAGGAAAAGCCAATGCGAAAGGCCAGAGGACAAGAGAGGATTGGAAGGCTGAGGTCAGACATCAAAATAACCTCTTGTGGTCCAAGGCCAACGTATTGAACCTGGGCACGAATTAGGCAGGAGTAAAAATGTCTCATTTATTTAGAGTTATATTGATAGGAATATTTTTTAAACAATGTTACCAGTACGAAACATGCATTAAAGTTGTTGTGTTCTGCAAGCAAGGAAAAGCAAGGGCAGGAGCAAGGGCAAATGAGAAGGGGCTTTGTTCATATGAACACGGGAACAGGACAGGGTCAAACGGACAGGTTAACATGGGGAAAGCACTAGAGCGGACACACAGGGAGTGACGTCAGTGACAGGACTGGGGAACACAGGACTGGGAAGCACTCTGACTGATGAGGGCACAAACAGGAGGCAGCTGGAGTGATCGACAGGGCAGGAACGAGAGGCGAGAGGAAATGGGGGGTCAGATGGGCAGGATATGACAAAAGTATAATGCAACATTCAGTATTTAGAAAATCAGCAGCAAAGATATGTTTACTATAAATATAATCTTAACGGACAGGGTTGCAGAATATTATTTTGAAATGGTTTTGCATACACTTACAAAACTTCTGTGTTCCTTCACAATTGTTTTGCACTCCTATGCAACTGTTTTTGCATTTCCTCATAACAGGCTTGCACCTAGAAATTCTGGTCCCCTTAAGAAAATGCCACCTTGCCCCCTGGTGCCAATTTTATGATTTCATCATTTTAAGTATTCAAGAGGCCACTGCTGGGTGCTGCCCCCCCCCGAATCTGTCAGGGTATCCATGTCCCTACCGTGCCCCTCCCTCATAATTGTTTTAAAGTTCCCTCGCAAAAGACACAACTGACATTCCTCTACTTTGGCACAATGTTACACGAAGCTTTATTATAAACGCAGGAAAGCATTAATGCTATTTCTGCGCAACAGTTCGGTATTGGGGGGACAACTGAACTTATACAAATACAAAGGTGTATGTATTTGTGGGGGGGGTGAATGAATCTAAATGAAATATTGGGGTGTACATGCCCCCCACCTCCTGTGGCCCTTTATGGCAATGCAGAGGAGCAAGCCAAAGCTAAAAAATAGCAAAGTCCAAGGTCTCGTCTTCCAAACATCATAAGAAACCGAGGCACCATAATTTTAATGGGGGCCAAACATAAAAGTCGAAGGGAATCGATAGCTTGGCCCCTGGGGCTGTGAGCGACCAGAAACAAGCCTGCTAGAGCACCACCACGCCAATTTTGCCAATTAAAAAAAGCATATAAAATTGGGGCAATGTAATTCCAACAAAGAATATGCGAAAGTCAGGGAGAATAAACAGAACTTTCAGAGAAGATGGCTGTCACACAAGTGATGGATGGATGGATGGATGGATGGATGAAGGATCTTTCAATCTTTCAATGGCATAATTTCAGTGGTATTTTTGTGGGAAATTAAGAGAACTTTCTTGGGATATAAGATACACGAGGAATCCGCAGATTTATGAAAGTAAAAAAAAATTATACATTTGACTCCTAGGTGCCGTTTTAAATAGAAAGGGCTACAGTATTTATGGCAGAGATGAATAAATCTAAATTAAATATTGGGGGGAAGGTTCCTACGCCCCTCTCTCTGTGTATTTTAGAGCAAGTAAAAATCAGTAATGTGATCCAATACCATTGAATGTGTTGGAACGTGTGACACAGCAGCGACTGGAAGGTAACGCAGTACAATTACAAGGGAACACAAAAAAACAGCATGAAAACACAGATGTTTTGCAAGGGGACACAAAACTGTCATTAATAATATTTTTCATATCTCAGTAACTGTATAACGATATGATTTGAAGTTTTATTTGTCATTTGTACAAGTAAAAAAGGAATTCTTTCACCTGTCCCAACCTGCGCTCTTTTAAGATATGCTCACATATGCGGGGGGGGGGTTCAGGGCCATGCTCAAGGGCCTAGCGGTAATGGGAGTATCCTGCTGAGCATATGGGATATGAACCGTCAACCTTCTGATCACAGGCACTAAGAGGCCAAACCTGCTGAACCACACATGCCCCCCAACGTGCCCAATTATTAATCATTTCTGTAATTAAGTTATCCCATTAATTATTCAGTTCATTTCAGTTTTAAAAACTGCATTTTTTCAGCATGTTTCAAATAATATGGTTTCACTTTACACAGACGCACTCACACACACACACACACACACACACGTTGGGTATACCTATCTTTATGGGGACCCCTCATTCCATTCTATGGGAAAAATGCTAATGCTAACTATGACAACCTTAACCCCACCCTGCCCTAACCATAATAATAAGCAAAATACAACAGTTTTTGCATTTTTAGTTTTTTCATAGGAGTCACCAATTTTTATAAAATAGAATTTTCCCTTACCCGCTCACACACACACACACACACAGTATAGCTTGTGTTTTTTTTCCCCAAACATAAACAAACAAATAGGCAAGTCATTGTATAGCACATGGAATATTTCGGGAGGGAATTCACTCAGAAGTCCTGGGAGACAGGTGTGCAGCTAGCAGATGAATGGTTAGATGATGTCAAACACCTGTGCCTTCTGGGAGAGCCATCTCCAGCAGGCCGAGCCCACTGGTCACGAAAGACTATTTTCGCTGTGTTTTTTTTTTTTGCTAAAGCACCCCATGCTGGCTTGTTTAATGAGCCTATCTGAAAGCAGCCTGAAGTAAACTGCTCTGCATGGACATTGTAGTAGTAATTTCAAAAGTAAAGGAAGAGATTTTTCTCCGTATTAAACCAAGGCAGACAGATCATTTGGTAGAAAAAAGACTAAGGGACTTAAATTTGGACATTCCAGGCGGTATGCATATACGTTTGGCTTTCCAATCAAAAGCTGAAAGCTAAAAGACATTGCCAAAAGGCTTAATTAAGTGATTGTAAAATGCCTAATCATTAAGGATTGCACTAGAGCAATAATTATTACAGCAGGCCAGTGGATAGATAAAATACACAGGATTTTGTTCGCCTACAAAAGAGATCATACCTAACAAATAGCACCTGCCTGTACTTCTTTGCATCTGACAGCCTCATGCAGTGGAAACTGAGCTATTGGTGTGTTTGTCTTTCATGATGCAATTTCCTTTTGGCCCTACATGATTTTCTATTTGCATTGTTACGTTGTATGAGATCTGGACATGCTGTGTCAAACGCAAAACATATATGGCAGTCTATAAATATCTTTGTATAATATGTGACTTATCTTTTTATATTCTACTTCAGTTCAAAGGATTTTGTTGTCTAACAATCCATCCTTGGATTTAATCTTCCATTTACTTCAGCCTGACTGTGTGATCCGCAGAAGTCCAACAATCTGAAAGCTGTGAAGTATCACTGCAGGCTGTTGTTATTGTCTCTATCAATTTTTTGGAACCGAATAAAGAATATGAGTAAAAATGTAGTGTACCAAATTCGAGAGTGCTATATATTTGGAATACCATGGTTTTTTGTAACTGCCACATCAATTCACAGTATGAAAAAGCCTTTTAAAGTTCTCAAGAAAATTTCAACATTGTTCCCACCAAAGTAGTGATTTCTACGTAGTTGTGAAACTGCGGCCTCTGTTATTATTCTATTTGTTTTAGTTTCTAATCGAAAAAGGGGGTAAAGGCTTAGTTCTGATACCATTAAAGCAGGAGGGGAAGGCTAACTATGATCAATCATCTGCGTGTTTGTCATTGTGTGATCAACAAAGACATGATTTATCATTTATCAGTCATATAATTTGATACTCTTCTGACACTTGACTGTTTGCAAGGACAGATTTCAGAATAGCGTTAAACGAAAAAGATGATCCTCCTTTCATTTTCTCAACCGCAAAGCATACTGGGAAATTTCTATTTAGCGTCTGCTATTCCAATAACAGCATCACTGTAAGGTCCAACTCTGCTTTTGCTTTCTATTGGAGAGCAGTTTACGAGAAGAAAGATTTTTCATCATTTCAATTCGGAAAAAAAAAAACATATCACTTTTTCTATAATAATTCTTTGTGTATACTGAATTTAATATCTTATTATAGGCATTATAATTTTATGCCAAAAGTAATAAAAGCAAAACTTGGTATATTAAGTGGCTGTTCAGCACTCTGACAATTAATATCATCAAAAAAAATAGTGAAATAAATATGCCAGAAATGTAGAATTCCCATAAAATATTGCGCAGTCCCAATTTCTTTTGCCACATTTCACCACAGAATAAGAATCTGAAACAGACGAAAGCAAGATTTTTTTCCCATACTGTTCCACATCTCGTTCATCTTGTCAGGGTATCCATGTCCCCACAGTGCAAAGTGTTCAATTTCCCAAAAATAAAAATGAAACAGGTAGAAAGTCCTCATTTCCCTTGTACTTCCAAGCTCAAACCTGTCCCAGTGCCTGGCATGACCTTAAAAGTCACGCAATTCGTTGATTTATTCCACTGGTATAATAAGTTAGTGCACCACCTGTTATTATCGGTTTTGTATATATAAACATCCCTACAGCATGGTAGAATAAAACAGACTGAAAACTAAAATGACTGGACCTGAAGATGAAAGAGCATTCGAGACGAATCAGACAGACGATTACAGAGTGGCACAAACCTAAGGCTACAAGGTTTCAATACCATTGCTAAGCCATTGAAAATCCTTTGGAGTTCAATGCGGTGCATTGCACTGAAGTGAAAGGAGTGTGAAAAGAGAGCCATGCTGCTTCGACCAAGCAAACCCACTGGCCTCATCCCCCACCCCTCAAGCTGGGCTTTGGGGCAAACGAGGCACTTATCAAAGAGGTTACTGCAAGACCAGCTGTGACTCAGAATAAGCTTCAGATGTTAGTGGCTGCGACAGACAATGTCCGTGATCAACCACCTCCAATTCCACAGGAAAAGGGCCTTTTTCCTTAGGGCAGTACAGGAGCCCTGGCTGACCGCCAAGCATATGTTCAACCTTACAGAATTTGGGGCGACGGAAAGTTTTGCAGTCTGACGAGACAAAGGCGGAACTTTTTGAGCATAACGCGAGGTGGTATATGTGAGCCAAATCGAACACTGCGCACCAGCCCGGTAACACAAACCCTTACTCTGAAATACGGCTTCAGGTTACGGGGATGATTTTCTGCGGCAGGGACAGGCAGCCCTGTCAGGACTGACGGAAAGATGAATGGCGCACATTACAGAGAGTTCCCAAACAAAAACCTGCTATATTCTGCCAAGAGGCTCAGAGAGGGGGAAGAAGTTTTATATCAGCATGACAATGATGCAAAGTCAACTGCAAAAAAACACAGAAGAGGCTTAAAAAGAAGAGGCTTTGTCCTTGAGTTCAGACCAAAGTCCAAATGAGAATCTGAGTCAGGACCTCAAAAATGCTGTCCATCACCCCCCCCCCAACCAACCTGACCCAGCCTGAGGAATTTTGTAAGGTGGGATCACACTCCATCCCAGCCTTCAACGCTAATAGATACTTAAAAGTTTCTAACATATTATTTATTCATTGGGCACAGACGAGGCAAAGGCTCACCATTCGTTGTTCATGTCGGCCAATGAGATGTCAGAGAGATCAGGGCAGAAGACCTGACTGCATATAAATAGACATGCCGTTTCTCTGATGTCCCTCTGTGAAAAAGGGTACATTATTACCCATGACACAATTCGTACAGAACGTAACACATGCTCCAAGAGGCATGTGCTCATTGTATGCAAACAGAAAATACACAGTATCTGACTGACACACACATGCGCACACACACGCAGACACAAATATATGAAAGCAATGTAAAAAATTAATCTGTACCATGTTATACTTTTATGTACATGGAAATTCATTGCTATATTTATAGGTACCATATTCTTGACAATGGTTATACCGTTAACTCCCAATCCATCCAACCAGTGACCAGTGTCTCAGTGACCAGAGGAACAGGGAAGAACATGTTACTGCTGCATCACAGATTTGAATGTAGCCTCAGAATATACAACTCAAGTCCTGATATCCCACTGCCAGTTATACTGAATCTCTAAATTCCAACCCCGCCTTCCAACCTCTCCAACACTTCTGAATGGCTGATGTATTTTACAGCATTGACTAATACGCATATTTCAAAACATAATCTGATGAATCTATTTGACCAGGATGCAGACTAATATGATACAAAATGTCAATATATTGTTCTTTCTTTCATGCTGGTCTTCATTATTCACTTGCTAGAAGCAAATGTCCTCAACTTTTTAAAAAAAAAAAAAAACTAAAAATAACTGTACAAATCAAATTGTTTTTGGCTTGCAAATCTTTTCCCAGTATTCGTCCTCTGAAAGTTTCTTCAGAATTTGTTTTTCATGCTAAGAATAGGAAACATGTTTGCATATTTTTTGTTGCATTTCACATTTGAGCAGCACAATTCACTCAGAGTACATGAAAAGCGTTGGCAGAACTGAGCTCTGAATGGTGAGAGCGCAACTGTGCGAGTGCATTTAACCACAGTTTAATTAAATCCAGTCCTATGATTTAGAAGTACACTCATATCACCGCTGAATGTTAATTGCTAAAAAAAATTAAGCTTATATATATAAAAAATGTAATCTTATATACACACACATACATTATACACATGTAAAGCTGTAGCTGGGGAAATGTTGCGTAGCAATCAAAGGCTTCCTGAAGGCAACCGGGGTGCTGCTCTCTGACGTTCAAAGGAGCGATGTTACATAAATGAAGGGGGAAAAGGAAAAGAAAAACTGCAAAGTGAGAATGTCGAACCGATAAACTTAACATGCAAAGGCAGGAACTGCTGTAAGGAACAGAAAATAGACAAAAAAAAAACCCTGCTTTTGTAAAACTGCCCCCATAAACACCATCATAGTCACTATGACTCGGATATAATCAATGGAAATACATTCCAAAGCACCACTGAGAATAAGACAAATATTACAAAGAAAGCATCATTATGCTATTATTATTATTAATTAATATTATGGACACAACATGTCGAAAGCCATTATGGAGGAGCCACTTGTAATAATCTGCTTAGATTCTGAGAAGAACTGGAAACGAGTTAGGAGAGTGACAATACAGACGGAGTGAAACACTGTCACATATGCGTACGGTCTATATCAGAAAAACGGTATTGAAGAAAACAAGCCAACGCGTCGGCTGGATCCCGAGCGTGAGAGAGCTGGGGAAAATTATATAAGCAACTAAATAAGTAATCATCGCTATCGCAGCTGATGATGACTGGAACATACAGGTGGTCAAATCGATCAATTCATGGGTGCATCTCAGAAATGTCAACTGTTCTGAGCTTGGTATGATACAGGCCTGACCATTAGCAAGGGAATTTATATTTGGAAGGCATATGCATGTAAATATATTAGATTTAGAGATCAAAAGTAGCAAAAAAAGGCACCTACTGCAACCAGGAGAAAGCCATAGAGTTTCTACTAAATCTTTTATTTTGGGTTTACATTTCAACATTCCCATTAAGAGGAGATGTTCGCTAGTGGAACACTTAGGGTGGTATCGGGTTGGAAAAGAAGTAACAGGTATCATCTGATAGGGATGCGGTGCTGGATAAAAAAAAAAAAGATTAGAGCATTGTGGTGAGAGGAGAGGGAAAAGGTATGTAATTCAAATGCGGAGGACACCCGACATATTCACTATTTGATTACCTTTTCCGATTACTGTGTCTCCCGGCTTCAGCTTCTGAACATATTTGAGTCATGTCTGGCCTTCATCTAGCATGCCCAAGTCCCAGTCTTTCAGCTTTTTATATGAGGAAAAACCTTTCTGACAAGCTGGGTAGGATAATGAGTTTTCCTAACATGTTACATGCATAAAACTATTAAAACTTGGTGGTTAATTTCCATATTCAACACTTGCCTGTACTTCACTTGATCTATAGTATGATGACTAACATACAGAATTCTTCTCACATATAGGCCACACTGGGTCAGCGTAATATCTAGCAAAAGGTCAGTGCGGGCAATTTCAGCTGATAAAATAAGCAATTGAGTCACGTGGCAGAACTTGACTCTAGCGGATTTCAGTTATGACACGCAGGAGCCGGTTTTAATTTCTGCCTGCGGTGATTCCCCTCCACGACGGAAAAGTCGCCATCGGCCGTGGGTCCATAATGAAGACTCTTCTACTGGAATGCACATTCCCTGAGTGGCAGACGTTAGACATTAAACCAACATCTTAGGTCTCCTGTAAAAGCCCAAGAAATCTGTATTTAGCAGTTGAACAATTATAGGTATTTTGATGATGTTGGGGGGGGGGGGGGTGGGATTATATCATGCTGTTGATTTGCAGAAAACTGAATCCTGAATGCTTTTGTCTGATAGCTGTAATTCAATAATAGCAATATATAATGTAAATGTCAAAACACTGACTATCTAGCAAATATACGGTATATTACAGATATATGCACTTAGTAGCATAGTCACAAAGCACTAGATCCTAGAAATCAATCTGAAACGTTATTTGGAGTATTTAAAGATAAGTGAATAAATACTTAAATGTTTTAGCCGGTATTAACATTTGCTTCTTATTCAGTAAAATTAGCCATCATAAGAATAGTATGATTATTTCTGACAGGCACTGTGTTTCAGTATCAGGAATTACATTTAATGGCAGTGTTTTCTTTGGCTGTGCATGTCCATGTTTTTGCTTATAGCACTGCACTGCTGATTATCATAATGTGATGCACCAGTGCAATCTTTCCATGGTGACCTTGTAAAAAAAAAAAAAAAAAAAAAAACCACCAATATTTATTATGATAGCATTTCTATATAAAAATTTAGCATAAATGAAACAATTTCATTGCTGTATTTACTTTTGAAAATAGAGAATTTAATAGCCTGCTTTAATGAGGCGGGCTCTTGGGTTGCACTGGACTTAATGTTATTAAGAGAGGTGTTCCATGTTCAGCTTATTATAAAGGCTCTCTTGAATTAACAGATGGCTGAAACACGCTCAGTATCTGAAAACGCATGGCATTTTGGTGCAATTATCTCAACTTCTGTTCCATCATTGGTGCATGCAAGATACCCACTGTTTGACCAAACCACACACTTTGCAGCACCTGTGTTAATAAAGCTGAATCTTTCGCTAGATTTATTAATCTACTGCTTATCGTATTTCGTATGAAAGACAAAAGAACAGTATACCAGAGTTGAAGAATGGGTTTAAAAAAAAAAAAAAAAAAAAGAATTCTATACAATGCTCTTTTTCAGACAAAATTGTCGAACTGTCTGTGTTTGTGTAAAGAGGAATCTAGCAGGTGGTTGATTATTTAAGCCACACAGGTCTAGAGAAAATTGCATAATTTGAAACAACCATTAAAAAAAATATTTTGGTACAATGAATAGTACAGCAAACTGCCACAAGGTCCTTTTTTGTTGAACCAAATAATTTTATCAATTATAATGTAATTTATAATGTTATGTGGGGAGAAAAAAAAAAAACGTCAAGAGTTTGGTGGAGTGCTTGTAGGTGCACTTTGTGATGTAATGATGCAGAGCAGTGCGGGGCCAGATGTCCTGCCTACAGATTCTCAATGACATCCTGACAGACTAAAGGAACCCAGCTTGGCAGACTGTTTCAAGAAAACCCTCAAGGGGACACGCCACGGAAGCCTACTGATCCAGAAGGAAGGAACTGGGACCAATTACTGGCCAGCCTTCTGTGTGAGGTGAGACAGGCGCTCAGGCCAACACTGGCCTTTCTGCTCAAACTCCCCTGTGCACAGATGTCCCAGAGGTTTGCTCCAGGCTGTCAAGAGAACCAGGGAGCGGGAACCTGTTCCACCCGACAGCATCATCAAACTCCTGGCCACCATGCAGATTCACATCAAATCCATCCTTCCTCCACTCATGATCACCTGCAGATTTCTGGGGCAGAGGAGTGATGACCGCCTTTACTTTGTGGACAGTGCCTGAGTACTAGTACCAGTTACTGAGCTCCCAGAATGGTACCTGGCACCTTCAAACTGAAAGGCAATGTCAGACTACTTGGGGAAAAGCAAACCTAACTGTATACCATGTTAACCTTTGGAAATACCAGCAGGACTGAGACGTCCTGTTTGCCCCCGAGCTCAGGTCCTCCGTTGACATCAAACACAGACCAAAACTTTTTCTGAAATACAGTCTTTCACTCCTACAGAAGCCCGGGGACGTGCTTTCAGGAAACCCTCTGGCACACGTACTTCAGTGTATATTAAAAGCAAAGCTGTGCTAGAATGGCGATCCACCCACTGCCCCTGGCTTTCCAACTGCACATAATACTGAATCAACTGAAATGTCATTCATGCCTTTGATGGCTGTATGTTGTTAATTTACAATAAGTGCCAGGGAAACTCAGCGCCGGACATCTTGGCACTACCTTGTATCTCACTGCTGCTGCGCACCATTCACTTCAAAAGGCTGGGAGAGAAAGCTAGTCTCAGTGGGATATGTACGGCTGAGTCCTTACCTTCACGTGTCTCAGATAAAGTTAGGGGATTCCCTTCGTATTGAACAGTACCCTATCATGCTCCTGGCGTAGATCTTTGCAAAGTAGGAATACAGACGCTCCTCTACTCGTGAATGAGATACGTTCCAAATGGCTGTTTGTAACTTGAAATGCTCGTAAGCCGTTATTCAGAATCATTTTAAGGGCATACGCAAGTACAGAGAACTAGGATGCTGGGAGTCAGGGGCGATTCTTGGTTCAGAGCTTTGGGGGTGCTGAGCACCCAGAGAGCTGCCCAGCAAGGCAAGATACACTTTACTCGTCACAATGAG
>JAODUD010000046.1:7232380-7261990 GCA_026784285.1 Stomatorhinus walkeri | reverse complement strand
AATACTGTCTCACATAAACAGCATGAACTGTCAAAAAAAGTTAGAAATCTTTAGAAATCTTTGGGGGTGCTTTTATTCTGCTGAAGCACCCCCAAAAATGGGCTAAAATCGCCCCTGCTGGGAGTGGACAGCTCAGGCGTGGACAGAAAACAGGAGCCTAATGAACACAGTTTGGACTTGCAGTCCTCTTCGTTTGTATGTCTGAAACTTCATAAGCTGAAAGTTCGTAAGTAGAGGAGCGTCTGTGTGTATTCCACCATAATAAAAGCTGTAGATGTCCTACAAGAGATATAGAGTAACTGGACCTTCTGAAAGGGATAGACAGGCATCGGGATTCTCTCTCTAGTATAACGGACTGTTTATGCCATTCAGCATTTCTTATTTCCAGCTACAGTGAAGTGCAGAGCATTGTACCACCAAAGGAACCAGATGGCCTGCGTTTCCTGTCATTTGGCACACCTGGGGGCTTTGCTGGAAGTCCTCAGGCTGAATTTATGACCACCCAACCAAAGATGCTCCTCACGTGACTCACCCACTCAGGAGCATCAAGAAAGACCACAAACAAACAGCGAAAAGCGTGGATTCTCTCTGAGGCCCCGACAAAGGGCCAGATCTTCCGGAAGCTCCATCAGCTGACCAACTGTTCCAACTGAAGGAAAAATATCACATAATAGCATATAAAGAGTAGAATATATATCTAACAGTGAGTACTACAAATCTCGGAATTATACAGGAAGAAATGGAAAGAGATCCTGTGTGTGTTTCCAGTAAGCTTCTTCGAGATCATAAGCCATACACAATTCATAGCAGGGTGATTTTTATGGTAATATTCGCTTGATCTATGAAGTACATGATCTACTTATAAAGGAGCACAGATTAAAAAAAAAGAAGAAAAAAAGTGACGCCCTGATTTTAACACCATGCTAACATGAGGCATAATTATTATCATCAATGTGTTTCATCAAAGAGTTCAGAGTCAGTTAAAGATTAATGAAGAGCATATTTATGGATGAATATAGGTCTCTGAGCACTCATTACCACTTGGAGAGAATAAACAATAATGAAACATTGCCGGCTCCATTACTGGCAACAGTGTGACACAGAGAAATGATCCATTCATGATTTAAAATAAAATGATTTGCTCCCAGTTCCACAATAAAAAAAAATATTTATATATTTATATTTTATATATACATTTAGATTTTATCCCTATTTTACATGTATACAATATTTGTAAAAAATAATACATGAATACATGGTTTTGACTATTGTGGCACAATTATTATGAGCCGCAAGCTATTTATGCACTAAATTAACAATCACAATCATCTAGTTCACTGTTTTATTAACTGCTAGCAGTGCATAATTGACTTTACAGAAGATAAATCATAACGACAGAATACCATGGTATATTGATTAGTTGGGAAGTTTACTTCTATTGTTGTAGGGAGATTTCACAAAATAAAAAAGAAAAAGTATAGGGCACATTAAGAAGATGGTAATAAGACCGTATTCGATGTACATTTCTGCATGATGTATATGAGAGCTAGGGTTATCGATCAGGTGTAAGATTTGAAGACCAGACAATTTGCCCCAAGATGCTATACATCACCTATCAGTTGTGCTATTTACAAAGCAAAACACAACCAGCACTCACCATGAAATGAGCGTCTCATAACCAGCAATCAAAAGGGCACAGAAACCTTCCCCATGGATGCGTAAGGCGGCAAACAGTAGACAATGTAAAAGCATCTGTGATGTGTGAGCACAGACTTGTCAGGCCTGATTGTGGTTCATTTCTTGGCATATGAAGCAACGCCATCTTGCAAAAAAAAACAAAAACAAACAAACAGCACATTTAAAAGGCAGCAGCTATGCTGAGGGGTAGAGCAGAGACGTACATTGAGGAGTCTGGGTGAGCATCCGAGATGACAGGTTCTGCACTGCAGTGACCTCTTCTTGGTGCTCAGAAAACAATGCTCTAAATGCAGCCTGCTCTGCAGCTCTGCAGCTCTACCGGCTTTCTTGGCTACCTGGGTACTGGTACAGTCCCGTCGCTAGTGGCGCTATCAGCGATGATCTGTAATGACATATTACACTCACTGATACAGCAGAAGCTTTTACCCAAAGCAACGTGCGACTGAGACGGCAAGGGCGGCTAGACCCTGGAGCAACAAGGGTTAAGGGTCTCGCTCAGGGACCTAACGGTGACATCACTCTGCTGACCACAGGAATGGAACCAGGCAAACACCTGATCACACACCGCCTGATGGATCCGAAAAGGGTTAATGACGGCCTTTGGAGCACCTTCCATTACAAACTGTATTAAGTTTTTAATCATTTTGAAAAATACAATGCCATCTCCATGGGCATAAACTACGGGGTAAATGGTGAGGTGGTTGTAACCGTCCCAATAATAATGATCTAAACCGGGCAATGCAACCACCCAAAATAACCACAAAATAGGTTTAGACCTCAGCCCCACCAATGTTCATCCCAAAGTCATTCCCTTGCATGTCTTTGTTCATTTGGACACTCAGCACCACCCATATGCATGTCACACTTCCTGCAGACCTGAAGGGGTGCAGACCTCATTCTGACCTTTTCTTCCCTGGCTGTGACGGTGCCATAAGATGACGTGAATGTTCTGAATGCGGCTGGCGGACTGTGCCACCAGCTGCCTACGTAAGACATAAACTGCCTAGAAATTTGTAGGGAGCTGTACCTTCTGCAGCAGATCTACAGGCAAGAAGTGTGACCACCAAGGAAGCGCATGTATGCCATCTGTCAGTAAAAAGACCTTGTGGTCTTCACGAGAGCATAAAGCCTTGCCGTCATGCTATCTCCTGACAATCCACCTCCCTGTTACATTCCAGGTATTTCTTCTAAAATAAGAAAGAGATGGATATTGCACTCAATGTACTTTACAAAGGTATTTCAAATTTAATTTGTAATAGTCATACGACTCCCAGTTTTTCCAAAAATATAAACATCAACAAAAGGCTGAGATAAGTCACAGTAGCTAGGCTTCCATTAGGTGTTTTGTAATTTGTAACAGATCCGTAATATTGTCATGGTTTTCTGCCTCTGAACCAAGAACGCCATTAAGAAATATACTAGGCGGCCCCGCCTATGAGCATGCCCCGCATTCAGAGTGGCCCGCTGTCATTTTACCTCAGCAGACGTTATATTTTCTAACGCCCTGTTGCTATGGCAAAGTCGGAGTGTTTGCGGAGCCGGCCCAGTCGATGGGAAAACACAGTGTCACGTTCATACATCATCCTGCTGCTTGCTGTCGGGTGCCTGAGTGTGAAGACTCCTGCCCAGGGGAGTGATCGCTTTGGCTGTGCCTCAGCCCCGTGACCAGTTAGCTTATTGTGCTAATGGTCTGATTAACCTAATGTGCTAAACAACCCCATTTAGGTAATTGGCAGAAGCAGAAAAAACATTAGGTGATATCTGACAGGTGCATCTATAGGTAACCCTGTTCCACTGAGCTTTGCTAAATTGTGCCAACATGTACGTCACTCCAGATGTTACTGCGGCATGCAAAGGTAATTACAAGCATTGCACTACATCAGGAACTTTCCAGGCCTAGCATTACCAAAAAGGAAAAACAGTGTCTTGAGAGATACTTAAAACATCTGAAAGAGATGAGTGCAACAGCGACTGCCAATACGGACAAATAAAAATCTCCATAATGGCTTAAAAACCAGATCGTAAGACATGACACTGGCTGACAATAGCAGAGAAAGCACAAAGAGAGACAGATTTTTGAAACATGAGAACACAGAGGCAGAAGAAGTGTTACAAGCAGAGTATGTTTTTTGAAGGATTTAAGGTGTATAAGTGAGGATTTAATAAAACCTGGCAGATTTATCTTTTATGCACAAACTGGAAATTTAAAGCAAGACCTGGACTGTCATGTTCCGCCCGTACGAACCTCCTGTGTTCCACGCCCCCCCTCGCTACCTCGTGTCCGATCCTGATGGAAACCACCTGTTGTCTATTCGTGCCTGATTGTAGTCACCTGTTGTTTATCAGTTCTTGCCTGTCCTGTGTATTTAGTCCGCGTCTGAGTCCGTCTCCCGAGAGAAGTCATTGTAGTGTTCCGTATTGTGTTATGTGCTGTACCCCCTGGATGTCCGGAATAAACCCCGTTTTCCCCCGAATTCCTGCCTGGTCGTGAGTCTGCCTGCCTCTCGCCGTCAGCACGTTACCCCGGCCTGACACTGGACAATCATGTAAAAACCGTACCAATTGAAATACTGCTTTTACTCAGTCTTTAACATTTCATTTCAAAGCAGGTGCTTGGAGGAAATGTTTGATTGAGGGCACCAGGTCCTTGATCTACAGGTATAATAGGAACAACAACTGGCAAGGATCAGAGCTCAACTTGTGAAACTAAACAGCTGATTGGCTAACGCAGAGAACTAATCAAAGTCCTGCTTTATGGTCAGAGTGAGCTCCGGCACACTCGCCCCACGTCACAGAAACTTCTGCTAAACGAGAGGCGTCAGTCTGGAGTAAGTGGATCACATAGCTAATGTAACAGGTGTGACAATGACAGAAGATGAAACCCACGTCTCTTCAGCTGGAGTGAATTATCAGGAAAGGACATTAGTCTGCTACTAACTAAACACCGGGCTCCCTACCGGAAAGAACTGGCTGGCAACACAGTTCTGTTAATCTCACTTTTGCATTCATCTGCTACAGAAACAGCTACGAATAGAGCATCTGAGAGCGATAAGTCCTCAACTGATGACGCTGGTTTGGGAGAAATTTATAGCTGCCTTGTTAGGAAGCAGAAATTCCCAGGTTGTTAAATAAGATTCATCCTTCATTGTGTAATTTTGACGCAACGAAGCGCTGGGTCTGTTGCAACAAACAAAATAATTAACACAAAACTAATACATAGTTTTGTGTTAATTATTTTGTCTGCTGCAACAGGCCTGATAGACTGATGAAGTGATTAGAAAATTACTTAGTGACTGTAACTGAAAATTGCTTTATTCTTAAATAAGCAGGACAGAAAAAAAATAGCTTGCAAGTATCTGAGTTCACAACCACTGAAATCATCCTCCACCTAAACACTTTGGTGTTTTTGGGTGAAACATTTTATCATCTTTCTTGCATCATATGGGATCCCTGATAATTACAAATGATTTTTTAAAATGTACTTTCACGCTCCCAAATCCATAAAATGTTTTGTTGCCTCAAGGCAGCTTCGTATCACAAAGGTACAAATGCCACAAAGAAATTTCCTGGAAAATGTATTTAACGAAAAAGCAAGAATAAAAAAATCACAAAAATGCAAAATATCACCAAACATGTTAACACTTCACAATGCACGCTAAGTACGCATCAGTCAGAGACTGATTCGCTCTTTATATTCCACCTCATTCTGTATTTTTTGTTATGGAAGTTTCAGAAAACGGTCACTTTGCCTGACACAACAGAAGCATGCATCGCATTTCTTGCACAGTTTTGGCATGCTTGTGAACCCGGAAACCTTGCACCTCTTCTGCCTGTTACTGGTCAGAGTGATGTGTAATCACAGGGGACAGGTGGTTTCGGCGTTAAAGAATTTGGCCTCTGCTGTTACCTTTTTACCTCAGTCTTGGGGAATCCTACCATGGGGACAATCTCTCTTACACTAAAAATGCATGCTGCTCTTGCCACGGCACACAACAATGTGGGACCAGAGCCTTGTTTACCTGTTTTACCTCATTCCATTACCTCATAGTCTGACCTGTACAGTGGCGTTTCTCAATCCGTTCCTCAGGGACCCACAGACAGTCCACATTTTTTCTCCCTCCAGGTCCTTGCCAGACAGTCCACATTTCTGCTGCCTCCCAGCTCCCTGCCAAACAGCCCACATTTTTGCTCCCTCCCAGCACTCTGCCAGACAGTCCACATTTTTGCTACTTCCCAGCACACTGCTGTAGAAAAACCAGGATGTCTCCACTACCAAATGCAGGAAATCAACAATAAGGCAGGGATGCCACTTCTTTGCCCTGCTTTTGGTAAAGTAAAGGGCTATCAAAGAATCAAGCAGGTCAAGTCCCCCAAACTATATATATGAAAAGCCAAAGGAACCTCCTTTCTCTCCTTATTTCAACCCTGTACTATTTATATAACTTTGTTATATATCTCACTACAGCATATGTACCCATATTATACAGTACTTAGAAAACAAAACTTTTGTCTATATATGTGTATGTGTGCGGGTGTTTCAAACAAGCAGTAAAATTAGCATTTTGTTGCCCATAGTCTTCTGCAGTAACCTGGTTCTGCAACCCCTCATTCCTCACTTTACTGCACACAAGTTCACAGTCCGCACTATCTGGGGGGGGGGGGGCAGCACTGGAACCGTTCGCTGTCCGTCTTTCTGTGAAGCCGGTTAGAAAAGCACCAAGCACTGCCTAATTTACACATAACCTGTACCAAGTGTGATTCTCTTCTGTGAAAGGAGCACTTGCCGCATGTTCTAGCAGAAAGTAAAACAAAAGTTTTAAAGGTACTGTATAAAATAGACTTCCTGAGACATTGACACATTTTTCCATTCACAATTTTTATCCAAGCAATAAAATTCATCCCACTGTTTTATCACAATATATGCACATGTGATGCATGTTGGCAAATTCCATTTCTTATTGCATCTGTCCTTCTCACGTTTGAGGATTTTTATCGGAAATACCTATTTTTTGTAAACAGACACTAAATGAGAGGAAATAGTTTGCTCTTATTCAGTGCTTGCTACAATTTTCACCTCAAACATGCAGACAAACAGGTAGTCAATGAATATTATGAATGCTTCAAGGAAAACAATGAGCTTACATTTTCATCGTTATTTTTTGGCAAAGACAACGGCGGCTTTTGTAGCCGCGTATCCAAGCTTGCCTAATTAAGGCCTTAGCTTGTCATCAAATCCCCATGAAACCAAAGTTAACCCAGTCACCTAGGAGACCCAGATACCCCTGTAGTGTACCACTGTGTATTATGTAACCTACCTTTACCTTTTGAACCTGGTTCAAAACCGACATAATGCCAAGACAACATGCTTATTTACATTTGCTTGGATCTGCTCTTGCAGTCGGCAAAACTCACTTTCCATGTAAGAATAAATGGCTTGCTAAAATAAGCACCTATCAAGTAAGACATCCATCCATCCATCCATCCATCCATCCATCCAGCCATCCATCCATCCAGCCATCCATCATCTTCTATTCGCTTCCAGTCAATCAACAAAAAAATTAAGCACCTAACCCTTGATTTTAGAGATCTTGTATGCATTACGAGAACGAATAAATGCTGCTACAAGGTGCAAAGTACTTCAGTGCAGATTTTTTAATTGCATAGCATTTTCCTACCTTGTCTGGAATGTTGTGAGATTGCGTGCTGCACCATGTGGTTTCTGTAGCACTAGTCTGCATTCATTAAAACGTCTAATGTTTATAACAGCTGCTCTTATCCCTGTGCAGCACAGTCAGCAATACCGTTATCCGCCACTGGGAAAAAAGCATAAGTCAAGCCGGAGGCTGGCGTGACCCTTGACCTTAGCGTGCGACATCCAAACATTTATTTTACTGACAAAAACCAAACAAAAAAGCCCAAGGACCTTGTGAGGTGAAAAATCACAATAAGCCTAACTGAGGTACTAAAAACCCGAATAAGACCAGTGGTGGAAAAATGTCATTAAAATACTGAAACTGGAAACCTTTAGTGGGACACTTAGTACCGTTAGAATGGCACTGCTAAGCTGACATCATTAATAATGACAGAATCTGCATTATATTCAACTAAACAGAGACTGTATAAAGACATGAGTGTCTGGCTTAAGGAAATGCACAGAACCTTCATAATAATGACAAGCTTAATAATAATAAACACTGCGCAGTGAACTTATTTATATTTATTACAGGGGCATAAAAAATCCATATTTTAAGAGAACATAGATGGAATACAAAATAGACAGGAGGTACATTCTGCAAACCAGCAAACAACATCAGCAGAATATATCAGCCGCAAGGGTCTCACCACACGTGTCCGTCTCATACATCCTCCCGCTCGGCTAAACCCATTAACGATGCTGGCAAATGCAGGTAAACTGATTACACTGCACTTCTGTCAAAGTGCTTGGAACAAGCACTACCAATGACGAAATGGAAAATACAGCAGTCAAGAGTCAAGGGCATTTATTTAAAACATGTCCATTCCTCTATCTGTTGATATACTACATTCAACATATAATCTGGCGATTTGATAAAGCTTCCCCTACACGACGGACTAAACGCATTATTGCTCTCTCTCAATTACAATGAAGCCGACTTAGCAAGCAGTATTTGGCGTACTATGTCACATTTATACAGGCATTTCCCCTTGCTTTGAATTAATTATATGGCCTCTGATAGTGTATATGGCGCATGCAGCACTGGGATCCGTGTAGAATTTCAGTCCCCCCTTTTACGAGGAGGGGGGAGGCCCTGTTGCTGCCCAAGGTGTTTGGTTCACCTGCACTCTTTCTGGGGCGTATAATTTGATGTGTTCTGCTTTGTTTCCCTCCCGCACCCCAGACCAGCGCCCCGGTGCCAGCCGCGAGTCTCACAGCAGTGAAGTCGCAGCGGCGCTTCTCATTCTGCTCCTGACCTACATGCCCGAGTCTTCTTACTTGACTTTTTTTTGCATTGTGTTTCATCCCGTCGCTGTTAAAAAAGAAGTCACATCTCTCCTATTAAATCCAGGGTTCGCTGTAGCGACGCTGTAGGTTCTCTATGCTGAAAAATACCACTGCACAAATAATCTAAATTAATCGGTACTGAAATATGGAATAATTATCATCTTGCCCCATTGTAAACCTATGCAAGCATACATACATAAACTGTTATCCATTCACAGACATAACCAAAGCAGTCTTTTTAAATTATACTGTAAGGTATTAAATATCTTTTACAACAAATTGTTCACAGTAAAAAACCATTGTTCAGTTTTGTTTTATGACAATAGAATGATTTTACTTCTTGCGAAGATATTTCAACAGATGAAGCTCATCTATTGAAACACAGCAAGCTGTCATTTCCCTGCATATACGGTAATGAATCACTGGCTGCACAACTGCAGCTCCATGGTAACACTGCTTAGGAACCGTCATCCAGCTCAATTCATACCGTTAAGACAAAATGTTCTCCATGCAAGAACCCATTTGGAAGACACATTTATACCTATGTTTAGATCGCAGTGACAAAGAGCTGTAATCAAATGAATGAGACCATCTCTTGTGATGCTCTGGAATCGGTTGTGGGCTCTTTTAAGGGATGAACAATCTGGGCCACTTCTCTTCTGCTTACCGGTTTCGCTCACCCGCTGCCGGCACGTCCTGCCCAGGTTGGCACAGGGCTTTTCCCAGCCGATGTTCCTGGGGCAGACTGCTTGGCCCTTGAAGGATGAGGACATCTGTCCAGTGTGCCACCTTTGGCAGCCAAAGCCGGGGGCAGCACTGGGCTGCCCGGCACACTGAAGTGTCCCTGTCCTCGCCCGCGTATCTGCTCTGCCCAAAGGCTTTCTGCTAGCGGGAACTTCCTGTTCACCTATGGTCTCTCCCTGCTTCCATCTGTCTGCCCGCAAGACACATGGTAATACCCCAAAATTACAGCAATAATGAAGCAGTCTGGGTAACAGGGAATACACTGCATTGTGAACAATAAAGGGAATCAAAATTAAAGGCTGCTACCAGGATTTTGCAGTGTTTTACAAGTCTTGCAGGATGTGAAGCAATAGGATCTTTAATTGGGTGATAGACTGAGAAATATTGCTTGAACTGATTGTTTGACCACCTGAACAATATAGTAATGAAGAGATTATTGCTGGGTCTGTTCCTCATTAACTGAAGACAAAGGACAGTAAATAAAGGATTTCCCCAGCCACAGAATTTGAAAATGTTGGGTTTTTTTCCCCTTAAAGTGTGTAGTTCAAACTTTTAGGCAACTTAAATTCAGCCTCAGGCATACAGTCGACATCCACATTTTCCAAAGCAAAAATTTTGAACCAGGACTTACATATTTCAGCCAGAGAAGCTATTTCCTTTGAGGCTCTGCTACCATCTTGCAACCACCCAGCCAAGAGATAAATTAGGAAAGGCTGGAAATTTCTTGCATATCCAAGCTGTTACCATCACTATATTCTGTGAAAACTTCCTGCCTTAACCAATTCAGTTTAATAAATTAAATACTGCTGCCATTTCACCTCCATCCACATCAACATTTTTCCAAAATATTCAATCAGATTCCAAACTCACTTCCAGACAAGCTATCCGTCAAGAAAGCTAAAATACATACATTTTAACGATGACATCACAATATTCATTAAAAGGTCAGAGACAGCCTTCCGTACTGCCTTCGCCTAGCCTCGATGCACCTTCCATTCTTTTCACATTAATGAAATCATTTCTCATAAAACGAATCCTTCATGACAGCTCATCCTTTCATTTTTAATAACAGATTGTCTGACAGCTTGCCGACAGCTGGCCTTACAGTCCAAACAAATACTCACTACCTTGGGAAGTTGACACCAAAGGCTAATGCTTAGAGAAGACCATTACTTGCTGTAGGCCCCTTGTACAGAATATAAGAACTTGGACCTAGTCATGCACACAAGTGGCACTGGATAGTTCGAAGCTCATTATTTGATTGTTACAGTGTATGGAGTCTACTGGCACTGCAGTAAGCAATGATTCAACATGCCAGTGATCCTGGGCCAGAGCCAAATCTTGTAGAGCCTGAATGTCTCCCATTTGTTTCCATTGACTATCACTTGCTTTGCACTATGGCCTAAATATGTCCAGATTGGAAAACAACCGGCCTCCAGAGGATATATTCTTAGCTCCTCCTGCTTCTGCACTACGCTCCACGTCTAGGATATGCTGTGGATTTGTGCAACGCTGTACAAAAAAACCTCACCTACATCTACAGAAGTTCCTTTATGTGTCAGACAAACAACTGAGTCATAACAACACTGTTAGTAAGTTCAACCCTGTCATTTCTCTCTCTCTCTCTCTCTCTCTCTCTCTCTCTCCCACTCTCTCTCTCTCTCCCACTCGAAAACCACATCATTATTCTTATAAAAAAAACCCGTTCTTGCTGTACTTGACACACATTACTTTAATGTGAGATCTGGCATTTATTTAATAGTATCCTATAATGATTTTAAGAAGAACTCTAAGGTATGATAATATTATAGACAGGGCTATTAGTATCACTCATTATAGAAAAAATGATTTTGTCTTATATAATAACCATCCGTGTAATACACTGCAATGGCTTCTATAATGTTGCACAGTGCAAATTATATTCATGCGCATTTCGAATGGATTGTGACTGACTTTTTCAGTCCAGTGTGCAGTGATTTTACCTTGGAACTTGAACAACTTCTTAGGAAATCTAAAGCCTCATTGGCTGTTCAGTTTATTGGAGAATGAAATACTTTATTGAACACCTTTGGAAGGCACCACTGTGGTCACGTGCTAATGCTGTGGATGTCGGACAGGACTCCAGGCTCCAGTCCTGCTCTGTAAATATGGGGTTTGAATTAGCTGCTGTATTTTATTTGCACAGTCCACAGATACGCAAACAGGTGCGTCTTCAGCTTCCTGCGTGCGAATCCCGTGCCAGATTAGCATCACCCCAATGTGCGACCGGCACAGCTGAGGACACCGTGCTGCGTTTTAAACCACCGGAAAACAGTAAAATAAGTATTTCTCATGATTCCAGCAATGAATGTGACTTTAAGCTACCTCTATAATTAAAAACATTAAATTCAGTCCTGGCAAATTACGTGATGAGCACCTTCAGGCCTGTGTACTGCCGCGATAGAGCCCTATGGCAATTTTGCTCTTTTATAACACATGCTTTTATTTGAGACACATAATTTAATGTTGAGCCACACAAAAAGCAAGTAAGCTCAGAATACAATAAAATGAGTTGCGCAAGATTTGAAAGCTATCAGTGTGCCCTCATAATGACACTGCTCACTGCTCAGGGGGTGGGGAGTGCTGACAGGTAATACAGTATTGATCATTCTTCAGCTTCCTGTAATGAATGAACACAGAAAAATGCTGAGACATAGATATAGATACTAGAACAGTTTGTACAAAAAGTGAGCCAAATCTATCAGGGTGGGCTAGAAACCCAGGGCCTCCTGACAAAATGCAGGTACTGCTCCCTGTCCCCCCCGAATGCTAGCCCCACCCACATCCACCCCCTGCTTTCAATTCAATTAATTTTTATATAGCACCTTTCACAACAGTCGTCCCAAGGTGCTTTAAATGTATGTGTTGTGATGCATTACGACATCATCAGGATACAGAATGGGGAAAAGGAAGCAGAGAAATTAAATTTAAAAAGCTGGATGACAACGGAGGAGAGGAACCAAAAACTCCCAAGTAAGGACAAAAAACCTCTGGGGGTCGAAGGTCAACTGACTGCCCAACCCCCCCCGGGCACTAACATTACTGAAAACCGAAATGAAGTCCTGCATCATTAAGCCCAATTCACCGTTTGGTTATTAATGCTGCCCCATCGATATCATTAATGCTTAAACTTTAACTTTCGAGTAATTAATAATTAAATGTATTCTCGCAGAACAGATGCCAATAAAATCTCTCCAATCCATCCTCCAAATCATGAATCCCATGAATCATTCAGAAGATTGAGTGTTGCAATATTTGCAAATTATTTACATTATTATTGTAAATGGTGAATCATTTTAAAGTAGCCTGACTATAATTAAAATTAAAGGTATGAGGTAGATTAGAATATTAAACATGTATGTGGTTTATAGAGTTTCCAGCTTTAGGTTAATTGCTCTGGAAAGAATCTTTTCAAGAGAACTTCAGGCCAATCATTTCAATGAAGATTTTGCTACAGGAAGGGAAACCTGGAATGATCAGAGAAATAAAACTTTGAGGGCAGCAAGTTAATGGAGAGATCATAGCTGGATAGCTGGAGATTAGGGTAAGTAAAAGAAATAGAAAAACAGACTTGTTAGTTAACGCGATGATTGACTTTCTCAGTTGTGTGAAAAGGCAATCATTTAGCTTAAGTACCAGAAAACACGTCTCCATGTTTGTCTATTTCAATACTATTAGAGCAGCATTTCTCAACGGTCCCCAGGGACCCCAAACGGTCCACATTTTGACCCCCCCCCCCCCCGACAAGGGACTATCTGGGGGTCCCTGAGGACTGGGTTGAGAAACAGTGTATTTGAGAAAGTCCAACATATATCTTACATATAAGAATTTTATTGACATAATATGACATTCACTTATTTGTAATAAACACCTTGGACGGTTCACAGCAGGAAAAAAACAGCTAAACAGCTCTTGCGCACAACTTATTTTGCAGATGTTTAAGTTTGATGTGAGTCACCGGTAAAAAAAAAAAAAACAACAGTAAATGCCTTTAACAACAAACAGTGGATATAAAAGCACAAAACCAGTAACAAGACTTGCGAGATATTTTCAAAAAAGACTCCGCAATAAGGAACTTCAAGGCGATATATGAAACATAACACACAAAGATAATACCTTCATTAGATGCCGCTGTCTTTCATAATTAGTTCTCCTTTTATGGGACACAATGGGCCTACCCTGGAAGTACTTGCCAGGAGGAAGGACCCCCAGGATGGGAGAGCAGCCCGCTGCAGGGCGCACACTAACAATCGCAGACTGAATTAGGGACTCCAGTGCAACCAATCACATGGCTTTTCAACCACACAGCCCCAAATCTGGAGAACATTCAAGCTGCACACAGGGACCCAGGTGTGGCATTCAAACCACCGACCCTTCAGGGGTGAAGCTATGGTGCTGCACACTAAGCCAGCACAGGACAGTTTTGCATTTTAAGCCCCAAATATTCCAACCCAGAATAGCTGTGGATGCCACAAGCGAGAGAGACTGAAGCCAAGCTGGGAAATCAGAGAAGAGAATCAACTTAAAAGCAAAGAGGGTGCAGTTCTGGATTAATAAAGTAATTCTGCCTTGACGCTTGTCACACATTAAGCTTCGCTAATGCGTGGCACTGAAGGTGACCCACAGGCACTGAACTTCAAAAAGAATTCCTCCTCCCCAGGTGCTATGAACTCCCAGCGCAAACTGGAGGACTGCAACGCCGCTGCAGCCGTGTCACTTGTGTGAGCGTTTGCCTGACCCTGCGGAGGGCTCACTAAAGGGAAGCGTCTGGTGTAGACAATGGGTGGAGTTTGGGGAAGGTGCATTGCTCACTCTATTCTCCTGAGTCAAAATTGCAACTAACTGGCAAGGCCAGCATTGCACACGTGCTGGCACTTTGCACCTTTGGTTAAGCGGTTTGTTGGTATCATATAGGTATAGAAAACAATAGGTTATGAGTACATCAGATACGTGCAGATAAGCGCAAATACCAAACTCCGCTTATGATGTAGACATGTGCCCTCAACCCAGCTGTCGCGGTCATGCTGTTCAGCTGACCAGGTCAAATCAACTGGTTCCCAGTTGGTCTGACCTTTCTAACTGATGACCAGATAGACCCACGGAGTCACATGCGTCTTTCTGGATCGGCCACTAAGGTTGAGGTTGTCTGTGCTGGAGTGATTGAATGGCCAGACAGTCATCGACAGCTAGCATGGTCCATGGAATTTCTGATTGTTCTCCATTTGTGATTGATACTGCTTCTTACACGTGATCGATGAAGCTCCAGGGCACGCTGTTCTGGAAGGGATCTGCACTGTATATATAGATCGGCCAATTAAGAGTCTAAACACGCTGCCCCGAGGAGGAACTGATGGACAGGGGTGCTGGTGTATAGTCAATGGATATTTAAACTTGCCCCCAAAGTGAAGAAATCTCACGGAACGTTGGGAACAGAGGTCTACCGCTTCCCATCATTAACTCTGAGGTTACTCAAAAGAACATTATGGAGTGTTTATCGTCCTGGTTGGATGGGGTGCTTCAGTGTAGCTCATATTTAGCCGTGCTTTCATAACATTATTTAGGTGGCTAACAACACATTTACTTAATTTTTCGCAAATTAATTTGGCAGATGTTCCTTATTGCATTAATGTTTTAGTTTTATGAGCTACTCTAATCATATAATTAAATATCTTAATTAGCTCTGTTTGTATCTCTCTGCTGAAGTGGCCCATTAACCTTTGGCATGGTACCTCATTGTCAGACACCGTTACAGAAAACCTTGGCATAGAGGTGTCTTGTGCTAGCGCATAGAAATGTCATGCTAACTAGACATCAAAAGGAGGAATTTGTAAATGTGGACAGTCGGGAAAAAGAGCATCTTGACAAATATCACATCTCCTTCGTGTGCATAGAAGGTGTGCAGGTGAAACCATTGTTTTGTGAAAATACTAAGGCCATTTTTATTCATAGAAATATTTTGAATTTTTTAGATGTCTACTTATGAAAATAGGACAAAAAACATTCTGAGTTTAGTGTGGATGGTTACATCAAATACCCATCAGTGGGTATGGCATTTCAAGCACAGTAATCACTTTTAAAGAGGACTGGCTGCAGGATGACAGATATCCATAATACAGCGAGATGGAGTGCTGATGCGGAAAATGGAAGCTTTGTTCTTTCTATCAATCAAATGTATTTATTTAGCAATTTTCATGTTGAGATTGACATAATGATCTAACTTAGAAGTATTGGTGTTCACAAGAATGGAGATTTAAGGATAAATAAATTAACGTATTCATGTGGGGGGGGAAAGTTATTACAAAGGGCATTAACAACTTTACACTGGGCAAGAGGGTGAAGCTCTTGGTCCCAAGATAAACTGACACATAAACCATCAGTGGAAAGCAGCCCTGTCTCAGTTTATAGCTGGGATGCTCTTTTAATCTTTTTCCATGTTTCTTGAAATTTTGACCTGTTTTGGATATATACCCCAAAGAATCCATAAAGCAAACCATAAGCTAAGACCGCACCAATCAAAACATCCCTTGAGTATGTGTTGGGTTTATCTAGTCAGAGATCATTAAGAGAAACTGTGTCTTAAACTAAAATATAGCTACGATTTCAGATGAAAAGGAGGAATTCTCCTTTTACTTGCACTTCCAAGCCCATTCTGCAAGGGATGTAGGGTGAGACAAACAGCACACGCTACTTTCAAAATGTATGGCTAGCTGTAAGACTGTAGTCAGCCATATTTGAATCGTTGATTTGTTGTGGAATTAATGAGCATGAATGAGGGCTTGTGGTGTAACCATAATAAAAATGAAAAACAGTCAAATTAAAGCAGAGCTCAGTGTAGAAGATGACAGCAGAGTAAAACTCAGCTTTAATTACTAACACTGGATTTTCTGCTTTATTTCCTTTTGTAATGGATATTTATTATTATATGAATGTCAACACCCCTGAAAACAAAAATTAGTTTTTTTTTCCCATACAGGCCCATTATTTTTTGGAAAAGCTTACAACATGCCAAATTTAAAAAGAGGAGTTTTCGGTGGGGGGGGGCAGTTATAATTCTGTGTTTGGTATCAGTGTATTCATTATATTGTGAGTTGTATTAGTAAGAACAAGTCAGCGGAATGCAAATATTGGAAAAGCATTCCAGAATATTAAATAATATTTAATATTTTTGAGAGGTGGGGACTCGAGTCACTGACCTGTGACTTGACTTGGACTTAAGTCACAATTTTGATGACTTGTGACTTGACTTGGACTTGAGAGCAAATACTCTAGACTTGGACCATGTGACCCACTGTGGCTACCTTTTGCTGCTAGTGCATAGGTAGGGACTCAAGTTACATGTCACACTTTGACTGGGACTCAATCACAAATCTGATGACTTGTGACTTGACAGCAAAAATAATAAGACTTAGACTTGAGGGTAAATGACTCAAGGCTTGACTCGGACTGAAATGTTTTGACTCAAGAATTGACTCGGACTCGCCATCCCTGGTAAAAATGCCCTCTTAACCCTCTTTGTGGCCTAATTTCAGAGCTTCTCACACTGTCCATTTGGTTAGTGAATACACACCTGCCTTGCCATCTTAAGCCAGCACCTTTGTCCATATCCCTCCCTCTCCTTCTCTCTCTCTCCACTCTAACATGCACTTAGTAGTATGGATTCTTGTCAAAATTAGTCATTCATCATTCTAATGATCTATTTCTTTATGGTTTCTTAACATTCACTACAGCAGTGACACAAGGGAGATTACTTTCGGCGAAAGATGACTCAGTCCTTTGGATTAACTGGATAAATGCTCATTTTTGGAGAGGGCCTGAAATAATGCATGCATAAATCACCCGACTTGCCTGATAAAATTAGTGAGGACTGACTGGTGACAAACTATAAGATACCCAGTGCATAGATTCAATATTATCATGAAAATGAAAATGAAGGCAATATAGCAGCACAGAAGGAGGCAGATATAACCTCAGGCGAACTGCTCTACAGACTGCCATATACATATTTAATGGTTTATTTAAGGCTGCAGTCACTCTTCCCATTTAGTTTCAAGCACAAGGGAAAAACTACTATATACATAACTTTTTTTTTTTACTTAACCAATGATAGTGGCACTATATAATTACTCAAAAAGATTAAAGTATTAATTTGATTTCACAGTATGCCTTGAGATCAGCTCTATAATCTGAAGAGACTGAGTTTTAATCATTAATCAAGTAAGTAACACCGCCAACAATAAGATGAATAAGTACATGAATAGCACTTGGGTGTGAAATGCAAGTTATGGGAATTCAATATTTTACAGTGCAGTCAGCTTTGGCTGGATATAGAGAGACATGTAACAAGTAATGGAAAAGGACAGGTCAGAGGTCATCCACTACATTATGTGCAGCGAAAGGCAGACTTCAGGAATCCAAAGAGAGAGACAGCTAAGCTAATACAGACACCATCTGCTTCTCAAGAGTAGACACTCTGACACTGATTAAAGCCTTTTATATTATCTTCATGTTGCTTGTTGTTTGGCGTGATTATGTCTCCATCGTTCATTGCTTTTTTGCTGAAATAAGAATTGAATTTATTAGCACTAAAAGATTAGCTGATTTTCTTTCCCCTTTTTTGGCTTTTGTGTAGGCAGAGTACAGAAAAGCACAATTCACATCTAATTTCTGCAGAGATGACCCATAAAATTAAATGCTGTGCAGATGCCATGCCACTTCCCTAGGCTTGGGCGTGTTAGTTTCTAGTCGTTAAGCTTTTCCTGTTCTGAACACATTGGCTGAATGTTTCAGGTAAACATATTCAGTCCAGTCCCTCATGTACAGAGCTGCAGGCACTATCAATAATATATGAAGATGAAAAAAGTTCCTTCAACACTCCTATTTGTATAATATACACTACCTCAATGGAAAGGTTGACCCTATTCAATGAGCCATCTGAAGAGCCACCAAACATGGTGGAATGGAGTTAAACTCTTCGGTTAAAGTTTAAACCTTAAATTTCAGTGAGGTTACAAAGCTCTTCTTTAGAATTCATTTTTCAGTGCTCTTGAAGCTTCAGTTATTGAGAGGGGTTTTTAACTGCAACTCCAAGGCTTCAGAGCTGGATTGCATCTGCACTGGAGCAGCATAAAACAGGCAGGGAAGCTATTGGACATGGTGTGGGAAATCACAGTGCAGCACAGCATTCCTCAATGTACTGCTGTAGCATGCACAGATTTAACTGACCGCATTCTGCATTTTTAAAGTCTTGCTTAAGAATTGTTGCTATTCTGTGTTATCAGGGAGAGTTTGATGACATGCTCAGGACTCTGGAAATAATGTTCACTAAAACAGATGAGGGTTTGCCTCCATCCATCATAAAGCAAATCATGCTGGGGGGCAGGTGGGGGGGGTAAGGAGAAACCTCATAATCCATCTTGAAGAGTCTGTATAATAACGACTGCATCAAATATCGGGACATGAAATGCGCAAGTTAGTCAGCCCCCCCGATAGCTTACAGATGCTGTTTTCTGTTCCTGCAGTACTTCAGTGGCTTTTAAAGTGGAAAAACCAATAACAAACAAAACACACTACGCACCATTTCAGTCAGTCCAACCCTGGGTCAGATAGCTGCCACTACTTTCAGCACCCGGTTGTAATCAAGTGCAGGCCAACACAAGAGATTTATCAATATTAAAGAGAAAGACCTAGGTTCTCATCACAGATTTATGATAAATTATTCATATATTTGTGTCACGAAAATAATCGCTTTAATTCTGCTAAAATCCCTGGAAGAGCTGAAACTGTCTCCCCGCACGTCCCCTGACAGAGGTTTGAATATGGCACATCCTCATTGGCTGTGGGAAACTCAGGCCTGAGCTGGCAGGATGTCCCCACTGGCCATATGGTTCTGAAAGACCCTTGACACGACCCCGGTGAGCCTCAGATGGGCTAATGGAAGGTTCCTGACTGGCCCAAAATACAAGGCCAACACAGTGTGGTTGGTTGGAGTTAAGCAGCTGCTTTCACCCTGCAGTCCTGGTGACCAGTTACCTGGTTAGCTGCCAACCGGCTCATATCACGCTGCGCGGCAGCATGTAATACATTTATGTAGTAATAATTCTGCTTTTTATATCCTCTTTGTTCATGCATTTATAGCCCATATCATTTTTAAGTCAGTTTTACTATTACATATTTGTATATTCCATGGAGAAGCCTTCAGAAACCTGTATTCGGAGAAGCAGTCATTATCCTCTTACATGGTGACATATGGTTATGCTATTAAGGTCTAAAAGCAGAGTCTCTTGCCCATCTGTAGTGTCATATCCTGTATAAATGGGGCTCTCGAGAAGACGCTTCACTCCAGACAGTAAAACAGACGCAGGGGTCAAGGTTCGAAAGAGACAGAAAAAAAAAATCATGACTGTAAGAGTGATAAATGACTCCGTATGATCAATATGGTTAATAAATCCCAAAGCTTAAAAGCTAACAGAGTCCATCAAGGTGGCTCTCAGGTATTGTTTACAGACAATCTTTGTGCCAGTAAATGAGAAAAAAAATTTAAAAGGCAAATGACACTGACATTAGGGATGTCTGAATTGGGACTAATATTAAACAAGGACCAAAATCAAACAGGAATGATCAATTAATTTAATTACCAAAATGATGCCAGGATAACAAAACAAGTAAGGCTTATACAAAGATGGAGGCACGATTCTCAGCACAACCCTACATACAAAAAAGTCATTTTCTTCTTACCTATTGATCAGTGTGATTTTATTCTCAGTGATTATTCATATAAAGTGTTATGATGCTTTTTCGAAGAAATCACCATTTTGTACGTCACTATATTTATCTGCGTGTTCCTGAGACAAGCATCGTCTTATATTTGTTCGGTCAGTGGTGCATGCTTAAATTTGATTCTTTGTGGTGGTTATTGGTATTCGAATTTGACTTGAAACTCTGCACACATTTAGATTCCCCAGGCGATATAATTTTCAGAAAAACCTGGATGTATTGAATAATTTTTTTAAGAAACCACCTTAGCAGGTACTGACTGGGGGCCTGTTCTACAGAAGGGTGTGTAGGAAACATCCTGCACGTTAATCGGGTAATGTGGGGTGACGCAGTCATACCCAGCTGGCATCCTTTGGTGTGTTACAGGGTTTTACTGGAACATGCCAAAGGTAAAGCCAGAAACTGATAACATTTTAAATGAGCTTTGTCTCCTCGGACGGGTGGCTGCGCAGGTTTAGAAACGAACATTTACATGCCCTTGAAATGTTGTTACAGCTCCATAACCACCAGTTCAGAAATGCTTACATTTTGGTTTACATTAAAATTCACTGAGGAACCCATCTAAAACTCCTATAAATTAATAATGCACGTGGTACAGGATTGGCCAGAATACTGTTATTTTCTTGCATGGAAAAAGCCACACCATCAGCTACAGAGTTTCAGTTAATGCTATGCTTTGTTTACTTTAAAAGCTTAATTGTTTTGGAGGCATCATCACATACCCATGCCTTGTGCCCTATGCTACCAGGGACAGACTCCAAGCTCTGCCCCACCTATGCTCATGGGAGTTTTATTTACACAAAAAATGTCCTAAGGACAGAATGAAAGATGATTGATTCAGAGAGCTAACCAATCAGATTGTAGAGGAGGTGGGGCCAACCAATCAGATATCTTCGTCCCACCTCCTCTACAATCTTATTGGTTATCTCTCTGAATCAATTATTTGATTGGTTCTCTCATTTTTCATTCTGCCCTCAGAACCATTTTGTACAAGTAAAACTTGGACAAATTCCCCCTGCACCGGGTAAGTGGACGCAAGATGCATGAATGGATAAACAACAGGTGACCGTTTAAAAGACAGCACTGATAAATAAACTCCTCCTGATTTTGAGCACTAATTCTTAAGGTATGGTGCATAATGTAGTTTTAGCAGCAGTGGATCACTGGATTGTTGGGGATCAGAGTTGCTTTGGCTGTGACTAAAACAGAGGAACTGGTATGGGAACAGACATTTTGTGAGGACACTGAATTGGTGTACAGGGTACATCTTAATATGAGATACGTGGCTGCATTTTAGCTCAGCGATTCTCCCCCTCACTACTCATCACTGGCTTCCTGTATTAACTCTGAGGGGGGGGATTCCCTTCATTGTCACTGAGATGTCAGTTTGTTTCCCACCCCCTTCAGGGATAACAGTGGGAACTAAATGGTCTGGTTTAGTGTGTCTTCTCTAGCACATTACATTTTCGCAGTCCCATATTAGTATTGATGTAACCAGCTATTTGGGCAGAATCAGATTATCTTTCAGTGGAAGTCTTACAACCTGTTCTCACCCCACTCCGAAATTTTAATTTTAAGAATCAAAGTAATAAAATACTAAGCTTACTCAGTAGTCCGTCTTCTCGGTAGTCCTTAGCAATTCACTAAGAATATTTCATGCTCTGAGTGTTCCACAGCATGTGGAATATCTCCAACATGCTCCCCCTGTCCCTCTCTCCCTCCCTGTCCCTCTCTCCCTCCTGCTCCCTCTGCCGCTCCCTCCAGCCCCCGGCTCAGTATAAAGCTCCCCCCACACTACCCTCAGCAGCATGAACCCTCCGAAGCTAAGCGATTTTAATTAGAGGGGCTAAGAGAGGGATTCGATTGTCTCGTCCACTGACTCCTTGGCTTCCTTGTCACTGGGCCTCTTATCGAGGGCTCAGTCTAGCATGATTTTGGGGTGGGTTGGGGGGGTGGTGTGGGCCTTGCCAGCCTGAGTGGCCTTTACTGGACTCCAATTAAGGAGCCTTTTCAGAACCACCCCAGGGATGAAATAATGGGGGCCTTATGCTATAACCGAGGGGGAGGCTGGGTGGTCGTCAGGCCGAGTGCACGGGGGCTTGGAGGACCAGGCTACCATGCCCCTCCAATCTGCTGCCCCCTCCAGAAGGTTCCCTCGTTCGAAGGGGAAACAGCTACAGCTAAAATGGTTAATATGACAGCCTCAGTACAGAAAATATGCCAGCAATAAATATCAGCCATGCCAAATGAGTGAGCTCCGTTTATAAAACACAAGAACATTATAAGATAATTCCAGCTGCCCTAATATTAAATATACAGATGTGTGGGGGGGGGTATGCATCTCAGACCGGGACAAATCCAGAAGAGCATATGGATTTACCGTCTCTGCCTCTCATCCCTGTCCGTGTACAGGACTGTGTTTCACTTCGTCTCCCCGCACTGTAGCCCTTCCATGAAATCACCCTGATTCTGCGCCCTACCTTCTGAGGGCCTGAATGCCTCTACTGCTTCCTCATTGTCCCATGTCACATGACTCGGGTCTCTGTCCCACCCGGAACCAGCCTGACATTGTAACGCAGCACCAGCAGTGTGGAGGTTTATATTGTGCTGCTTAACTGATCCCTTTGTAAGTTTCACACCCAGATATTTCACTCTTCCATTTCCTGCACCGTGCCTTCCGCAAGTTCCCATTCCGGAACCATCTGGATACATGTCCTTGTGGGTAACAGCTACTCTCCCGGCCACCGCAAAGTCCCGCAAAGCCCACTCGATCTACTAAAAATGTCCAGTCTCGAATAGCACTCTTACCATTTCGGGGAGGGGAAGGAAGGGGATCGTGGATGCCTCTCTCCAGGGGGAGGTCGAGCTCCTCACAGAGCGTCATGTTTTTCCCCTGAAATCCGTCACAGTCTTGGGGAGAGAAGTACAGGACAAAGGCAGGGTCACTAAGATGGAATCACCAGCGGATGCTGTTATTTTCACATTAGCTGCCAAGGAAAACAGTACCTTGGCCTAATGAGTCCTTCTTGGCAACGTCGTGCGTTCTGGAGACAACAAAGCAGTTGTCAAATCAGTGGCTGGTGATGGTCACATGACAATGACAGTGGTGTGAAACATTAGCCAGTGCTGCAGCGTCACCATACCTTCTCTTCCAGCGGAGCCCAGCCAGCAGGCAACTCGCACACAAAACCAACGACAACGGTATGCCTACAGCTAGCCACACAGTGAGCCCGGGACCTGTGAGGCAGCAGAAGAGCAAACAATATCAATCAACGGAGCAAAAACTCAGTCCATGATTGGCTGGTTAGGCAGCCAATTAGGAAGAATTACAGTTTCATCAAAGATAATTTCCTCTGTGAGGTTTGTTTTCGTCAACTGCCTTCTAAAGATGATGAGATTTGTGCTGGGCTGTTGGGCTCTGGGCTTCCTTGGGATAGGAGTTCGCAAGCTACCCCCCACCTTAGTGCATGTATGCACCCCCATTAGTGCATGTGCATGTATGCCCTGTGGATGACTGGCATCCCTTGTACGGTGTCCCCAAGAATGTGATACCTGGGAGGGGCTCTCTGCCAGACACGCGCTAATGAAAACTCGACCAACATTCTCACGATATTTCCGTTATAGTGCAGGAGCTACAGGGAATGTCACTCATGAGAATACGCACCTTTTACTATCTCTTTGATCTCCGCCTCCTTTAAGACAGGATGCTTGCCAGTTGTTGGAGTGGGGGCCATTGTTTTGGGTGTATTGGCTGCAGGAGAGGATCAGGATATTGCCGTCGCCTCACACATTCAATTGAGATTACTCAACAATCACAGTTTCCCCCCATCCCATTTTTTTGAGATCTAACAAAGGGCTAGGGCTATTACGCTAAGCAAAAAAAATAAAAAATTTAAGATGTGTTACTTTGAAACTGTTTCCAAAGAATTTAAAAACCATCAAAATTACTTATTAAAGCCTAAATTAAATATCATGATTATGAGTGGTAACTATTCTGCTTTGCTCAGTTGCACAGAAACATTGTAACATCATAGCTTATTAGTTACTTTTTCCAAATACAGTATTGCTTCAACATGTCAAAAGTTAAAAACATCTCTCTAAGCAAATGTTTAATAATTTCAAATGCCAGACATTGACCCTGAATGGTGGGTGATGTAATGTTTGTTATGTGCCCAGAGCTATACGTTATCCTTATAAAATAGGCTTGAACCGATGAGTTCTAACACATGAGTATACATGCATAAAGTGTACTCATTTACCAAAAACATTTGGCAGTAATTAAGGAAATGAATTCCTTCAGAGACTGGCCTGTATCAACAAGACTTCATTTACTCAAGACTTTAGAAGTCTCTTAATCTCTCTAAAATAGCTTTCTGCTTTGTGGCGTATTATTGGTTTTGTTTGCATTCATGAGGTGAGGCAAGTATGTGTGAAAAGTTAAGTAACTGGTGTTTCGTAACATTGGTTTTGCAGTCATAAGTCAATAAGGAAACTCATTATGTAATATACACACACTAAAGCCATCTTCCTAGTTGCCAACACGGATTGGTATACAGAATGGGCAAAGCATCACATAGCAACACTATGGCTCAATAATATTAGATTGCAAGTTACAGTAAGTGACATTCTAGACCGTCACTGGCTGGAAGGTCAGTTAGATGAAAGCTGTGGCAGAGATTCTTGTGTTATGGCTAACAGAGACTTCATAGATATCACGAGCACCGATTAACTATCCCATTCTTTCTCAGTCCTGACATTAGACAGCTGAGTTGGTGGCGACACGGCTGGCTACATTTACAAATTGAAACTTGTAAAATAATTGCCTACCAGGGGTATTTTTTAGAAAAGAATAATGTTCAGCCACCAGTTTAGGATGGAGGGGTTGATAAAGTACTGTTCACTGAATAATTCTACATGCAAAACACGGTAATGAATCAGAGCTCAACAAAGGACTGTTTATTGAATTTTAATTTCATTTGGAATTCAAATGAAACTGTGAGTGTCATAGAAGGTAACCCACATTTTGAACGAAGGTTTACAGAGTTTAGATGTTTCAAATTTGCTAAGCAAGCAAAGCAATATTCTCATGCAGAGCTTCCAGTGAGTAAATGTTGGCCGAATGCCCGAGGACAGCCGAGATACATGTCAGGGCAGGCCATCTCAGAGCCTCATGCACAGACTGCAGCAAGACCGAAAACCAGCCCTGGCCCTCGGGTAGCCTTACCAATGCGGGGCTGGACCGCAGGGCAGCCCAGGACCTGGATGTGCATCGCGGCCCTGACGTGCCACTCCTGAGGTCGCAGCAGGATGTACTGAGCCACTACCGGGGGAATCAGGTTGTTCAGTACTTCCTGGGAACTGTCTGAATTTCCCTCAAACACCTGCATTGGATTCACGGGGGAGATCCACATTTAGGACCTTCATCACAATACAACATGTCATCTGCATCAATATTTGCCAGTATGAAATAGTACATATGAAATAAAGATTATAGAAATGTGCTGCCCAGCATTGCCAAAGTTGATACACAGGAACTGATGTCACCTTCTTCTCCTTACTGACTGCTCCCTTGTAAGTCCTCCAGGTCTTGCCGTCCTTGCTATACAGCAGAATGTAAGACTTCACATAGAAGGCGGAAGATCCCGAATGGAATCCTTTCGTTATAATTCCTGGAAGGGAACCAACACCATTATTTTCTCAGCCAGGAGTTTGCAGAGCATTCTGAAATGAGCGAAAAAATGACTGACAGACCGTAAGGTTCAGCTAGCGTTTTAACGCAGGAGGTCCTCAGAAAGGGTAAGGTGACCCCTGTTTGCTGAAACCCTCCCCCATCCCCTGACCTGTAACGCTGCTCTTTCTCTGAAGGTTCACCGTCAGCCATGGACTGCGGTCGTCGCCGTTCGCCACCCAAGGCTTGTCGTCGTGCTTCGTGTCTCTGCTGCCGATGACCCACGGAGCCCTGCGCCTCCCGCTGCCCCCTTCCTCCGAAACGGAGGACGCGTTGAAGCTCGACACATTTAGGGGGGCGCCACAATCTGCCCGGAGATTGAGGGGAATGAGAGCCGGACAAAGTCGCCCCACGCCGGTCATGTTTCAGTGTCTGATGCTAAATCTTGAAAGTCCTCACTTAAAGAGTGTGAATGGCCCTCCGAGGTCATATACAGCTCATCGCCATATTTTTCTATTGTTATTAAAAAGCGATGCTCTTTGGATGGACTGATACTGTGCTGTGAATTACTACCTTACCTCTTTGGAAAACCAGCTTCTTCTCTGACAGCGATCCCCTGCCACAATAAAAGAAGCTGTTCAGCTGTACAGAGGCAAAATCAGGTTGCAATGGGCAGTAAAATCTCTTGCATGATTTCCAATTTATCTCTCCTCAGGTTTTTATCCATCTTTATGCAGCCCTCATGTGATAAGCACAGCATGTAGGAGTCGCCTTGGCAACAGTGCGAATTTCTTCAGCCATCGACTATGACCTGGCATGAGGCTTACGTCTTGGAGAAGATGCCGTTGGCGAAGCTGGACTCGTAGAGCGTGATGCTGCGCTCCCGGGACACGGTGATCGGCCCCCCCAGGGCGTCTGACACAACGCCAGCATGGATGGCGGCTTTGCAGAGCACTGAGGTCTGCAGGGATGGGGGGGGGGGTCACTAATCGACAGCTCGAACCCTTACACATTATTCAACCTTAAAATAGTGTGCTTGAAAATAATTTTAAATATTAAAGACTAATTAAAGTTTCAACCTTACATCCCACTGTTTTTAACCAATGCTCCATGATGCAAATCCAAAATCCATGCTGTGGTTTTACTGAATGGGTGACAAGAACAAGGCAGGTCTGCCTCAGACTCACGTCTCTGTAGCCCTGAGCTGCTCGGCCCCAGACATCCCCGGTGACGTCCTTGCAGCCAGCTGGGCAGAAGGCACTGAAAGACAAGGTAGCCGTGATGCCTCCGGAGCCACGTTTGCCGCAGCTTCTCAAATGACAGCCTCCCCGATTGTCCCTCGGCCGTCAGACGGGGGCAGAACAGACCACTGTGGTCAGGCTTTTAAATGGCCAGAGACTTCATGGAACGTGCTTAAAAATGACAGGGAAAGATGTTTTCCGAAAGCTGTGTTCTTGCACTGGATTTGCCCTTTTCTCATTCCGATAAACAATATATTTTTTTAAGCTGCAGCTGTCAGTGAGCCAACTGACACATGGATAACTAGCACTGCTGCCACTAAGCCTTACAGCCCATTAAGTGTTCAGTGTGCTCACAGTCACAGTGAGCTGTGATGCGATGATCTCACAGGACAGCGATGCGGAGCGTAAACATGAGCAGCGGCGGTTTTGAGGTCATCCGTCTTCATTCAATTCCACTACCCCATGCTGGCAGAGTCTAGGTTTGTCCTGAATGCTATGGGCATGAGTTTCATTCCACGTGTGGGCTAGGAGGGCGTCCAGGCCGCTGTGTGAAGGACCTCCACGTACCTGAACTGGTCAGAAGAGTAATGAGTACCGCGCTCCATACAGGAAATCAGATCTGTAATAGGAACAGAGGAGGGGGTCATTTGGGCATCACTGGTGGTGTGATAATAACTCAGGGGGTTAATTTTGAAACAGGACCCTCCTCCCAAGCCTGGGCAGGCAGTAGGGCTGGGCAATCAATCACTTTTTAATTTCAAGTACAATTTTGGCTTCCAACAATTATCAAAACAATTGAGATAAAACGATTATAGCGTCATAGTTCGTTTCGCGATTTTGCTTCTGTTTTGGTTCGTGTCATTAATGCAGCACACCCCCTTTCCAACCTCTTTCTCAGTTGAATTGTACTTAGAGTTCAAGCAAATCCACTGTTAGAAAGTTTTTTAGAAGTTCAATACATGCATCTATTTCCAAAGTCAATGAGTAATCATGTTAAATCATCATGACCACAATATTGACCAATACAATCATGATTATGATTTTTGCTGTAATCAAGCAGCTCTAGCAGACAGTCTGTGGTATCTAGCTGAAGAAAACAGGCTATGTGGTACGTAATGAGGGGGTCTGGGCAGGCGGTCACCCAAGCAAGGCAGAACACGCCTTGGGTTTGACTCAGCATCAGTGGTAGCTACTGCCTGGAAGTGCACGCTGTATGGCGCAATTCTGAAGTCTGGTCTGATGTTCTGGTTCTGTGGGTGGGGGGTAAGCAAGAAAGGGAGCAACAGGAATCCCAACGGATGCGAGACACTTCAGTCTGACATCTCGAGGCGAGTGCGAGTCCCGGGTCAAGCATCCGCACGCATGCACACGCGCATGCACACACGCACACGCACACACACACACTCATGCACGAGTGGCCTGCTGTCGGTTGCTGACTGGGCCTCGGATTACACAACCCTGCTTCTGCAGGACCACGTAACCAGCTGCCTCCCCAATAACTGGCAGAGGAAAGCAGTGAGCAGGCATCAGAAGATGGACTGAGAGCATAAAAACATAAAACATATTTTTCCTTCTTTTGGCAAAACATAACAGAAACCATTTTGGCTGTGGAGTCTAATGCATCTCTAATCACTAACATTTTATGTTAAACTGCAGTGTAGCAAGACGATGGTTAATGCACTGCTTTACAGTCAATGGAGAATCACAGGCCAGCAATCCAGTCCAAGGGCTCCAACTATGAGCCCTGGGTCCCTCTGCATTCAGCCTGGGCCCCAGCCTTCTTTGAAAATCCCCTAGAGTTCTGAGAAGCATGGAGGCTGCATCATAGGTTAGCTGGTCTGCTGATGTACACATGTGATGTCAGATGTCCTGTAAATCAGCACCCATGCAAACACACACACCAACACACACACACACACACACACAATCCCTGGAGAAGTAACTAGTAAATGCCATGTGTGGGTTTGTTCAGATGCCACTGGACTGGCTACAGACTGGAGCTTCAGTCAGGTATGAAACAAGGTGCTATACCCAGTGGTTGCAACCCAATACACATTCTACTGTTCACGCCTTACAGAGGTTGACTGTATGTACCATACAGTGGCTGAAACCCCCTAGGCTCCATACAGTGCACACTATACAGTGGCTGAAACCTTCTACGCTCCCTACTGCACACGCCATCCAGTGGCTGAAACCCGCTACGCTCCCTACTGCACACGCCATCCAGTGGTTGAAACCAGCTTATGCTCCCTACTGTGTACACCATCCAGTGGCTGAAACCTGCTTCGCTCCCTGCTGCACACACCAGACAGTGGCTGAAACCTTCTACGCTACCTACTGCACACGCCACAAAGTGGCTGAAACCCGCTACGCTCCCTACTGCACACGCCATCCAGTGGCTGAAACCTGCTTCGCTCCCTGCTGCACACACCAGACAGTGGCTGAAACCTTCTACGCTACCTACT
>JAODUD010000046.1:7209064-7221922 GCA_026784285.1 Stomatorhinus walkeri | reverse complement strand
GTGAGACAAGGCAGGGGTGCAGGCTGGAGAGGATTTCAATCCATTTTATGCCACATACACAAACTATAAGTTAAGAGGTACCAGTCAACCTAACTATGCATTTTAACTGAAGGAGGAAGTAGCAGCTTCCAGTGGAAAGCCATGTGACGCGTAACCTCCATAGACAGACTGGGGTCAGGATCTGAGACCCTAATGCTGGAGGTGGGACGCAACGGCACCAGGGACTGAGCTACCAAGCCATCTAAAATGAGTGTTATTTTAAAATGTACATTGTCGTTATAATACGAAGTTAAAAATGCTATTACTTTTACCTGATTTCATACTGCAGGGCGTTCATGGCCAGGTGCCGCAGTGCGTTTCCGGAGGGGCATGTGGTCTGAACCTAGGGAAAGACCAGGCATGCTGAACTGGTACCCAGATTACAGGATGCACCAATGTCCACGCAGTCACATCTACACAAACCTGACACACAGACACGCAGGAGAATGACTACTTTGAACCCCTCAAAAACTTTTTGCTACCCATCAGGCAGGAAGCCAGGAATCAAAATTATGAGTCTGAACGGCCCTCAGCATTAGCTGCAGCCACCCCAGGGTACGTTTCCCAAACGCAGAGCTGCTAACAGCAGGGTGGCTGTTGTGCATTAAGTAGTGATCTTATTGATTGGTGATAAGCGCAGTCACGCCATATGCATTCACTTATTTTAGCAGAGGATGGAAGTAGATTCTTCATCTTAATTGATAAAAATAAAAGTGGTTGTAAAGGTGATGTAGCAGCCTATGAATAAGAAATTGAATCCCATACGAAGGAAGATTGCTCTTCCGGTATATATTTTAAATATCCTGATGTATGTGCATGGACAAGTCCAAATGTTTACAACTTTTTTTCACTTTTCTAGAACTGACGAATCCCCCAACACACATCTGCAAAGGTCCCGGCAGCTGACAGGATCACCGACCAGTACAAGTCCCAAACTCTTTTATTAATACAGGAGTCCCTTCCCTGTTTGCAAACACAACTATACTCTATTAAGAAGACGACTATAACTATTAAAAATACAGTATAGACATCTTTATTATTGCATACAGAAGTCTAGAAATAAAGACAGACAAATTAAGTGTTGTGCGGCATGGATTTAGTAAAGCAGTCACCATAAGACCCTGTCACTCCACCATGTCTCCCTACAGCATTATATAGTCAGTTTATGACATTTCTCTTAAAGCAGAAGGTTTGAATGTTTGTGAACAAAAACACTGAAATCTAAAACCTATTTGGCAAATGGCTCTAAAAATAAACGCCTTACAACCATTGGAATTGCACTTAATAAACCCTAATTTTTAGTCACTACTTACAGATGTAATAACTATTGCAAATTATATTTTAACCGGTGAGCCATTTGTCAGTGTTTTGAAACAAAAGGAACCGGGTAACTTTGACTCTCCACCTTTCCCCTTCACCAAGATCTGATTCTGGGACTCAAAGCAAAGCTCTTACGTTGTATATAAAAGGTGTCATCCTGCCTTGCTTTGAAAACGCCTACAATAAAAACAGGATATACTGCCCAGCCCTGGGTGATGTTAAAAGTTGTTGATGGGGGCGTGGGTTGGGGTGGTAAGGCATTGGGTGAGCCACGCCCTGTGGAGGGATCGGCATATCGGCTTGTTTGTTTTACAACGAAGCCTTTATTAAAACATAAATTTGAGAAATTATGCGGTGGCACTGGGGAGGCACAATGGCTCATTTGCAAGGGTATGGCCTATGAGTGCCCCCCCGTCATGTCGACCCTGCAAACCACATACATGAAAGCATGCATACAACAGCTTGAGTTGTACAAAATGCTTTTGACAAAAATACCTCAGATTGCTGGAATCTAGGAACTGAGACCCCCCCCCAGGTTGGCAAAATACACCAAGAGAGGGGCCTAGGTCGAACTTAAGGCATCACTGTGTTTTCAATATTGGGAGCGTCAAACCCATCCTCTCACATTATCTTGTACGGGCTCATATATTACACCTATATGTACAGACTACCCGCCTATTTCAATATTGACCATATACAGTCATTTATGTGTATGCAACTGAAATCATTGATTAAAAGTTTTTCCTCTCGGTCAGTAGGTTGGATGAGAACCAAATTCTTCCAACAATTTTATTGATGTTCTTAAAGGTAAAACCCTGAAAAATTTGGGATGGGACAAACAGCACTATTTGGAATATTGGGTGGGATGAGGCCAGATCACCTTCTCTACATATAATGCACTCAGTGTCCCCATTCCTTGGGGTGGGGGCGAGGGCAATCTTATCCGCAGTGGCCCAGCGTGTATGCAGGTTTTTGGGATAACCTTCAGGTTAGTTATTCAAACACAGGTGCGAGGACTCTTCAGCCAATCAGTCATCCAATTAGTAACCCAATTAGGGAACTGCAGTGAAAACTCGCATACACAATGGCCCTTTCTGGATAAGATTGCCCTCATCCGCCCTAAAATATAGTGAATCGCTAATACTTTGTACATGTACAATGTTGTTTCTACAATCATTTTACACTTCTAAGCAAAGCGACCCAAATAAACTTTAAGTGAACATCTGTCTGCATTTTACATTAGATTGGGTCTTATTTACGTAGGTAACTCTACAGTGAATAATCAATCAGAAAGCAAGGTTGGTGTTTTACCAGCATCTCCTCACAGACCGTTGATTCAGATTCAGATTCAAATACAAACACCCAGCTGACCCCATTTATACACTAATGAGGCAATCAGTTCTATTACGGTCAGCCAGGGTTCATTACCTGAGACATTTGTAGGCATAGGACTGATTGCTTATTGCCGCAGGGACACAAAGGATTACCCTAACGTGACTCTTTGCACGTCTCTGTATTCGGTCATGCTGCAATTTTTTTTTCAATCTATCTAAGATAGCTAGCTAAATAAGTAAAGACATTTATGTAATTTCTGATTAGAATTACATTTTTGTTTCACAGGTGGCCATTGTATAACAACTACAGTAAATGCAAAACAGCTCATTACCTTTCTTTATTTTTATATAATCTATGTATTCCATAAAGAGTCAATGTAACAATATGTAATTTAAAAACAACTGTAATCATATTCTAGGTGAGTTTCTGATAAACGTCTAGCCTTATACACAACACTACCTGTGCTGTGTGCATTTAATAATTAAATAAGAATGTTTAGCCTTCTGATTGATCTTAAAGTGATTTTAGTTATGTATTTCTTATGCTGATTGGCACATTAAAATATACAGATTCCTTACAGAAAGCAGACAAATGTATATTTTCAAAGGAGAACCCCACTATGTGGCAGGATAAATAATCATTAATTATTAAGAAGTTAAGCTGAGAAATGGAATGTCATTCGAGCTCTTAGCAGGAGATTCAATATACTGCGGATGTTATAAATGCAATTTATTCATATTTATGTACTGTAACTGTCAGCTATAACACGTGACATGGTTTGAATAGATAGATGCTATACAGGACTTAGGAAACTGTTATTGCTAAATTTATTTGCTAAAATATCTGAAATAGAAACCAGAGTTATTACCCCAACCTGAGCTGTCTTCTACATAAAGTGCCATCAGCCCTTTAGAAACCAGCACCAGAGGAAAGCGGCCAACTGACGGGACTTTGCACTGCTGACAGGCAGGAGGGGACACATGCACAGAGGATCAGACCCGGATCGGAGACATGAGCCATGAAACGGGCAACAGAACGTGGCAAAGGTTCAGGAGGCAGGGCTCTGGCAAGCTAGGACCTAGGAAACACATTCTGACAGTTTGAAAACGGCAAACACCATCTAAAATCAGACCGAAAAGCTAAACGTAGGTTTCCACGAGTTACACAGAGGGCAGCTCCATCTCTGTCTGAGACAATCAAACAAGACAGAGCCCCAAGCAAAACTAGCCTCTCTATACAGACCCTGACCTACGGAATCGAGCCAATCCTCATCTTCCAATTGGGTGACTGACCGCTCACACCCACAACAATTCCATATATGTTTAACAGTTTATACATTAAAAATGTAACCAATAACCATCTCACTCTGATTAGGTGGTGTGGTGGTTAGCACTGTTGTCTTGGGGGTTTCAGTAAAATTAGCAGTTTAAAAACATGCCAAGGTGAGTGTGCCTGGTGATGGGTTTGCGTCCCATCCTGGGTTATTCTCTGCCTCGTGCCTGTAGCTTGCGGGATGAGCTCCGGACCCTTGTGACCCTGCATAGGACAAGCAAGCAGAGAACAGGAAGTAGGTGGAAGTATTTTTTTCTTTCCCCAGCATGACCTTATATTAACCTAAGTTAGTTTAACACTCTGGAGTCAGCAATGGCGCCCGTGGGATAAAATAGAAATCTCATAGATGTTTTAAGGTTAAGGTTCAATATCCCACTAATAGCTATAAGAGCATCCCCATTTTGGATCATACAGCGCAACCTAGAGATTCTAATCCTAGAGATTCTAACTCAAATGTCCTACAGATAATATTTACATTGTGTATTGCCACGTATGTCAACAGCTTTATTTAGGGTTTTACAACAATATCAGTCCAAAATTTGCTTCTTTTTCTATATGCAAAGGGATTACAGTTATTATTATAGCCAACCTGATGGATGTCCTGAGTCACTGGCACATTTTGACCATAATGAACTGATTTGTAAAGCATTTCAGTCATTTGACTGGGTGGCCATAAGCTCCAGCCATCCCATAACCACCTCATTCTGGGTGTACTCAAGTCCACATCGCATCGTCATCGCAGAATGCTAGGTGGATGTTTTGGAACTGTGTACGCAGGGGTCCTGCCAACTCCTGTTCCACGAATTAATGAATGCAAAACAGTGACAAATGCAACAAGCACAGGGGAATATGTGTGTTAGCACAGCCTCTTGCACAGGGAAAGCGAGCAGCTGCATTGTTAGATTATGTGTACAAACCCACAATGGGAGTTTTATAATCAACCATGCAGAGCCATTAAGAACACGCTGCAAATTAAAAAAAATTAAAGAAACATGGGTTCCAATTGCTCCTGTGATTACCTGTCTTTAGGGGTTTTGTAATATATTGCTACCTAATTAGTCATTTAAATACACACACACATATACAGTACTGTGCAAAAGTCTTAGGCAGTCACTGAAGATGATGTCTAAATGACCTTCATGTTTGCGTAAAACTATGATATCACGTCTGTAAAAGTGTGTTAGCTGAACCATTTCAAACCACTGCTGAGGCTTGCACCACAGTGTTTGCAGCAACCATCCAATACCTCATATGGCTAATCAACACCACACTGACTTTTAAAGCCTATTTAGTTCATTAATTAAATGAGCTCGTGGTGAAATTTAATAACTACATGGAATGGCTGGGGTGCCTCTGAGGTGAGGTTTGGGAACTAAAGTGGTTTTCATCTAGCCATCCAGCAAGATGTCAGTAAATCTTTGGAAAACAGGAGAAATTCCTGTTAGTTTTTATTTTTATTCTTAATTTGCACATGTTCTAATGTCAAAATGTGTTTTGTTCTGAGAAAATATATAATTGAAGATAATCAGATGATCGCACTTCTTTTGACTGTCAAAGACTTTTGCACAGTACTGTCAATATTTACATACAGTGGAAACCGCTAGTGATCAGACTTATAGTGATCAAAAAGCTTGGGACAGAATCATTACTTTACAATTACGGTTTAAAAAATTTACTTAAAGAAATCAAGTAGTCCACCTACATTGTTCATTTTGGGTCTTTTTATACCTACAACAAACGGAAAGAATATATATTTTTTTACTTTACTTTGATAAGCCTACTTTGCCTTGCGGTAATCCATCTGCTTCTGCTAGCTACCTGAGGCTAAAGCTGCGTGCACAGAAAACATGACGGAGAAAAGAAAGTCATTTTCTCTCAATGACAAATATAGACTCACCGAACCTTATGATGAAATGGCAAAAATGAGCCACCGAGATGCAGAAACGAAACTACAGTACAATAAGCTATATATTATGTACAATATTGTACTGTGCTGACGCGCCGAGCACACCGAAATGGTTCGTTTTGTTACTCCTTAAAGGGACCACACAACAAAACCATGAATGACAGGGAAACGCAGGAAGTTACTCTAAGGAAGGTATGGCGCGCACACACGCCAAATATACAAATGTCAATTCGATAGTAAACTGCCTGAGATATAAAGAAAAAGGGGGAAAAAACTGTTATAACAATCGTCCGCTTATAGTGATCAATTTCACCCAGATAGACATGAACACTATAAGCTGATTTCACTGAATGTACACACAGACACATGCAAAATGTAAGTTGTTTAATGTAATGTATGCACACACATAAGCACATATATTTGTGTGTGTTTGTATGTGTGTGTGTGTGTGTGTGCATAGATATAAGAATCATATTTCTGCTATAGTGCTTTGTTTAACAAAATAAAATCTGTGAATTCATTCCAAAACATTCCATCTTTTCAAGTCAGATTGGTTTGGCAAGAGAAAAGAACCAAAGGCGTATATTTTTATAAAAACATTAGTGACCATATTTTCTTAAGGTATCGTATGCTCCGTGAGCCACTAGACAAACTGGAACCCCAGAAAGCCGGGATTGGTCGTCATTTACCAGGTTCCTCCACGTACGTATAGGCCTATGCTTAATTGACTTTTTATGCTGTAATGGGTTTTATTTTTATGACAACAAAGAATAGGATTTCAAGCTGCCCACTGAGGATGCTCATGTGTGATTATATGGAGGTGCCCGCATTACTCCTGCCAGCCGGAATACATGGCATCGCTTCACAGCTTGCCGTCGTTTGTTGACGCTGCACGAGTCCAACTACACCTCACTAGCTTATTTTGCAAAGAAAAGTGGTATTAGATTCGGAGCAAGTTAAATAAATAAATGAAAATGCATGCAATTCACATAAATATGCATGATATTATCATCCCCTCTTACATTACACGCTCATGTAAACAGAACTGAAAATGTTTAAGCTATTTCAAAAATAGTTATCAGAATGTCATGCAGAATATATCGTGTGCAAACTGGTGTCGGCTCAAGTCTGTACAGAAGTTGGGGGAAAAATTCATAAGTACATTATTCTCAGCCTCCTCGATTTGTGTCTTTGTGGGTAACGGTGTTAATTACCAGTGTTAAGTGGCTAATTAACAAAAGATGAATTATGTCTGCCATCCCCTGGGACCCCCCGCAGCACCAGCTGTTAAATCTCACAGGGCTGTCCTGGTGAAGAATGAGTATGCTTAATATGGAAGAAAATTACTGGTGACATCTTTGTCAGTTTAATTGTCAGGGTGTGTTGACTTTACAGACTCCTGGAGGCCACAAGGATGAAATGTAATCGTGTGTGCAGTAAACAAAGTTAGGCTTCTAGCTAAAATGTATCATTAAATAATATTGATGACATATAACTTAGTGTGGGTTATTACATACATTTGCCTTATATATGTTCTGGAAACTTGGTTATATTTGCTGAAACTGATAATTGAAGACACCAGCTTGACTATCACACATTTTCTTGAAAAAATATTTACATATGTAGGTCTCTCAAGATATTTACTAACATAGAGCTTATTGATTCTTCCAAAGAAATCTAAAATGTAAGTACACATCCTTTAGAGAAAATTACTGAAATGAATTATATCTCCCAGGCAGCGACAAGTCAGCCTACAGAGAGGAGGTGCATGAGTTGTCGACATAGTGTTTAGGGAACAGTCTGCTGCTAAATGTGGACAAGACCAAAGAGCTCATTATTGACTTCAGGAGAAGAGGCGCCGAGCCTAATCCCATCCATATCAACAATGCCACAGTGGAGAAGGTCTTCAGCTTTAAAATCCTGGGGATCCGCATTACAGAAGACCTCTCATGGTCCTACAGAAGACCTCTCATGGTCCTATACCCCGAGACCACTAATCTACCCTATCAAAAACTGCTCTGCAGAGAATCATCAGGAATGCAGGGAAGATTACTGGATTTCTGCTTAAGAACGTTTTTACCTCAGTGCAGTAACCAGGCTGCACTAGGCACTGAAGGATTCCCACTAAGGACTCCCCGCCCTCACCCTCTCCATGTGCACATATTTATTGAGTATTTCATATTTTGTAAATATCAATAAATGTTGCTTTCTATATGCAGACGGTTCCTGTCTTTTCTTTTGCTTGGAGAGCTTGGGTGGCTGCTAATCCAGCCTTATTGTACTGTCATGCACAATGGCAATAAAGAACTGAATTGTGAATGAAGAATTATTTTACTTTAATTAGGACCCTGACCAGGATAAGTGATTAGAAGATGGATGGATGGATGGATGGATGATGGAATGTAATACGAAGTGTCAAATGCAACTAAGACAAACTCTTCATATCTTTCAAGAGTTCCAAGGAAATGTTTTACTCTCCTCTTCAGTTTTTCACTCAGTTTCTGCTGTTTTTCTCAACCCTCTCTGGCTTGATTAGCCTGATATAATTAAAGTCACACCTGCAAGAAAGTCACAAAGATGGCACAGCGTGTTGCAGGAGTGTTTTTACTTTAATACTGTCATAACACTGTCCTACTACAGCCTCATTTATACGGTGCTTTGGAAAGCGACTGCTAAACGCAGTCGCAGTGCAGTTGAGTTGGGTGAAGGTTTTACTCCTAAAGTTACTTTTCATTTTACACATTGCTTTATTTATGAAAGCATGTATCACACAAGACACGATAGCAATATGCCTTCTTTTTCCACTGTTCAAAGGTCAAGATGTTAAATTACACTCTGTAGTTTGAGTAGCTTTGTATATTTATCTAGTTAGCTTGTATTATTCTAAAAAAAAGTCACAGCTTAGTTGTTACAATGTGAGGTGCAATGAAATGTGAATCAAATATTTACTGCTTATATAATTAGTAAAATTAGTCACTTGGTGTCATAGAGGAACACCACTTTATTTTTATTATTTGTGCAATTATACAGCTGTTTGTAAGCAACTGTAGGATCTGTGCACACAATATGTTCTTAAGCAAGATTTAGACACTCACATGGCTGACTGGAATAGCAGAACTGAATAAAATTAATTCAAAATTCAATTCAGTTCAAAAGCACCAGCCATACATGAAAGCCACTGTGAAAATTGGCCAGATTTGTTGAACAAACCTTTTCATTTGGATTCCACATAGAACCTTGGCAAGGATGGCAATCAGTTGTGGAAGTAGACAGCAGCTGCCTACCTGACTTGCTGTTTACACAGGTTCGGGAACATTGTCAGTCAGATCCGTTTCACAAGTGCAGCCTAGCTTGAGATATAAAATACATGCATTGAGTCTCTTGAAAGCAGCCAAGGCTCACAAACAACAGGGTAAGGCCATTTTCTTAAATATGCTTTTGTTACCGGCTTTATAAATACCTAGGCATTTAATGTGCTGCATTGTCAAAAGAATTACTCTTCTGAGTGGGTGTCATATATTATATAGCATATATTACTTTTGAAGAAGAATTCAGTTACCATCTGGCCCTATAGCCAATACCAATTCACTTATAAGGTATCCTTTTGGTTACCCAGTTTGCAAGTGGCAAGTGTATTTAATGTATTCCAAATGAACATTAAAAATCTTTAATACTTACATGTAAATTGATTTTATTTGATCTAGTTTCAATCACTACAGAAAAACCTGCATGGTAAAGAGCATGCAAAACAACAGCAACATTAACCATTGTGACCTTCAGATGAAAAAAATCTGGGCCTGGTTTCCCGACTCTTAGCGTCTTACGAAGACTCTAAAGATATATCTTATGAAAGGTATTTGTGTTCCTAAGTATGTTTCACAAACAATCTCTTGAGAGGGTTTGTAAGGGAGAGCTTCTTAAATGCAACTTGCTGGACTATTGCATGAGAGACAGTGGTGTTCTTTATAAATATAACACTGCAGGAATCCTTTAAAATATTGCATTAATCACAACTGGGGGGAACCTAATAAAATACTTGAATCATCTAATCGTAAATATGATTTTCGCAGACCACCCCACATTGTAGTATCACCATTTTATTTTTATTAGGTCTATAAAACACCTGCATGTACCAATATGTGTGCATGTCATTGACATCGGGAGGAACACTAGCACAATAGCTGAAAGTAAAGTTGCGTTACTATGTTAACACAAGAGAATGTTCCATGTGCTTCAGTATTGACTACTAAGAGGTTGACTACCAGGGTGCATTTTGGGGAAAATATATTAGACTAACATAAAAAGGGACCTGCAGTGTCAGCTTATCAACCTCCTGAACCAAAGTTTTGATATACTGTGACCTTGGAACATGTAGAGAGGACTCTGCACTCCAGGGGCATCGCAAATCGGGGGGACACATCCATCCTAATATCAGCAGAACCTGCCCGCCCAATTGCCAAATAAGTACATAATCAACACCGTGTTCCTTATCTTTCATTATAAATCTGTGCGCTACTGAGGCCAATTCGCTGCGCAATCAGAGTGAAAGGACGGAACCCGATGGAGATTGGAGATTTGGATGAGACAACAGCAATAAGAGACAGCTAAGAGAGGCTCAGACAAACCGTACAAAAGAATAACTTACAGAAGATAAACTAAGAATGTTTCGGGAAACACGTTGCAGCGTTAAGAGACAACTTAAGGTAGAACTTACTGTACGAACAACGTAGCATTAAGAAGGTTTTGGGAAACCGGATCCCTTATCATTACTGCTGTGACTGTATGATCACAGTGTCCACCCAGTTTAGCACCGCACAGATTCTGTACATTTCCAATGTAATTATAACCATAAAAGTGAACTGAGAATATAAGGTGTGAAAACGTGAAGAAGTCTGAAAGCCAATCAGGCCACAGTGCCACCGTTTGGTCATCCGGAAGTAAGGATAATTTACTTAGCTACCTTCAAGTAACCTGATGTTCTGAACAGATGATGAACCATTTGGCCATTTCTAATTTCTCTCACTACTGACTTTTATTTAAGCCCCTGAGAAAACAGGTAAAAAAAACAACAACAGTAAAACTATCCATCTGCACTGCGTCAGTATAATTGGCAAAATTACAGGGCACTATTGAACAGTCAGATAAGCAGCAGAATAGTCTAAGTCAGGTTGCAAATGAATGACCAGAAATAAACCAACCTCTTTGGCTAAATGTGAAAGGCCCTCATGCTCAGGGGCCATTAAGATTGACAGGGTAATAGAATTACAAAGGAAGTCTTGTGATCAGATGAAGAAAATGGTTCCCCTTTTGTTAAAAGCATCAAGCCCAGCTTACTCATGAAAAAACGCTGCTATTACTCAACACGATCTCGGTCAGACGACCGGCAAGCAAAGCGACTGACCTTTTCTTCCAAGAAAAGTGAATTTTGTAGTCCTAGAACAGGATATAATAATTTAGATTTCTAGGTTTTACTTTAAATTTTAACACAAGTTACAGTTTTTAAATAGATGCTAAGTATGGGATTGCTTTTTTTCACTTTTCCCTCAAAATGATCAGAATTAATTTGACAAACTTTAAATTTTATAGAATAAATGTGAAAATAAATCGACTTGCTTATTTTTCTCCAGGCATTTTAAAATCAAATGCCACTATTAAAAATTTCTGAGTTTTCAAAACAAGTACACAAACAACTAGCTGGAACCTTGAACAATTTAAGCAGCCACAACAGATTATACTTTCTCAAAAATGGAATTCCCATAAAAATATAGATACAATTCCATAATTCAATACCGTTAAACCTAGCTACAATTCTCAGATGATTATGCTATCCAAATACCTTGAAAAGTTGCTGCGAAGCAATGAACAGAACACTGCATTTGGAAGTTTTAGTGTGATATTTCTTGGTGGAATTCAAAATCCTTCAAAATTGAAACAACTCAGGTTAATAGAATGCCTTGGTTTTGTTAGAAAACTAGTTACCGCATTTTCCGCAAACTGAAATAGAGTATTTGTGTAGTAGATGTCCCATGACATTCATATTTAAAGCATCCGCACCAGCTGTAGCAGAAAAGGCAGTGTTTCTGACCCACAGACTCAGAGAAAGCTGGGCTGATTCTCAGTACTTAGTTTTGCATTGAACTGACCCTCAGTGCCGAGATCTTCTCTAAGAAATGGGCTAAGATCTTGCATATTTCTGTCAAGCTGATGAAACGTCTAGCAAAACCTGACTGGTCCTTCTCTCATTGCCTGTTACTCTCTTATGTTCTGAATAGCATCAGTCTTCATCCAGCTAATTAATCTAATTAATCCTTTTCAAAACGAGGTAAACTTTCGGGAGATGATCTAATAAAGGTGAAGTATTCTGTGATATTTGTATTTTCATCAGTCATCATCCAAAAATTCTTGTTCAAACCTAAATATAAATTATCAACGCAATTGTCTTCTGAATTTTACCTATGAGAACAACTGAATACTGTAGCTGCTGGGAAATGTTCTGTTCACACATTGGTTTGAAAAAATACCAGGCTATATTCCCTTCCAGTTTTTTGTTGTTTAAAGAATTCTTTAATCAGAAATTAAAATCACGCCTTTATGTCAGCGATTACCTTGCAAAACCACTTTACTACTATTATGAACAGAACTAATATCAAATCAAACCAAAATGAAATTTATTTCTAGCATAACATATTATGAAAAATTAAGTATGTAACTCCCAAGTGAAATTTGCGAGAGCAGCATATCATAAAAAGCAACACAGAACTTCGGCCTGCAGTGCAGCAAATATATTTCCCAGTGTTGAGCAAACGTTGAATGCGGGAAGTGTCCCATTCAACAGCAAATCCAGCAATGGGAAATGAAGCCCCGACAGTGGTCAGTTTAAGCACCGACAGTTTTAGTGTATATGGCACCCTGGGCTACCCCCCCCC
>JAODUD010000046.1:7189238-7200962 GCA_026784285.1 Stomatorhinus walkeri | reverse complement strand
GTGCTGTACTTACATCCATATATAACGTGACTGTGCTGTACTTACATCCATATATAACGTGACTGTGCTGTACTTACATCCATATATAACGTGACTGTGCTGTACTTACCTGTGATACAGCTGTAAATTACACACAGCGAGACCTTACCAGAAACCAACAATCAACATCTTTACCTTCTCCACCATCTTGCTTTGTGTGTCTGTTTTGCTTGTTGTTGTTCAGTCACTAAAATGTAAAAGGAATTCTGATGTTTTAACCTAATTACCAAGAGATGATGGAGCAATGAAAAACATAGGTTACTGTTACACATTTTACAATTAAAAATATTGTCATGTACCTGTACATAAACTTATTTCTTTAAAAAAATACTTAGCAGCTTGCAGCCTGTACTTGCCTGCTGCACAGTGTCAAACGTTTCTAGAATTTTTTCTGGAAATGTTCTGTAATAATTTCTGATCTCTATTACTGAAATAGACACAGGACTTTATTGTCAGAAATAAGAACATGGTATATACATTTGGCCAGAGTGGACAGGAAAGCTGTCTATACAAATTTGACTTTTTTTTTATTGCCAATAGATTCTTTAGGCAATCAAAGCATGGCCTTTATACTTGGACATCACCAGACAGCGTTCAGAGAGATCAAATAGAGTACATTCTCAGTGCCAAATGACAGAACTGCTCCATTCAAATAGCAAAGACCTGGCCTAGAGCAGATTGTAGAAGAGATCATGAATTACTTATGTCCAAGAACCAAATTAAGCTGAAAAGGAACAGCAAAGCTATCCAACATCCAAGATTTGGCCTGAAGTAAGTATCCATCGCCTTCAAGTCAGAAATCAGAAACCAATTCAAGATGCTGGACCTATTTGAGGAATGTGAATGGAATTCAAAGAAGCCATTCAAGAATGATCTGAGAAAAATTTGGTCTAAATGAAAAAGCCAAGTAAATCACAGTGCATGACAGAAGACACATTGGGGGACTGCAAAGAAGAGAAACTAAAATCAGGAAAGATAAAGGTCTCTTTAAAGTACTACATTTCAAATTCCAGAAAGTGACCAGGAAAGACAAAAACCTGTATTATAACAGCATCAGCAAAATCAACGGGGAAGTAAGCAATCCGGGATCAACGAGAGCTGATTTTTAGAAGATGCATGAAATTAAAAAGTTTCAGCTGTGAATGGGTTTATTGAAAGACATCAGTAGACAAAGTGAACAAAGATCAACCAAAGATGGGGGAATGTGTAGTGCAGAAGATCTCTGTAACACACTACTACTTAATGATGTCAAAAACATGGAAGAACCATTAGCAATACTGCTATGATGAAGGACCTATTCATCTATCCATCATTTACCGCTTTTCCGGGTTGGGTCGCAGGGGCAGCAGTCTCAGCAGGGAAACCCAGACTTCCCTCTCCCCGGCCACTTCGTCCAGCTCCTCGGGGGGAATCCCGAGGCGTTCCCAGACCTACAAAATGATGATTCTGAGATTTCTTGAACAACTAAGATCTGAATCTTCCATTTTCTTCATGCTGGATGATACAGAAATGAGAGAAGCATAGACACTGGAATACTGGTGGAGATTTGCAAGTATCCTATAGAGCGGAGGGAAAACAAAGATTCTGGATCAAATCGATCCTGAATTTTCACTTGAAGCACGTGATCAGACCAAAGCTACCTTATTTCAGGCACATTATAAGAAGATCCAGGGCACTACAGGAGATAGCGACGTTTGGAGAAGCTGAAGATAAAAGAGGAAGAGGGCAACCAGAAGCATAGATAGATGGACTCAATTATTCCAACAACGAACGTGCCATTGGGAAGCCTGAGCTGCCAGACACAAGACAGGATGTCCGGGAGCAACGCCGTCTCTGCGCGCTCCAGGAGACTACTTCAATTTGATGACACCTAATAATAATAATAATAATACTTTTCACAAAACTTCCTTTCAGGGTAGTAATTTCTCATCATGTCATTTTTTTAAAACCTACATATGACGTTATTATGTTTAGAAATTGGGTGTACCTAGCTACTGTATCCCTATGCATTTGCCTCAGTGACATTCACCAGTCCGTGACTATTCAGTGCAAGGAAGATGTATGTTCCCATTACGCAGAAGCAAGCTCATGCCAGGACTTTACTGATATGGAAATGCACCCTGAACAGAAATTCATATGGTTAAACGGATTTTTTTAAATTATTAATCGAGACGATAAAGATATATTTCTTGTTATCCATTTTTACTCGAACGCCGTAAGAGAGATGAGATTTATGAAAGCGTTCATTCAGTTTGCTAAAATTCGTCACTCGTGGCAATGAGTTGCAGAGTCCGAAGTCCAAATGTAGTATTAAATTTATTTAAAATATTTAGTGCACTCTTTTGATATTTCTACCATTTAATTTCTTTTTTTTGTTATTGTTTAATGCTTCATTGCTGCATTAGTTTATTTTGAGATTCTGAGTTTTCTGTCTGCTGCGGAAAAAGGAAAACGACATTCATTAAGTCCATTGTGTGCGATACAGAGGATGGAAATCTGTTATTCCCTACAAGCAGGGAACTGAGGAAGGCTGTGGAATTTAACACATCTTGTGCTTCTTGTGAGTTTTATTCAAAGAGGGGAAAAAATGGAGAATGAAGTCAAAGATAACATAAACAAAATTAATCAAAACAGCAGGAGTCGTGTGGGTGGCTCTGACGCCTTACTGTCCTCATTTATGATGTTCTCACGTGAAGTCCACAGCTTGCCGCTTTGCAGGACACAACTATCTCCATTTTCATTTTTATATATAATTATATTCAACGAACTTACCTCATTATCGGGGAGCAACATGGAAAAATTCTGCATTGTTTAAACATATAATACAAACTGACGACACTTAAGTCCTTAATGATGACACTTAAGTCCTTAACGATGATTAAAAGACGTATTGTGTTTCAATCACTACAGCTCATAATCTGAAGCAATCTGATATGTAGTTAAGGCAGTACATTTGCTTTACATAACTAGAAAAAAATAGATAGATAAAAAAAGTTTATTCAAGGTGATACATGAGAGCTGAGTTAGGACAATCTGGTTTTATTGGGTGTGAAATTTAATGGACCTCCTAGTACACTCACAGCAAGTATTAAAAACCATGTGAATGCTGGACTATATTATACCAGATTTCTCTGGGCAGTGCTGGCTGGTGCATGCATTTTGCATGGCTGTAAAACAAACATATTCCCCGGAAAGAAAGAGGCCTTACTGCATTACATCCACACACAGCAGTACTGCACGTGAAGCTCACGTCTCATCAGTGCTGGACATCAAATTTGTGAAGAAATGTAATCAATCCATAAACTACCATGTCACGCTGTAATGCAGTGACATCTTATGTGTTATCTTAAACAAACGTATCTTAAACATCTTACATTATGGAACAATAGGTTTTGTTCATTTTTAGGTAAATTTCCCTTTCAAAAGAGTCATTATTTCGGATTCAGAAAGGCATGTATTCCTTGTTAAATTGAAGGCCGGTCTGATAAACATCAGATTTGTATTATAAAAATCATCCACTCCACTCATTTTCTTTATCCGTTTTAAAATGTAAACAGGGCACCTGTGCTCTCGCGCTCTGCTCTTATTCGTGATGTTAGATATCTTTTGTTTGACATCCCAGAGGAATGCAGAAGTGAAATGAAGTCAAATTACTGGGGAATATATGGAAAAGAGGCCTGTGCCATTTCTGATGTGTCAGATGGCTTTGTAATCGTGCACCCATCAATTCCCCAAAACATGGTTACTTACTGTATGTTGTGACCAGTCTTTATCTGCTCAATGCAGTGATAATTATTTCACAGAACATAGCTAAGTATAGCTACACAGTATGAAACATCAACATGCTCATATGTACATTGTAATTCAGTGGTTTGGCGGGGAGCGCTGAGGTCTGAATCTGACCCCAGGCAGATCCGGTTGTTCCCCGGTTCCGTCCAGGTATGCCGGCTTCATCCCACAATCCAGAAACGTGTGGTCAGGTGAAATGGTGGCCAAAGTATGTGATTGTGTGTGACTTTGAGCTCATCCAGGGCATCGCCTGCCTTGTGCCCTGTGTTGATTGGACAGCCCTCAGGACATGCCACTGCATAATAATACGAAAGGATAGACATGTTACTGGGCACTAATCAAGGTCAGCATGAACAAGTAAACAATCCAACCAGATTCACAAAACAGAGCATGGGTTTTATGAAAAATATTCAGCTGGAAAACTGGACAATATTACCAAGGGATCAAATCAGCTCAACACCCCCCCCCCCTTTTTTTTACACATGGTACCCCAACAATATTGGTAGGGACATGTCCCTACTGTCCATACCCAAATGTATGCCCTTGCATATTATTTATAAATATTTCAGATAGTTGCAGATGGAATCATGTATGATAAAATAATGCTACACCATAATGTTACTGAAATCACTGCAAGTATGACTGCACACATATCTGTATTAATAGATCTTTCACGTTTTTACAGCTCATAGCCACTAAACAAACCATCAAGCAATTCCTGAGATCTCCTGGGAGAAACCTTCATGGTATTGATAATAAGGTTGCTGAAGAGGGGTTGCTGGGCTGATGCTGTCTAACAGGCAGAGATACAACATTATTATTTTAATATAAGATTGCAGGAATCCATTGCAAGGCACTTCACAGCCATGAGCATCTCAGAAGCACCCGGAAATGTGAGTCTCATGGGAAAATCATGACACTTGACAGACATGACAGCCACTGTTTAATTGAACTGCTGTGAAGATGTTATATGATCTGCAATTTCCTCAGTCAGAAACAAACACGCTTCTTACAAATGCATATCCTAATCAACTAAAAACATACAAGCACTTACAATGACCGTACACGGGATCGAGAGTCGTGTGAGGTGTTACCATGACGTACTCTAAAGACTCAGTCATGCCATACCGCAAGTTCACTGTCAGGTTGCCATGGAAACACCTTTCCGGAGAGAGCGGGGTTTGACTTCAGAGGTCTGAAGCAAGAGAGGATGAACCAACAGCACTCTGAAAAACCAGAAACTAAATAGCAGACTATATAATTATGTCTTAATTAAATCTTTTAATACAGATGGAGCCGAAATTTCAAGCTTTTAGCAACACAAAGGTAAGGCGCACTAATGGATTTTTAAGCAGTGTCATAAAAATATTTATAGGGAACCATACTTTTCTGGAATTTATAATTCTACAATCCATTCTGCATTTCTACTTTTAAAACCTGCACTCTTTATGAAACGGAGAGCTCCCAAACAGCATTTCCTTTTAATAGCAGCAAAGTAAAACATTTGTGATATGTTACTAATATAGGCATTTAAATATAAATTTAAAAGCGCCCTCAGAGGCCCCGCAATACAGAAACACCATATACATTCAATGGCAATCCTGCCAATGTATCTACTGTACAAATTAAAATAGAGTACAAAACACATCACTTAAGGTGGCACAAATAACTTAGTTACTCAGTTACTACTCACTGACAACTAATGAACAATGTTCCTACATGAATCGTCATGATTGATTAATGATGACCTTGGGGTCAGTATGTAAGTAACAGTTAATTACTGGTTAATTAATGCATTAAGTGTGCATTACTACATTCATTGTGTCCTTTGAAGTAAAGTATTATCAAATATATTAATGAAGCAATACAAGCCTACACCCTGCACTCAAACTGAACTGCCCTGACTGGTGTGACACAAGAAATTCATTTCATCTTGTGTTTCGTGTGTTTTTTCCCCACTTTCTCAAGTGTCCCACTGCAGTTAAAAATTGAGTGTGAAATTTTCCAATATAACCTTAAATATTACTATTACTGGTAAAAATTTGGCAAATAAATTCATTCGTTTTTTTTTTCTTCAATGTGGTGTGAACATATAACGTTTATTGCATTTAATAATACTTCATCCCATCTCTAATAAGACTCTATTTATGAGGTTAACTTCATAGGATCATTTAAAATGTCCCTAGAAGATTACCAGAAACAGATGACACCACCCACGCTTACTGGCACAAAGGCGCTGAACAAGTCACATTCCTCGGCAGTATTTAAAAACTGAAACCTTGACTCCCCAGTGTTCTGTCTAATTGCCTCGTGTCACAAAGATCAGAACAAGTTGGCTCAGAAAAGTTTTTACATCACTTAACACAGCAACATTGTTCATTGTTAATTCCCTGTTCGGTCCGGCACTAGCATTTGTGACTGCATTCATTTAATTATTTGAAAAAAATGTCAGGCACAAAAAGCCCTCGTTGTCGGATAAGATTTTGCCCCTTCTCAAAATAAAGGTATTCTTACATAAAGATCTACTTAGTGCAATATACACCACGCTGTTGCAGCCACAGAAATCAGGAACAGCTTTGCTTTAAAGTTGCATCAGACATATATGTCGCTGTATACATATGTTCCACCCACTAGTCTAGATCAGAGGGTTCCAGAGGCCTATCCTAGGCAGCGTAGGGAAAAAACCTGGGAACATCCTGTAGAGCACAGCACGTCTATTCAGATCAGGGTCCCAAAGGTGTGAAGCCTCTGTGGCCAGTCAGAGTCAGCGGTTATTAAACTACCCGGGAGAACTAAAAACAAGGCCTGGAGGTGGAATTGAGGGCCGGATCTGAAGAGCTCACCTATAGAGGATCACAAGGCATATACACACACGACGAGCCATTCAGTCATGGCAGTTCACTTAAACGCACGTCTTCGGACTGCGAGGGGCAACCTGAACAACACGGGGAGCACGTTCAAGCGGAAGGAGCAGGGATGGGGACCAAAACCTGCTTGGCTGCTGAGCCAACGCACCACCATATATGGGGCCATCGGATGATAGGATGGGGAGGAGGGAGACAGATGTAGGTGTGTCCTCAGGTGAAAGGAACTTCTGCCTTCATATCGAGATGAGAGATGGATGGCACTGAGGAAAGGATAGAGATGGTCTCATTAGGATGCACGGAGCCCAGCTGCCGTCAGCAGACTCCGGACTCACGAGCCATACGGTGCACACATGCCGACTACTCCATAGAACTAGTCCAAGTAATCACACATTATCCGAAAATACTCAGAGCATCCAAGCTTGGGGCACGGATGGCAGCGACGGGAGAAAGGAGGGTTCGAGATCCACTGTGCACTACGGTGGATGCTTTATCAGTTCTCACTGGGCTAAACCGGGAGATGTGCTTTGACACTTCATCTCTCCCATCAGCACCAGAAAGTTCCTTTCTTGCTTACTGTTGGGGACATGTAATCTTCCTATTTGCCCTAGAGCTAATCCCCACAAAGGCCTTATAGATATAGACAAATCAAAAAAAGCCACTTGGAACCCCCCCCCCCCCCAGATTGAGCCGCCTTGGAAGTATTCCCTCGCCGCACATTTAAATGCACCAATGAAGATGCAAAAGGATTCGTGTTTTTAATTATAAATGAGCTTGGTGAGGGAGAAGCGAGACGTTGTTCCTCAGGGCAGCCTCATTTCACACTTACGTAATTCCCCTGAACTCTACGGAAGTTCAAGAGTCGCCAATGGAAAGAGATTTCAGCAACATTCATTATTACTTCTGCAAAAATTCAGCCAGGTTCCCTTAAACAATGCGGAAGGGACCTTATCAATTCAGTCATAAATCTCACTGCATTGTGCTGATCGCTGTGAAAGTTTTCAACTGTAGCTAGGAGAGTGTGTTCATGTGGCACTTTTCAGCAGTGTGAGTGATAGCATTTAAAAACACCGTTATCAGCAAAGAAAATAAATTATGCATTTTATTGAAAAAAAATGAAACTGCAGTTCAAACATTGAATCAAACTGTATCTCATCATATGATGTGTGATACAGATGCATTATTCCGAGGGATCAGATTACAGTTGACCGCGGTTGAATGAAATTCAGGATTCTCTCTCTTTGCAGGTTAAGAACATGGACAATAGTAAATTGAGGTAACATGCCATCGGCGTCTATGAATGCCGTATCTATGAGAACCAATGAAAACATTCTAATGCATTCATAAACCATTAAAGATGGCTATATTTATAAGAAGGCGTAACACATTATTGCCATGTTTTTATGCATTATGAAAGCTTTATGAATCATTCATCTATAAGGCACTGTAGATATCTTTATAATGTAGTACAAAGCATGCTTAATTCTTATACTGACCATTATAATGCATTATGAAGGTATCTACTGTGCATTATAAATGAGAGCTTCATTGGAGCTTATGAAGTATTACAATTAATGCTTTAATGCCTTAAAACTGTCAACTGAAGATGCTGTATTGCTTTATTAAGTCTTATACTGACAATTTTAATGCATTATGAATGTATCTATAGTGCATTATAAATGACAGAATTAAGTAGAGTGCTATCTAAATTGTCTCATGGCAACAATGTCAGATCCCAGCAGGGGTAACTTGTTTTACCCTTGAAACCGATTATCCAAATGAACTGTCATTAAGATTGCTGTTTAAAAAACAAAAATGTTCTCGTGTTTAGGGCTGTACATGCAGATACCTAGTGATAGCGGTGTGTCACATTGCTGTGAAGGCAAGCGTTTCTTCACATTAAGGATATTGTGCTTATCTCATTCATACTTCACTCTGTGCAGAAGTCGTGCATGATCCTTAGAAAATGATTTATTAATTCTGACCTGCCAGAGCAGCTCTTCATATGTCACTGACATTATGAATAAATCCATCAAATTACTTCACTGAAATATGTCACAAATATATAAATAGATACTTATAATTACCAAAGACTTTATCTTTCACTTTAAATGGTTACTTCGTCTCACATCCCCACATGAAGTTGAAAGATATTAATTTGTACTTTATTTTAGCAAGTTACTTTTCCTTTGTTTAATTAGAGGATCTCTCTTGAAGAAGCCGAGTATGACTCCTTGAACGGTGGAGTCTCTGAGGACCAGCATGCAGAAAGTTTTAATGAATAGTTTCTTTACAATTAAATCATATCAGTGTATGGATATCTTCACATACTCTGTTGTGGTCAGGCAGTGTTTTCATTAGTGTAATTCAAAACGGAAATATGGAAGAATAAAAATAGCAGACAGTACAGCGGCAGTAGCTTCTGGTATTGTGGCACCTTGAAATGTCATACCTCACCACTTACCGGCTTCTGCAAATGGTGGAAGGTGGCTTCGGAGCCCCATGGTTGGTCAGATTGATGTGCACCAAAGGTTTTAGCCCATTTCCCCGTCGAGTACAGTACTGGTCCCCTTTGGGTTACATCAGCAGTGACTGACAGTATGTGGTAATCCCACAGATTGTGGGTTTTGGGGCTTCGCCAGGGTTGGTTCCATTGCAAATTCACAGGGGCACATCACAGGTCTCACATTTAGCCTGCTGGATGAAACTGTCGTGACTTGGAAAAGAGGCCACTTTTCACAGTTTACAGCAGCAACAGTACAAATATCACCCCGGCTAACATTTCATGTGCAGATGTGATGAGGCATCGATCTGGTGTAGCATCGATCTGATTGCATTTTCACCCGGCACTGCTCTTTGAATAATGTACAATCCGTTACATCCGCACTGCACTTCCGTTGTAATAATAAAAATAATAATAATAATAAAAGATAACCAGGCATCAAAATTGCCATTGTAGTACAGCCATTCTGAAGTTTGCCACACAAAACCAGAATGAAATTGCATCACAGTGACAAAAGGAATTTAACCCTCAATGAGCCAAAAAGAGAAAAACAGAGTCTGTAGCTATAGAGTGATTCTGGAAAAACTAAAGCACCGAACTACTCGTGCTGCTGGATATCACAGCAATATCAAGTCACAGGGCACTCAGAACAATATAGCACAAACGTGTGCCAACTCTGGTCACATAACCTGCCCTTTCATCTTCCTGTCTGTGTGTAGGACGGCCTTCGCCGCCTTCCCGTAGGAAAGCTTCAGGCTTTCAGTTGCTGGCTTTCAAACTGCTCTGGTGTCAAATAAATAAATAAATAAATAAATAAGAGGGAATACTCATGAATATGTAGAACACATCCCTTGGAAATCCATTTTACTTTGGGTATTAAATTGTCGCAGTCTCCATCACTAAGGGGAAAGCATTGTTTTAGATTATCTATTATCCAGAAATTTGGAACCAAAAACCGTAAAACCATTGTATAGAATAATCTACAGTGCAGATGTGACAAAAAAATTTATATATAATTTATATATATATATATATATATATTTTTTTTTTTTTTTTTCCAGGTTCTAAATACAGATAGTTCCACTCACTGACTTGGAGGGAAGGCTTGTTTATTACAGGAGTGCTTAAGTGTGTCTCAAATGAATTAAAATGATTTGTCATACCTCAGCTCCGAACCACTTCAGGATCCCCTCCATCCAGCATGCTAACAGTCATTCGTCTGTTATGCCAACACAATACATGTAGTAAATAATAAGAGATAATAAACTGGGAAGGAGATTTGCAAAAAGCCATCGGTGGGTGAGCTAAACCTGGTTCCAGTTTCGAATCATTAATTTTTAAGGTTTGACTATTATCCTCTGATGAGCAGTTTGTGTGTTTTTCTCTGGATCCTGCGATGATTTGCTGACTTTTTGGTTTGCTAATAGCTTTGAAATGACGTACCATTGCAGTAAAAATGCATTCTCCTCCTCGTAAATAAAAATTACTTCTAAATACAGTAAATCTCACAACACGTAGCAGAAAAAACACTGTATTATGCTATATAATGCTATATTTCAGCGGAATTGCTTTCCAGAACCCGTCAGGAAAAGAAAGCACACTGGCTGCCCATAACAATTAGAGAACTGGAGAACTCATTTGATAATTCTGTGCCAGAATGATTAATAAGGACTAATTAGTAGTAACTAGGTAAAAGAAATTTCACCTGAGGCTTGGCTGCAGTATGTAGGAAGTTCTCATCTAAAGACTGATTCAATTTTCATGAAGTTTCTATAAAGCCAAAATTGGCAGCCCTGTTAATTTCACAGCATGAAAAGTTACGTGTCACTAGGGAATGGTCTGTACTGTCCATTCTTGCAGTTTATTGACATGTTTTTTTTTTTTGCTGGCTTTAAGGCAGTGTTTTAAAAGAAACTATTTTAAAAATCCTGAAATAAGCACAACACAAAAACTAAAAATACAAAAGTTTATGGGGCTTCATTTAGGATTGCTCGAAACAAAGAAACGATAAACGGGCGGCGGCAGAAGTGGCAGAAAGAGTCGCACATACTTAGTGCACCTCTTGCCTGTTTTTTGACAGCTGTCACTGTAAGTGCTTGATCTCTTTTTCCTTTGGCCCCCAGTGAACCTGCCCAAACCATGGAACTCGTGATCCTCACGCCCACAGACAAAATTCTCTTTTCCTGTGTACTTGTGTGCTCTGCTGGTTTAGTGGCAACCTCGTCACCGACCCCCGTTACCCCGAAAAGAAAAGAGTCGTTCCTGAGAAAAGCCCACCCCACCTCCATCCTGACAGGAGCGACTCCCTCTGTTTTTCTGATGTCAACTATTCAGTTTAAGGTCTGCACCTGAACAATAACTTAACTGTTACTAATCCTAGTAAATAAAGATTCGCTTGCAATCCAACTAGGGAATCTTATACCAGTCTCACAAAGTATTTACTGATGTTACAAACCCCAGTCTAGGGTTGGGGATCGCCAGAAATGAATATGTGAGGGAAAGGGGAAGACGGGACAAATCTGTGCAGGG
>JAODUD010000046.1:7158676-7179601 GCA_026784285.1 Stomatorhinus walkeri | reverse complement strand
ATATTATTACTATTATTGTGCTACATTGATGGTGAACCCCCTACACATAGTATTACTATTATTGTATCACAGTGATGTTGTATTCTATATTAGTATTATTATTATTATTATTATTATTTTTATTATTATTGTGTTACAATGATGATGAACCACCTACATATCATCACTATTATTGTGTTACAGTGATGCTGAACCCCCTACATATTATATTATTACTATTATTGTGTTACAATGATGATGAACCACCTACATATTATATTATTACTATTATTGTGTTACAATGATGATGAACCACCTACATATTATATCATTACTATTATTGTGTTACAATGATGATGAACCAAATACATATTACATTATTACTATAATTGTGTTACAATGATGATGAACCACCTACATATTATATTATTACTATTATTGTGTTATGGTGATGCGGAACCACCTAGATATTATACACTGAAAAAATACTGACACCCCATGTGCACAGCAGGGACCATACTGACCTTCATTACTGCCACAGCCTTGGCCATGGTGTTTTTATGTGGATTCTAACCCCACCATGCAGCCCCCCCCCTCCCTGCCCATGGCTCATCCTCTGCTCCTTCTGATTTACTATCAGGCTTGGTTTCATGAGGACCACACTCTGAAAACCACAACAAAGCTGCAGCCCTCAGTGAACGCTGGAGCATGTGTTAAAGAATCTTCTGCACCTATGTCTGCTGATACACTTGTTGGTTTTTCACCCCTCTGTAGTGCATTTACACAGTTAAAATCATCCAGGCAAATACACCAAAATAAAACTAAAACAAACGGTATGTAAATACACCACGTCTAACAGAGTTCCCCTTTGTTTTTCAATTAAAAATGGTCACCTAATGGGTCGTCAATAACAAAACAAAAGCCAAAGTACAGACTATTACTATCACTGACACTACAAACATTAAAACAGTACTTCTTCTACTACTACTTACAAATAATAATAAATAATAATAACAACAATAACAATAATAATACTACCAAAACAAATCAAGTCCCAAGCATCTCCACTCCCCTCCATGCTGACGGGTGTTATGACAGGGTATACAACAACATTTTATATGCTACTCCTTACTTTATTCCCAGTGGAACCTCACAGTTCCATAGCGTGTCGACGTGAGTGAATCCACAGATCACAAAATAATATTAATGAATTCCTAATTCAGGGAATGACAGACGCCATCACACATCAATATTGTTAATTACCGCAGTAGCTAGACATTGTTCTCCAACTAAATGTCCAGATGGTGGTGGTTTTGAGGGAGATTGGATTTCCGTTGGGTAACTGGATAATTCCTGAAGCTGTGGAGCATCTTACCATAGGTGACACCGCTAAGGGGTAAGTTACTTTCCATGAGCATAAATTTAGTCTCCTGCCCGCCTGGGTGCTCAGCTGTACCTCTGCCCTTTTGAAATATCTCAGCCATGCTTCCTCCTTAGCCCTGCACCATTACTTCCCTGGACGCTCAGTGGTGCTACAAAGGAAGGATTAATCGCTTTATGCTGACTGATGACACAGTGTCACTGCTCAGAAGAATTGCTGCTGGAGAAACTGAGTTTCCGTTTGATTCAGATACTCTAAAAAGCTGAAAACAAATCAATTCCATTCTCAGTTTCTAAATTAAATGCTAACTGATACCTGTAATACATCTCCTCACGTACTGCTTACTACAGTATATAATAAATGTTCAGTTCTGGAGAAAATTAGCAACCTCCTTTGTCATTCCCCTGCAAATAGCATGCAGTGCATTCGCAAAGATTTGGGAAGGCGCAACTCGTGCATTTGTTTAGATAAAGCAATTCCGTGTCTCTGCTGCAGCCAGAAGTCAACGTCATGTACTCAGAACATAACATCTAATTACATCCAGAACACGTGACGTGCTTGCAATTGATTTCCAATGCATTAAATATGCATTTTCTTTGATGTAAAATCATTCAGGATGTAATTCACAGACATATTCAATAAGCCCATTTAATGCAGTTTAAAAAAAAGCAATGATTTTCTCGTGTTTTTTTTCTCCCCCTCAGCAAGTGGCCTGATCATTGGTTTTGCTCCAGCTGATGTCCTGCCTTTGTCCTCCGCATTTCTGGATGAAACCCAAAGGTTTTCAATGCGTCTTATTGTCTCATTCTTAAATAGGGCTTCTGCTAAAACATATATTGATTGAAATTCTTGACATCGCTGTTGCCAGCTTCTGCTTAATGAGCGTCTATAGATCCACTGTAAAAACGGTTATGAGTTATGTATGTGATCGGCCGCTTGTGTTTGATGAAACGCAGCGTTACATTTACAATGAGCCAAAAGTGCTTTGTGGAAGCACTTGCGTGCTGTTGATAGTTCATAATCTTATTTATTCTTTTTGATTTTCGCTACAGTCTTTTATCGATTTTCACTTGTAGGATATCATTTCGCTGGGAAAATACTGCTAGATGCCCTAGCAATATGCGACATGTAGGTTGGTGACAGGACTTTATTACTAATTAATTAATATGATCCAGAGCATGTAGCAAGAGTTAAAGCAGGAAGTGGTTGGTGCATGTTTGTATTTGAGAGGAAGTCCACTGCAGAGATCATACCAGGGTACGATGGAGGTTGTTAAACATCTCCAACCAGATAGACACTGGGAAAATGGGGCTTGAACTTCACTAAAAGCTTTGTATACGAGCGCAAAACTTGGCTTTTGGCTTTTCTTTCTTTGCTTGGCTGGCTTTACCTATCAGCAACCCTGTGATTAAAAACTGCTGTATGCACTGGAACACAGATTATTTGTGTCGATCACAGATTGAGATGAACAGCAAAATAATTCAGCACAAAGACGAGCCAAAAAATGGGTGCAACCAGCCTGGGCATTCTTCTGTTTTTTTTTTTGTTTTCTCTCAAATAACTTTTTGTCTTAAAATACAATCAAAATGGGGAAAAAAACAGATTTAATATGAGTGGGCTCTGCATTCCCCTAAGCAGCTTACACAAGAGGTTTTTTCGTCCTTTTTTGTTACCCCCGGCTTCCACTGGATTCCAGTGCTGCTGGGAGTGATCCCCATACACAACATCTAGTGAGAGACCACACAGCACATCTTCTCACACCGGTATACGACCGGCATCAGCGGTATGTGGACCATCAGGGCAGAGTTTTAGTGGGAGCACCAGGAACCATTCGGAATGGAGTCACAGCAACCAGGAGGAACTCCCATACCATCCAAAAGCCGACAAGGTGCAGAAGATCAGAAGATGACACTTAGGGTGAATGCACACATCCTGAAAGAGGTGCCAGGGTCAATCACTCTGATCCATTTCTGAGATCTGCATACCACCAGCTACCACCAGCAAAAGCCCCCTGAGAGGATTAAAGCTAAACACAACACTGTTCTCTGTGTTCTGCACAGTCAAAAAGTACCAGTGTGTCAAAGTCGTGTGACGTGCTACACTCTCCATGACAACGAAAAAGACGGAAACCCACAAAATGGTTTTAACATTTTAATAATTACTGCAGTTGCTGTGAATCATATCTTAGTCCTGAAACATTTACAGATATAATTTGAAGGCCAGGGGACACAACACAATTTAAAATTGGTTTCCTTTCCATTCCTTTTGGCAATCGGCATTTCACAGAGGGGTTATTGCCCTATCATGAAGCTGTGCCTTCCCAAAAGGGCAAATACTATAATTCTTCACGTCAGTAAATAGTGCAGGTGCTAAACCATTACCATGCATTTCTATTTGGCAACCTGTAAACTGTACCTCACGCCCTGGCACTTATTTACTTTCTTTGTTAAACTAGTTAAGAGTATAAAATCCTGAGCACTGACAAAGATGTTCAATTCCAAATAGTTCCTAGAGTACTGCACACTATGCAAACGAATAATTTGCCGATGCGCATATAAGAAGTATATACTAAATAAACGTCTTATATACTGTAGACATCAGGGTAACACTTGCATAATAGATACCTTCATAAGAAATGCATTATAGATACCTTCATGATGCCTTATAATGCATTAATAAGGTATTATATAAACATAGCTAAAACCATTTATAAAAACAAATACAACATTATAGCCATGTTTATTATGCATTATAGATGTTCTACAAGGCTACAGATATATTTAATATGCATTATAATGATCAGTATAAGCCATTATAATGTATTATGAAGGTATTTATAGTGTATTCGTAATGTGTAATAAACATGACTATACTGTTTTACAACTTTTTATAAATAGTTATAGCTATGTGGATAATACTTTATGTTGTGCATTATAATGCATTATGAAGGTATCTATAATGCACTATACGAGTGCTTTAAGTAGAGTGTCACTGACATCAGCAGACTAGCCTTTAGCTGATGAGTGCAGAGGGGTATAGCACCATTAGGCCGGACTACTAGAAAAAAAAACCTTCATAATTCACCTGGCAACTGAACCATCAAGTTTAAGCCGAAAAACCACCAGGATATTTCAAACACACTGAATGCTGGAGTCAAGGCGGTTATAAAATGCAAGCCAGGTGTTAATGTACTGGATAAGCGACTGGAAGATGGATGGATGTTGGTATAAATGAAGCCAAGATGCATGTGAACTGGCAGAGTTTCTTTATGCACAATTAATTTTTTACGAAAGAAAAAGTCCTGCCTCATATATGTGTAATTGTATCGTGGGAATGCAGACAGTGATAAAATGGGCAGGAAAAGCACCATGACAAGAGAACCTGAAATACCAGCAAAGACCTGTATTTCCTGTGGCAAGTCATCCACATTCTTGTAAACAGAAAAATACTTGCAAAATATAGAGAGATCGTTTCGAGAAAAATGAATCAGAATTCATAAACAATGCAGCCTATCAGAGCGTAAGGTAACAGATAATTGGGACATTTTTTGCAGGTTTGACGCGGCCGGCTGTCTCAGTTCTTAAAGTCTCTCAAGTCGTGATGGGTTCAAATTTAATATCTACCAAGACAGTGATTATGTAACGTGATTAAGATGTGATTAATAACACATTTCAGAAGCATAGACGTGAGATATAAAATAAAGGCACCTGTTAAAACGCTGGGGCCGTGTTGCTAGTGAATGCTGATCTTTTGGGTGGCGTTATACGTTCAGTGGAGAGGTTAGTGAATAGCAAAGTAATGTATCTGAGGGCAGAGTTACCAGTCATTGCCGGGTCATGACTTTTTTAGGATGATGCTAATGATGGCGTGGTGTTGCTGGCAGAGGGGACCGTGACAGCAGAAGCAACGAGAAGCTTCACTCTGATCGACTGACATGTTCATTTATTCATTGCGTATTTGTTTTCCTCCTGGCTAGATGTAATGTCTCCTGGCAAAGATTCTTACCCAGGCATATGTAGACCTAAAATGCTCAGGAATAACATGCATCCTTGCACTGTGTTTACTATTAATATTTATAAGAACTGTTCATATATCAGATGATAATATTATGTATTTATACTTACAAATGTAACATTTACATGCCTCATATACCACTGCAGTTTAATCTAGATTGAACGTGTTCATTGGCGATATCTCCAAAACTAAACTTTTCAAAAGCAAGTTTAAAAATGAGTAAAAATGTTGTATTGTTAAAAACTCTGCTAGAGGCTACAGATTATTTACAGTTGAACTGCAATTCACTTTTATCTTAGATGTTTAATGCAGCATTTTGAACCCCGGATGAGCTGTATTAATGTTCTGTGCACATCACATATAAATGCTGATGGGTAAAACAGCATTTGATAATTAGACTTCAATTCATTCATGTATAAAGACCGGTGCTAATGATTATAGACTGATTAAAGGGAAAACTTTACTTTCTGGGAACAGAAATGATGAGTTCTTATTTAAAGACTTTTATGTGGTGTGTGATGCTGTCGGTCTGCTTCTGGTGTATCTGTGCACACCGGACTCGTGTTGGGTTTGCGCGGTCCACTCGGGTCCTCGCAGCTGCACAAACTGTCCAAATCAATATACTGTGTGATGCAAGGTCTTGTCTCCCTTTGTGTGGTTGTGCCCAGAACTCTTGGCCAGCTAAGACCCATTCACCCTGCCTTGGATAGCATTCCTCAGGCTGTCATTTGGAATTTTAATCAGGCTTATCATTTGACTAGAGTTCAGTCTGAAGAAGAAGAAAAAAAAAAGGTTTCATGGATGCCTTGAAAACATTATTTTCCCATGATACAAAATGTAATCGAATAATGTGTGTTCCAAGACTTTTCTGATAGCGTCTGGGAGGATTTTATAAACAACTTGGAAGACAAGAAACACTGCCCTTAGGTCGCTGTCGGGCTTTGGCCTCTGCTGCGGATGTTTTTCTTCACAGCTGTTCGAGGGACTTACTGTCATTATGGAAATGCGGGTGCTGTTACAAGCCTTGTTTCTCATGAAAGGCATCCAAACAGTTGTTACCGCGCTCTCCGCGTGGTGAAATACCGCTGAACCTCTGAAGTCTTCCAGCATTTTTCAGTCTTACTGGTTGTGATAATACTACAATGCAATACACTAATAAAACAAGCGATCTGTGCCGAGCTGCACAGCGACCTGACTTTAATACCTTTACCTTTGTGTGTGTGCGTAGGCTGTTCAGTTGCATTTACAGGTTTTCATTCACTCCCCTGCCACCATGCAGCCGCGGCCCAGTTAAGCTCTAACTCTCGTAACTGGGTTATGGAACCTGTCTGATTGTCAAAAGCCTTTTCTTATATAATACTGATGGAGATAAATGTCTGTAATAATGTCCCAAATGCACTTCAAATCCAACTCTTGGGAAAGCAGTCATTTACGCAGCTTTTAAATACCAAACTAAAACAAACCTAAAATTACTGACTACTGTTAAATATCATTTTTTCCCATTTTCAATGCTTTTTGCAGTCAAGAAAAATACAACCCATGAACACACAGTACATGTAATTTGAGAGTTCACAATCTTATCCAGAAAGGGCTGATGTGTATATGGGCTTTTGCTACAACTCCCTAATTAGATTACTAATTACTAAACATTATCCCAAAAACCTGCATACATACTGGCCCTTCGCGGACAAGGTTGGCCATCGCTGGTTTACTACTATCGCACAATGTATGTTTAGCTATTATTAAGTTAAAGACAACAATTAAACTGACAAAAGTAAACGTCAAGTGTGGTGGTTTTTCCTGTGTGTTGTTAACACACCTACAATTTGGGATTATATGCATCATCCAAACATGCTGGAAATAGACAGCAATTTCTCAGTACATTCAACACCATAACATGCATCATTAGCTAACAATTTCTCCTCATACTCATAGTAATTAATGAGGTTGGAGCCTTCAAATGAAACCGGCGACTCTCAGCTCGACAGAAGCTATTCCGGTGCAGCTAGTGAGGTGCTTCTGTCGGTCTCCATTAACAGTGCCAACACACAAAATTCTAATTAGCTGATGGAGCGAATTAGAGTATTAAATCATTACACTTTCATTTGCGAAATACATTTGTGGCAGATGCGTAAGTCTCATAATTATGACGGACATGAATGACTTTTGGTGAGCACAGAGCTGTGATTTTTAAGACGACGGATGCCTGCCATTTAGCTAGTATTCTCTCTTGAGGCAACTGAGTTTTCTTCAGTGTTAACCTTACCACCAAACAAACTGCAACTCACGTGAGTACGGACAAAACTTTGTATAATCACAGCCTATTGTCAATATGAGTGCCAGTCAACAAGTTGAACTAGAACCTGGAAGAGAACGGATATATATATAAATAACAGCATAGCACATTTAATATTTAAGGTGTCACAATCAACCAAATGATTAAATCATACTTATATATTTCACATGGGACCCACGCTTCACTGAAGGCATTTAGCTACATATTTCCAAATCAATAGACTCAGATGCCATGCGAACTAAAAAGGGCAGAGTTTTAAAACGATGAACAGGTGTCCTTTTAAAAGTGTAATTGACATGTTAAACACACCGCCATGAAAACCAGTCTTCATTATTAAATGCGACGATCGAGCCAGATGTTATTCAAGACAAGTCGCAAAAGCTCAGAGATGCGCTAGAGAAGGACCTGAAAGCGACTCTTCCTGTAGATGAAGATGGATACATGGTGAGGGTTGATGTTAAAAAGTCCATAATGCATCAATATACTGACTTACCCCTTGAATAAAGCTAGTTTTGTTATTTATTAGTTAAATTTCTAAATCTATTGGTTCATTTAATGAATTCTTCTTTCACCCGAAGATACGGAAACCAGCAAACACTTCACTGTAATGTTAACAAATTCCTTATGAATAAAACCTCAGTTCATAATTGCGAACTTATCTAAATCATTTCAGTGTTTATTGGATTACCCTTTCGGAATTAATTAGAAGACGCAGGGAACGGCCTGGATTCGATGAAAAGAAAAAGAAACTGAGAAACCGACCAACGCACTTTCTAATTTCCTTGGATGTCCTGGCTGTTACACTACATTTCCCAGGAGGCTCTTCTGCCTTGGGCATTTTTGACACCTTACATATACAAAGACATGCCATATAGGTCATCATCATCCCCCCATCTTTAAAACTCAGTGTCTGTCTTTTGCAGAATAATGGTTCTTGCCATCATGTCCACCACTTCATTCCTTAGAGTATATACATGATACTGTATCCAAATATAGAAAATAAAATCACAGCCTAGCTAGTTCTTCCAGCAGTAGCAGAAGCAGTGCCAGTAATAAACACTATTATAAAAATAAAAATGGCACTGATAGAAATTTGTAATGCAGGTTGTGTTTTTGATTATTTTAATTAATCATATTTGCTTCTGTTTCTCGGGGAACCACATGCATTCAGAAGACAACATTCCTTTGATTTGCACTGGGGCTTGATTGGAAGCCAGCATTATTAGGATAAGTTTATTTTATTCATAATAAACAAGGTCATGACAGATGGCAGACTACGAACTGAATAAGAAAGAGGGTGCGAGTATGCAAGCATGTACAGGGGGTTGAGGCGTTGGGGGAAAACCAATGAAAATAACTACATACTTCATCAGACAGTAATATGCAGTGGTAGGTATAGAAAAAAATTACCGAAATGAACCACTCTGGATAATAGGCTGCCAGGTCCATGATGTTGTGTAAAAACATAATGTAATTGGGTTCTGCAGCAAAACACCTTCAAGAATGTATGACAGTATGCCAGTATGTGAGCGTATATGCAAGTACCGCGACATGGGCACTGTGCCAGCGCTCGCTAACTGCCTGCACTACCTTTCAGAGCTAAAATATCCTCCCCTGATTTCCCCGGGAAAACCAGGAATGATTTAGCAAAGCGTCGCAACCTCACCTGATAGAATCTGTTCCGCTGTAATTACTGCCGAGTCAGCAATGTTACAAGGAGCTGAAGACAAGGCGATGAAAAAAAATCACGATAATGTAATATGAGCTGCTATAACATGTATTAGGATTCTGGCCTTTAAACGTCTTAGAAGATCTTGCCTATAATATCTCTCTGTTACTGAGGCTGTGGCTTCGCTCCTTTATGGCTGCAGCGTTAAATCACGAGTGGGCATATTTTATGTGTGTTTACAGTTCCTCTAAAGTAAACCGCCAAGTTATCCCAGTGTAAACTGGACCCGTATATTCCATTCAAGGATTCAGATCAGCGGTATTTCATCTCTGAAGCTGGAGACGTACCTTCTCAGCCATGCATGTCAGAGAGCGGGTTCAGGGGAATGGAGAACCTTTTAATCTCAACATCTATCTTTTTTCTTCTTTCATCAAAACTAAGGCAAATGTAAGGATTTTCTTGAAAAGTAACAATGTATTTTGCATTACAGAATCCATGCTACTCATCTGTTTTTATATAGATAACACTCCTTAAATTACTCTGAGCTTTATTCTAAAAATGCCAATAGCACAACAAAGACATGCATGCTGTTTCCACTGAGCGCTGAAGTACTGTACTGTCAGGGGGATATAACACTGTTTTCATAAAAATGGAAATGTTTTCTCTGACATTCTAAGAAATAGCAATAGTATGGCAGTGTTTCAGCCCCCATGTAGCAGGATCCTTTACATACCAAGGGAGGGGGGAATATTACATGGCTGCAAATTTTACCAATGCCTGATGCCGACCCGAGAAAACTCAGAGAGAAAATGACTTGTTCGCCCCTGTCATTTACTATTCTGTGGGAAATGCAGAGAGTTAATTACCATTGTGATAAGCTAAGTAAAGCTGTATCAGGAGAATATTTCAATTAAACGGAGTCCGGATCACGGAAAGTGGGAAGCAACAGGAGAGGAATTAATATGAGACGTCGAAAGGAATTATTGTCTCCTATCTGAACAAGTGTAACATTAAAACTAATAAAACAACTTATGCAGGAATGTCCTGTTGAAACTCCCAATATGCTGGTACTGTGCCTTTGAATGGATCTAGAAATATGTGTTTAACAGCAGCTCCTCTCTGTCTCCAGGTGCTTTGCCCTGTGTTGAGTGATCCGTATTCAAGAGCGGCCGACATCATAGAGAGGCTGGCATGGGGGAGGGGCTTTATGACACGCATACTTTGATCCATTGTGGGCAATGCAATGTAGGTGCCCGCCTGACACAGTTTGGCATCCTCCGCCTCACAGACCACAGTCAGGCATAATTCCGCGCACATGAGCTGAGCTCCCGCCGCCCGCTCATTAGGTGAACACACCGCACTATAAAAGCCAGGTAGCAGACGTCAAACAGATGGTGCAGACTGCTTGACTTGGAGCTGCGAGGCACGCGCCGCTGACAGAGACTGTGGGTGGAAAAACATCCCGGGGACAGATGTGACCATTAGCTCTCCTCGTTAGCTGGTAACCGGCTTGATTAGCACGGCGGCGGTGCCCAATGGGGTCACGGACAGGCGCTCTGGCGAGCGATGGCTCTACTGTCGCCGACCACCAACTTGACACAAACGCATTGGGTTAACAGCTGCTCTTTGCGAAAGCATGGCGAGAACACAGTACAGGGAAACCTATATCATACATATGGTGGCTTCCACACGGCTTATCGATAGCATGAAAAAGACTGAATGTGCTAAACAGAAAGCACTTCCTTTTAAATTTTTGGTGACACTTAGCTTAAGACCACATTTTTAGTCATTTAAAAATATATTCATAACAAATAATATATGTATTTATAGGCATGTTTATTATGTTTTATGAATGCTTTATGAATGTGTTTGCAAATTACTAAATTTATTCATAACTATCCCACTGTAATTATAAACAGCAAAGCTCAACTCTTATGACGATTTCAATTTTAATTTAAATCTTTAATTATCTACCTCGAACATATCAGGTTCACTGAGGAGAATGTTTATTCCATCTTTGAAAAGTAATTAAGAATATACTCGTTGTACTATATTGTCATTATTCATGTAATTCTTAAGTACAGGGAAGGGATGGTGCCAATGACGCCAAAAGGTTTTCGATTCCTGACCCAAAAGCAGGCCTCTAAATCTGCCATGGCTACATGCAAACTGCCAGAGTATAAGTAACAAGCAGTTTGAACAGAAGCAACAAGAAGAGTCACTGTTTCTCAGAATGGATCCAGTATCCTGACGTAAATCATCTAACCCGCCAGGCCGTAAACCTCGAGCTCGGCCTTCCACCCGTGATATTGACTTACCTTAAGGACAATCACCAGGTTCTTCAATGCAGGTTCAGGTGCAAATGCTGCGAAATGAATTCACAAGGTTAGCCTCACAAAAAAAGAACACTTCACTTTAGAAAATTCAGTGACACAGCTAGTCCCCCAATGAACTGAATCTTGTAAATGTATAAGAGGTTGAGGATAGGGACAAGAAGACTTATAACACTAGTGTACTGTACCTTGTTTGCCGTACTTCAGAATCATTTGATAATATTACAACAAATGGGTCTCTTCCTCATATTAAAACGTGACTAATAAATACAGTAACAGAACGTCCTAAAATTACTACAAAGATATAGTATGACGGGACAAACATTTCAGGGAGACATTAGGGTGAAATAATCAGCTACCAGTGAAATTATGAAGCATTCCACAAATCAGGTTTGGATGCATCATTTGAAAGCAATTTAGTACAATTAAACTTCATATATTTATCCTTCAGATTGGTGCCAACAAAGAAATAACACCAGTATATACAAAACACCAGTTATTTATATGAAAAAAATGGGGTAGAATCTGGGATTGAAGTGTCAAAGTATGAGACTAGCAGAAGAAACGTCTGTAGTGCATGATTACCATTTAAAAGACAATATGTGTACGGCTTTTATGCCCAAACACTTAGTCATACAGTTTCGTCCACGTCGGTATGAGCAGCAGATGTGTCATTTAGGCTGCCACCACAAATACTTTTCAGACCTACCTTCAAACCTAGAAAAAGCAAAGTAATTGTACAATGGTTTCATTAGGTTGCTTGGAATGTTAGACTGATCTGGGTGTCTCAACCAGCAGGAATGACTGCATGTACTGTATATATGGGAAAATGAACCCACAAGCCTGCTCCCACCATGGGACCTTCTGGGTGGCACCCTTTCATGTCGATCTTCTGTGCTCCATGAGAACTTTGCTTGGTGAAAAATATGCCTTCCTTCCCTCACAGAATGAATGACACGACAAGGAAACTACACGACTGACCATCGAAATTTTCAGCCCTGGATATGCAGACAGTTTTTTATGGGTGTGGCTGTCTGAATGGCAAGGATTCGCCCCCGTGCTGCGGGGCATCACTGTTTCAGGATAGGGTATGAGTTATGTGAGAAATTAACCACATATTTAATGAAATACCCGTTGACTTTGCAGTGATATGGTGTGGAAGCCTGCCATGAACACAGAGTCAGAGTGATGGTTTGTTGGTCTCTTGATGTCTCCAAGGTATATCAAGGCAATGGAAAGTGACCATGATGACTTTCAGCACATCAAAACAGCAAATTGGTTCTACTTGAGGAATTATGAGTGCTCCACAGTCCATCATTCACATTGTTTGCTTTCACTTTCATTTTGCACATTAAATTATGAGTACAACTTGGTAACTTAGTGGATATCACTGCCAGGGAGGATCAAATCCCATCCCATATTCTACGTGTGTAGTTTGCATGTTCTGCCTCTATTGTATGTCTTTCCTCCAAGGACTTTGGTTTCCTATATATACACAATTCAACTTGCAAAACTGAAAGCCATCAACCGCATTACATTTTTCAAATAGCTGAGGTGTTTCCCAACCTTCTTTAAATTTTTATGTAAATTCTTTGACTTCCCAAAAACATCTTTCATCAATACATTACTTGCTAATCCTAATACCATATCAATATTTCATGCTCTGATTAATATCTAAGACGGAAGAGCGAAGCATTTTTGAAACATGTTTATTTTACAACACTGACGTGGTGTTAGCACAACCTATTAGAACATTATATTATTACAGATAGTCACTCATCTACAGATAGTCAGTCATCAATCCACGGCACTGTGGCAAAAGAGCTATACAACATCATGGAGAGATGAGAAATTCCACACTCATCAAGACTCACAATGAATCGGAAAACCTAATAACATGAAGTTATTGACAATGAGGAGTACTAAGTTACCCCTGAGTATATTTGTGTATAAAATAAGAATCAGAATGGCAGAAATAGCACTGTTTAGCACTGTTAGTGTTTTACAAGTGCCTAGGTTACAAAAAGTAACCATTCACTAAAGCTGTCTTTAAGTAGAATTTGGAGGTAAGTTGAAAAAAATATGAACGCAGTACATAATAAATAATAATAACATTAATAAGAATAAGAATAAAAAGACCAATAATAGAAGTAACTACATAAGGTACTGTCCCTTGAGTGGATGAACTGCTAAAGTCACGCAATGTTTTCATGTGTCACACATTCATTATCATGTCATATAACCCGTAACAGCCCATCTGTAAAGACAAGATGTCTTGTAAGTCGGATGTCCTTAATCCAGGGACTGCCTGCAATGTGTAAAGCCCTTATCAGGTCTTTGAACTTACAACTGGTTAGCACCATCACTCATTGAGCAGTGTTGATTCCTGATTAACCGCATTCTGTGAACATCTGAAATAGTTACTTATGAGTAAATTGAACTACATGTCCCAGTGCATTTCCTTTGCCTGGACAGCTGGTTTTCACCTCCGACCAGCTTGAAGCACTTGCGGATTGTGCAAGCCCTTTATTTCACAAGCTGTCAAATTAAATATTGATTTTTTTTCACTCTTTTTTTTTGGGACACGCATCATCCAATTTTTACTTTTGATTCACATGATCCTGCAGTCGACCAAGCTTGTTTAGACGACAAAGACGGGAATCAATTCAACAATCTTTTAACCCATTGGGCCAGGTAATCAGAACAATTCAATTTCTATCAAATTTATTTTTAAACAGCACCTTTCCCATCATGGTTTCTGCTAACGACCTTTGTTGCTATACAGCAACAAACTTCACAGAAACCACCAACATCAAAATCAGCTGGCTTCTGTGAAACCGTCTCAGTGTACTGAGACCATGGGGGATTGTTTGCATAGATTTATACATTTAAAAATTTATACATAACAGATCAGAAGACATGCATGCACAAAATCACTATATAAATAAGGAAGACTGACAAATCAATGGTAAGGATAAACTACTGCAGAGCACTGTCTCCAGGACATGTGAATCAGCAGCTACACTGCATAGGGGCTTTGGCTCCTGCTTTGAAGCCAGCAGCATCTCAGCTGCCTTGAATACTTCTCAAAACTTCTGTGGCTGCTTTTTTTTTCTTTGTACTATAAACAGAAAAAAAAAACCATAGCGCAATATGGTATATTAGTACCATTGCCAATAAAAAAAAACAATCTCCCAAGATGGGTTCACAGAAAGGTTACTTAATACTTACTATATTTACTGTAATGTGTCCCACTAGTAATGCTACTACATTTCAAAACATCTTTTATCTGTTTCAGTATTTTTTTTCACATTTCGCTGCAATATGATTACACGCTCTCCAGTAATTCACTCATTTCATCCAATATATAATTACAATATCATTACTCAAGAACTCATTTCTCTCTCTCTCTCTCTCTCTCAGGTATATAGGATCGTAATATAATTACTGATAAATGTGCATTCATCTCCTGGTCCCCATACCGGACGATTCTGCTTATCAGAATCATATTTCTAACTGGCCATTCAGTACATTTGCCTGTCAGCATAAATTCCTCCCACTTAGCGGCATGCTTCTGACAGGGGGAGAAGAAGTGCCGCCACCCCCCCCCCTCCCACACCCATCCCCCCCAACAAAGCTTTTTCCTCCCAAGGCCGTCGCAGGTCAATGCTTGAGAGGAGATGGATATTGAGTTCAGGCAGGACTTTGTTCCTCCAGCTCAGCATTCGAAACACCTTCCTCACCCTCCCTGGTTGTTCCTGAAATTTGTCTGTAGTCATTGGCTTTATGACAAGAGCGAGCCGTCGTTGTGAGAGTGTAATTTCCTAATGATGGTACATGTCTTTTCAGACTATACACTGAAGCCATGAGGGACAAAGATCTAACAAAAAAATAACATGAGTACAAAGCACTACCAATAATAAGAGTACTATGGAACAGCACAGATTGTAGCACCCCTGTTCATATTTAAGCATTATCATACTCATTCTTGGAGTCTAGGCCACTAAAACTGTCTATATCTGGCTCAAAGACTCCTAAGGTGTGGCATAAGGTGTTCATGATAAACTGGAAAATTGTCAATGTTCTCTTTTGTCCCAAATAGTTCCTCGTTTCTCTCTAGGTAATGACTCAGGCATTATCACGGAAGGTTTGTCAGTGTTAGGCTGGGATCGGACTGCTAGGTGCATTTACTTCATGATGCCGTGGTGATTCTCCTCCTCCAGGTCAAGTTCCATCAATCTTAAAAGCCCAGATACCATGTTTGATCACTCTGCCCCAGGCTAGAAGCTACTTTTCTGAGTGCATACATGCTTCAAGGGAGACAGCGAGCTCAGGAAGAGACTTACACAGCACCTTAGACTAAAGAACAGAATATTCTTCCAGGGTAGGAAGCCTTGTGACTAACCAAATCGCTTGTGGTCATCTTGTAAGCGTCAGTGACACGTGGGAAGATACGCTGTAAATGTGAAAAGATAGCCAAAGCCGCTGTCCTCTTTATGATTTGAAAACATTATACAGACCTGAAGTTATCTTTCACTAAACCGCTATCGCTTCATTCTTCAGTTTCGTCGTCTTATCAAACTCCTTCCATCTTCTGCAGATATGCTTTTGCCTAAGGACATTCTCTGGAAGTACGGCCACAATACGATCTGAATATCTCCTCACCTCTCCATTGCCAATATGCAAAGTCACACATGTGGCTGTTTCCCCTTTAGACAAGTCACTTGCAGAAGTGACACCTCTATGCGCCACAGACACACAATCCACTTGGATGGATCTTCACCACAGTGATGCTGACTTGTAACGCCTAATAAAAGGGCAACACTCTTTAACAGCTGTTTAAACATCGTCTCATAATTTCCCTCCATGTGAGGGTGGTCCCGTTTCACATAACATACCCTCAGAGAAAACGGTCCCTCAGCACTAGTAACAAATAGTATCAACCTTGTACAAGCACACCGCCTCTCTAAAAACAAAGATTAAACAATTAAGATTTGAGTCAAGATTGGTTTAATAGCCTTTACCTGTCGTGCACTATCCAAATAGAATAGCAAATACTTTGCTAAGAAACACTAAAATGATTTGCTCATCTGGGAATACTGTTTCAGTTCGATTGCCAGCTCCATTTAATAAAATACTTGCTCCACATGCTGAATACAAATTATTAATGAACTCACAATGGTAATGCGCGGCCATTTGATAATGAAGTGGCTTGAAATATACGAGCAGTTTATATTTATCATAAAACAACAGAATTCCTCAGTTTCGGTATATGTTGTCTTTGTTCCATTTTCAGATAAATATTTGTTGATATGATTTGAAAATCATTGCATTGTGTTTTTATTTACATTTTACACAGCGTCCCAACTTTTGTGGGAGCAGGGCTGTATTAGCCATTATTACTAGAGAGAATTACACCACGATATTCCATTGTGTTAATCCAGTTGCTGCTCTATATTAAATCCAGCCCTTGAGTGTATTAATAAAATTAATAAAGTGCCCACTAAAGAGCACTTTAAGAAAAAAAGATACATATATGGGAAAAAGAATTAATAATGAAGTACGAACTCAGACCGAAGAGAACACCTTTCTGCTATATTCTGCTTATTCGGTGCAGGATCACATGGAGCCCGTCTCAGGTAGTGCAAGGCACACGGCATGGGCCATGCTGGATGGGAGCATAAAGACTCCATACACACCCCGGTAGTGTGAGGTGACAGAGCTGCCCAACGAGCCACTATGCCACCCCCAAAAAGAAATGCGTGACGCGCCGATGACCAAGGGAATAAGAGATCAGCAAGAACTTTTAAATACTGTTAGAAATGTTAATTCTAACTGATGTCTTGCTTTACGGCGTCACATACAGACGCTTCCTGGGTTACGTTCCAATAAACAATATGAAAACATCCTAAGGCGAAAATGCGTCTTAATACAGTACACCTAACCTAGCAAAAATCACAGTCTAGCCCGTGGCCTACCTTAAACATGCTCCGAACACTTTTAGCCAACTTTTAGCCAACAGCTGGGCGAACTCATTAGCACGAAGGCTAATTTATAATAAATTGTTGAATGTCGCGTGTTAGTTATAGGAAACAGAATGAAAAACAGAATGGAATCGGAATACCCGTTGTGAAGTCAAAATATCATAGAACACAGACCGTGGTGACCTAGGGAGTGCCAGCATCATGCTGCATGACAGCCCAGACACCGAAGCTTGGAAACTTTAGAATATTTGTAACAAAATATAACTTAATATTTTTTTGTTTCACGGAAGACAACCAGCAGAGGATACAGATATATACGGAAATGGTTTCCGCGAAGCAATGGGAGCAAGCCTCACAAGTGCTGCTGGTGTGTTTGTACTGTGCTTGAAAATCACCCATATCTTTTGATATCACATGTTCATTACGGATTACAGAGGAGAGCTTTGTTTGACGTGAAATCGGGTCTGTCACTTCTTGAGAATTATGCATTTCCCAATAACGCCATCAGTAACTGTCCACAATGAGCGCCACTCCATATTACATGGAAAATTCAAGGTCATTAACTCAGAAAAGCCATTTAAAGTGCAAAAAAATGTGTTATTACCCAGTGAGAGCTGAGAAGTTTTTCCACAAATCGGTTTACCAAAAAGGACAAATACATGACGATTTCTGATTATTTTTCTTACAACACCGGAAGCTTGTACCTTAATGAGGAACAGGTCCCTCTGATATATTTTGGCGTGGGAGCGAGGTTATTCATGCCGTGAAATACAGGATAATTTCATTCACTCTCACAAATAATAGCAACAGGCAGACTTTTCCCTGGCAACAAGGAGCAGAAAACTGGCTAAGGGGAGCCTAAAGATCACAGGGTTCGGAGAGCAGTAGTCATAACTTCATCCTGCATGTTAATTCACTGAGAGCAGAGCAGAATCCAAAGCCATGCAATTGGGACATTACACTTCATTTTACTGTTTCATTAGCACTATTAAGGATCTGATTCGTATGACGTTACAGGTTTAGCTGTACTGAATCTCTTAATTGCAGTACAGCATGAAAGTCTTGTGTATAAAACACTCCCCAACATTGTGACAAGTGGGAATTAGCCCTATGTCAAAGTACAGATGAATACAACATTTGCAATGCCAATTTCACATTATGATTGTGTGAATCTCATCAGAGGAGTGCAATTTGCTTAGAGTTTTTATAATGAACACAGCTCGTGGCCTACAAGAGCAAGCATCAGAGGATTCCTATGTAGATGTACTTGTGCAAATGACAGATAAAAGTTTCATACCTATCAATTCTTTTTATACAAATACACCCATACTTAATTTGAGTCATACGGTCAAAGTAAAAAATAAATTAAATAAAACTCCAACGTACATTACCTTCAGCAAATGATTAAGTGGATGATGGGAAATATTTCAATTAAAAGCTGGCTTGATGACATCAGGTTACCATGAAGTTAAACGCCTCTCAAGTTCAGATAAAAACACTCTTCATAAAAATCTTGTTCCATAAATATACTGATTCCTCCTTGGGTTCCGTCTTATTGTTTTCAGGTTGGATACTTATACGCTTTGAACTGTAAAGTCCCAGGTGACCAACGGCAAAGGTTTTTGCTGTGTTATTCAAACCGAGCCTCATGGACCATCACTGGAAGAGACCTCTGCTTCAGGCCAAGGGTTTAAATGGTTCTTAGCAGACTGCCTGAGATGTCATTCTGTCCCCAGTGTCACCAATCTACTGACCTTTCGAGAAGGGGCAGAGCAGCAGGCTCCGTTTTAGCCTCTTAGAAGATCCAGCACACAGCTTGTGCACAGATGACAAATCCAAAGACGTATATCACTTCATTTATGTCCAACATACAAAGTGCCATTTTGGCACATCATAGCACTTGTCATGATAAATTCTGTTTTGAATTCGCTAAGAGGTCTTCTATTTAAGGAAAACTAAAGATTAATAGAAGAGAAGCCATTACAAATAAAGTGAATGTGATGTGAAAATGATTACTTGTCATTGTTGACACACCAGAGCACACAGTACACAACAACAAAATGTATGCCTTGCATTTAACCCATATGTGACAACAGCAGAGGGCAGCTAATTCAGTGCCCAGGGAGCAGTGCTTGGGGGCGGGATCATGCTCAGTGTACCTTGGTGGTCAGGGATTTTAACCTATCAATCATAAGTCCACTTCCCTAACCATTAGGCCACCACTGTGCAAAATAGCTATAAAATCAGCAAACATGCACCCCAATACATATTTGCAAGCACTGGTGAAGTACATATAGTTTTTGCCCACACGTTGTACTTTCAATAGTTCAAGTAACACTTGGCAACAACATATGGCAGTACCAGAACTCCTTTTACTATTTGCCTGGAGATAATTCAGTTTAAACAACACATTCTATCAATAAAATGAAAATGGTGTTCTCTGCATATAGGAAGAGTCTCTCTGCATCCGCAGCGCACACCGGCCAGGGACCTGCCTGAATAAGATATCTAACACAGCACTACACCGCAAACAAACCCAGTGCTGATTGACTCCGCAGTCATGAACTGACACATCGATGCCAGGCAGCTGACAATTTACCTTGGAAACAGCAGTCCTCTCTCTTCTGCTCTGTGCTATTCTCCAGATATGCATTTCATCATCCAAGACTTTTCAGTCAGATTTATAATGCCGGGCATTCAGTGCAATACTGGCTCAAAAATAAAAAATATGCTTCTACTACTATATGCTGAGGTTTAAATAAACATTAAGCAAAACATTGTGTCTACAGACTGGCATCCCATCCGGCATGTACCTCAGCCTTGTAGCCAGTGCAGTCTGGGACAAACTCCTGGTTGCCAATACCCTGAACAGGATAAGTGATTAGATAATGGATGGATGGATGGAAAATATCTCTACATATTTTGCTCCAGGACCGATCAGAGCATACTTATTCCAGTATAAAGACGGAAGTGTAAAATATACTTCTGGAAATATAATACAATATGAGAAAAGAAAAAAATAACAGAATTTCTAGCTAAGAATGAGCGGCATCCCTGGCTAAGAGAATCTAGAAGCTCGCTAAGAGAAGGTACTGGCAGCCTGACAATGGTAATCCTTTCATTTTGCCTTATAATTATTGGCTGTTGGGTCAAGGAATAAGATACCATGTCACATGGACAGCCTGTGTGTGTGTGTGTGTGTGTGTGTGTGTGAGTGAGCGGGTATACCTATCCTTATGGGGACACAATGTCCCCATAGTGTGATAAAT